>OU342741.1:345910356-346246569 GCA_910589775.1 Avena eriantha
AAAGAACTGACATCCAATGACACTGTGTGTGGTTCATGAAAAGAACACACATCCAATGACACTGGTGGATGCTTATGTGGTTTGTGACATGAACACACATCCAATGACATTGGTGGATCCTTATGTGGTTTATGAAAATAACAGACATCCAATGACACTGTGTGTGGTTCATGAAAAGAACAAACATGCAATGACACTGGTGGATCCTTATGTGGTTTGTGAGAAGAACACACATCCAATGACATTGGTGGATCCTTATGTTGTTTATGAGAAGAACACACATCCAATGACACTAGTGGATCCTTATGTGGTTTGTGAGAAGAACACACATACAATGACAATGTGTGTGGTTCATGAAAAGAACACACATCCAATGACACTGGTGGATCCTTATGTGGTTTATGAGAAGAACAAACTTGCAATGACTCTAGATGTGGTTCATGAGAAGAACAGACATGCAATTACACTGGTGTATCCTGATGTGGTTTGTGAGAAGAACACACATGTGATGATTCTAGATGTGGTTCATGAGAAGAACAGTCATGCAATGACCACTGGTGGATCCATGTGTGGTTTGTTTAGAAGAACACACATGCAATGACCACTTCCAATGACACTGGTGGATCAAAGTGTGGTTTATTTAGAGGAACATACATGCAATGATACTGAGTGTGGTTCATGAGAAGAACAGACGTGCAATGACACTGGTGGATCCTTATGTGGTTTGTGAAAAGAACACACATGCAAACACACATGCAATCACACTAGGTGTGGTTCATGAAAAGAACACACATCTAATGACATTGGTGGATCCATGTGTGGTTTGAGAGAAGAACACACATCCAATGACACTGGGTGTGGTGCATGAAAACAACATATATCCAATGACACTGGTGGATCCTTATGTGGTTTGTGAGAAGAACAGACATGCAATGACTCTGGGTGTGGTTCATGAAAAGAACACACATCCAATGACATTGGTGGATCCTTATGTGGTTTCTGAGAAGAACAGACATCCAATGACACTGTGGGTGGTTCATGAAAGGAACACAGATCCAATGACACTGGTGGATCCTTATGTGGTTTGTGAGAAGAACACACATCCAATGACACTGGTGGATCCTTATGTGGTTTATGAAAAGAACAGACGTCCAATGACACTGTGTGTGGTTCATGACAAGAACACACATCCAATGACACTGGTGGATCCTTATGTGGTTTGTGAGAAGAACACACATCCAATGACACTGGTGGATCCATATGTGGTTTATGAAAAGAACAGACATCCAATGACACTTTGTGTGTGGTTCATGAAAAGACCACACATCCAATGACACTTCTGGATCCTTATGTGGTTTGTGAGAAGAACAGACATGCAATGACTCTAGATGTGGTTCATGAGAAGAACAGACATGCAATTACACTGGTGTATCCTTATGTGCTTTGTGAGAAAAACTAACAGGCGATGACTGTAGATGTGGTTCATGAGAAGAACAGACATGCAATGACCACTTGTGGATCCATGTGTGGTTTGTTTAGAAGAACACACATGCAATGCGCACATGCAATGACACTAGTGGATCAATGTGTGGTTTGTTTAGAGGAACAGACATGCAATTATACTGTGTGGTGTTGATGAGAAGAAAAGACATGCAATGACACTGGTGGATCCTTATGTGGTTTGTGAGAAGAATTGACATGCAATCACACTGGGTGGATCCATGTGTGGTTCAGGAAAAGAACAAACATACAATGACACTGGTGGATCCATGCGTGGTTTGTGAGAAGAACACATATCCAATGACACTGGGTGTGGTTCATGAAAAGAACTCACATCCAATGACACTGGTGGATCCTTATGTTGTTTGTGAGAAGAAAAGACATGCAATGACTCTAGCTGTGGTTCATGAGAAGAACACCCATGCAATGAGTCTGGTGGATCCTTATGTGGTTTATGAAAAGAACAGACATCCAATGACACTGTGTGTAGTTCATGAAAAGAACAGACATGCAATGACACTGGTGGATCCATGTGTGGTTTGTGAGAAGAATACACATCCAATGACACTGGGTATGGTTCATGAAAAGAACACACATCCAATGACACTGGTGGATCCTTATGTGGTTTGTGAGAAGAACACACATGCAATGACTCTAGTTGTGGTTCATGACAAGAACACCCATGCAATGACACTGGTGGATCCATATGTGGTTTGTGAGAAGAACATACATGCAATGACTCTAGCTGTGGTTCATGAAAAGAACAGACATGCAATAACACTGGTGGATCCATGTGTGGTTTGTGAGAAGAACACACATCCAATGACACTGGGTGTGGTTCATGAAAAGAAAACATATCCAATGACACTGGTGGATCCTTATGTGGCTTGTGAGAAGAACAGACATCCAATGACACTTTGGGTGGTTCAGGAAAAGAACACACATCCAATGACATTGGTGGTTCCATGTGTGGTTTGTGAGAAGAACAGACATGCAATGACACTGGGTGTGGTTCCTGAAAAGAACAGACATGCAATGACACTAGTGGATCCTTATGTGGTTCGTGAGAAGAATACACATGCAATCACACTAGGTGTGGTTCATGAAAAGCACACACATCCAATGACACTGGTGGATCCATGTGTGAGTTGAGAGAAGAACACACATCCAATGACACTAGTGGATCCTTATGTGGTTTATGAGAAGAACAGACATCAAATGACACTGTATTTGGTTCATGAAAAGAACACACATCCAATGACACTGGTGGATCCTTATGTGGTTTGTGAGAAGAACACACATCCAATGACACTGGTGGATCCTTATGTGGTATATGAAAAGAACAGACATCCAATGACACTGTGTGTTGTTCATGAAAAGAACACACATCCAATGACACTGGTGGATCCTTATGTGGTTTGTGAGAAGGACACACATCCAATGACACTGGTGGATCCTTATGTGGTTTATGAAAAGAATAGACATCTAATGACACTGTGTGTGGTTCATGAAAAGAACATTCATCCAATGGCACTGGTGGATTCTTATGTGGTTTGTGAGAAGAACAGACATGCAATGACTTTAGATGTGGTTCATGAAAAGAACAGACATGCAATTACACTAGTGTATCCTTATGTGGTTTGTGATAATAAACACATGCGATGACTCTAGATGTGGTTCATGAGAAGAACAGACATACAATGACCACTGATGGATCTATGTGTGGTTTGTTTAGAAGAACACACATGCAATGACACTGGTGGATCCATGTGTGGTTTGTTTAGAGGAACATATATGCAATGATACTGGGTGTTGTTCATGAGAAGAACAGACATGCAAGACAGTTGTGGATCCTTATGTGGTTTGTTAGAAGAACTGAGATGCAATCACGCCGGGTGTGGTTCATGAAAAGAACACACATCTAGTGATACTGGTGGATCCTTATGTGGTTTGTGACAAGAACAGACATCCAATGACACTGTGTGGTTCATGAAAAGAACACACATCCAATGACATTGGTGGATCCATGTGTGGTTCGTGAGAAGAACAGACATGCAATGACACTGGTTGTGGTTCATGAAAAGAAAACACATGCAATGACACTGGTGGATCCTTATGTGGTTTGTGAGAACAACACACATGCAATCACACTGGGTGTGGTTCATGAAAAGAACACACATCCAATGACACTGGTGGATCCATGTGTGGTTTGAGAGAAGAACAGACATGCAATGACATTGGGTGTGGTTCATGAAAAGAACACACATCCAATGACATTGGTGTATCCTTATGTCATTTGTGAGAAGAACAGACATGCAATGACTCTGGGTGTGGTTAATGAAAAGAACACACATCCAATGACACTGGTGGATCCTTATGTGGTTTGTGACAAGAACACACATGCAATGACCCTAGCTGTGGTTCATGAGAAGAACATACATGCCATGATACTGGTGGATCTTTATGTGGTTTGTGAGAAGAACACACATGCAATGACTATAGTTGTGGTTTGTGAAAAGAACACACATGCAATGACATTGGCGTATCCTTATGAGGTTTGTGAGAAGAACACACATGCAATGACTCTAGCTGTGGTTTGTGAAAAGAACACATATCCAATGACATTGTTGGATCCATGTGTGGATTGTTAGAAGAACACACATGCAATGAGACTAGGTGTGGTTCATGAAAAGAACACACATCCAATGACACTGGTGGATCCTTATGTGGTTTATGAAAAGAACAGACATCCAATGACACTATGTGTGGTTCATGAAAAGAACACACATCCAATGACACTGGTGGATCCTTATGTGGTTTGTGAGAAGAACACACATCCAATGACACTAGTGGATCCTTATGTGGTTTATGAAAAGAACAGACATGCAATGACACTGTGTGTGGTGCATGAAAAGAACAGACATGCAATGACACTGGTGGATCCATGTGTGGTTTGTTAGAAGAACACACATCCAATGACATTGGTGGATCCTTATGTGGTTTACGAAAAGAAGAGACATCCAATGACACTGTGTGTGGTTCATGAAAAGAACACACATCCAATGACACTGGTGGGTCCTTATGTGGTTTGTGAGAAGAACAGACATGCAATGACTCTAGATGTGGTTCATGAGAAGAACAGACATGATATTACACTGGTGTATCCTTATGTGGTTTGTGAGAAGAACACACATGCGATGACTCTAGATGTGGTTCTTGAGAAGAACAAACATGCAATGACCACTGGTTTATCCATGTGTGATTTGTTTAGACGAGCACACATGCAATGACCACATGCAATGACACTAGTGGATCCATGTGTGGTTTGTTTCGAGGAACAAACATTCAATGACTCTAGACGTGGTTCATGAGAAGAACAAATATGCAATGACACTAGTGGATCGTTATGTGGTTTGTGAGAAGAACTGACATGCAATCACACTGGGTGGATCCATGTGTGGTTCATGTAAAGAACAGACATGCAATGACACTGGTGGATCCATGTGTGGTTTGTGAGAAGAACACACATTCAATGACACTGGGTGTGATTCATGAAAAGAACACACATCCAGTGACACTGATGGATCTGTATGTGGTTTGTGAGAATAACAGACATCCAATGAAACTGTGTGTGGTTCATGAGAAGAACATACATCCAATGACACTAGTGGATCCATGTGTGGTTTGTGAAAAGAACAGACATGCAATGACACTGCGTGTGGTTCATGAAAACAACAGACATGCAATGACACTGGTGGATCCTTATGTGGTTTGTGAGAAGAACACACATGCAATCACACTGGGTGTGGTTCATGAAAAGAACACACATCAGGTGACACTGTTGGATCCATGTGTGGTTTGTGAGAAGAACAAATGTGGCATCCCGCTAAAACCACTACTAGAAAATCGCTGTGTTTTTGTGCATTGCATCATCATGACTGCATGATCATGTCATCATGCATACTTTTGCCTAAAACTATTTTTGAAAAGTCTATCTTTGTTTTCTAAATATCTCTTGTCTTTGTTTCAAATTAAATCCCCGCTCTTTATCGAACCTTTTATTTTTAAAAACTATTTACAAAAGCCTTTTAAATAATAAATAAAAAGTTTTATTATTTTTAGGGGGCAGCCCGCCAGGCCCGAAAGCCCGGCCGGCCACCCCCAAACCCTATCTAAAACGCCCTACCCTAACCCTAATCCACTCAGCCACCTACCCCTACCCTTATCCACACAACACACACACACCCAGCCGCACAAACACCCCACCTTACCCTAAACCTACCCCACACCTGCCCCAAACTCCCGCCCACACCGACCACAACCCCACCAACCGCACACTTCCTCCCGCGCGTCGTTGTCCGAAAATCTCCTCCTCGCACTCCTCCCTCCCCTAGCCCCAACGCGGGATTCCCTGCCACCAGGCCCCACGCGCAGGAGACGCGGTCGCCACCTACCCCGCTGCTCTCCCTTCCCATCCTCCTTGTTCCCCACCTCGCATCGACCTCTCCACAGATCGGTCCCTCCGCTCTCCTCGCCCCTCCTCCTCGAGCTCCGTCCTTGCCGTCCGCCTTCCCTCCCGACTCCGGGCCCGCCGCCGCCGCCGATATCTCTTCCTCTCGACCCGGCCCGAGCTCACCGGTCCCTGTGCGCGACCGTGTCCGCAACCCCATCCCCACCTTCTCCTCGCTCGGCCTCGGCCAGCGCCGGCCGCTGCGCCGCCCTCTGCAGCCACAAACCCTGTTGCGGGCCGCGCGAGGCACGCGACTTATCCCCACCTCCATGGCTCCGCCGCCACTGCAGGCTTCCTCCTCTTCGACCTGGCGCCTGTCTCCTTCGACCCTCCACCGAACCCGTGGCCGCCTCTGGCGGTTCCTCTGAGATACTTGCCTCCAAGCTCCCTTCCACCGTGACCTCCCCGCCTCCTAGCTGCTGCAGCGAGCCGAGCTCTACCTCTACTGCACCTAGCCGCCGTCTACCTCGCTCGAGCCCAAGAGCTCCCCGCCACCTGAGGCACTTTCGTCGCTGGCCGCCAGTGCCCTTCACCGCGCCCCCTACCAATTCCGGTCGCCGCCCGTCCCCTCCTTCCAGACCGCCGTCGCCCTCGGCGCATCCCCGAGGCCCTCTCCCTGGGCCGCCAAGCTCCTCTATCGCACGGTGCCCCACCACCAGACGCGTGTGTGCGCCCTGTCCTCCTTCACGCGCGTGTCATAGGTGCGGCCTAATTGGTGCATATAGGTGCCCGTGTACAGTGCGTGCCTGAGGCAACCGTGCAGAAGTGTGGAATGTGCTGCTCAAGTTGAAGACGAAGTTTGTCTGGGAACGGGTGGCATGCGAGTGCTGAGTGCTGTTGAAGATCCCTGAGCTATGCGTGTCGAACGCAAGGACAACCTCAAACCGAAGACCGTGGAACACCGAGCTCTTCCTCAAGGAGCCGGAAGTCGCCAAGAATCGTTCCTGGACCCGAGACCGATCCGGAGCGCTAAGGCCTTCGACATGGAATCGACAACATCATCACGGAACCTCAAGATCTACATCGGCAACATGTCCGGACCTGAGACAACCACGTCCGACAACCCAAGGTACCCGAAGGCGAGGGCGTCGCACGCCAAGACCTTCATCATGCAACGCCAAGATTGCCTCTCAAACGCCAAGTCCTTATGTCTGGGAAAACCGATGACCCGACCCAAGATCCGAAGACCGAACCCCGGTGCGCCAAGTTCTCCAACCCCGAGAACCGATACATCGGAACGCCACGACCTTCTTCCGAACCCGAGTTCTTTGTCACATGCGTCAAGATCTCCTACACGGACTCGAAGACCCCCGGTACCCGATCCACTCAAATTCGCCATCGACGACAAGATCGACCGCTTGGAACCCAAGTTCTCTGTCACGACACGATAGGTTGTCCATCGCGAGTCTGAACCTCGCCGTTTTCCTGCGAACCCTGAGACCGACCCCGAACCCCCCGGAACCCAAGATCTTCCGAACCTAGATGTGTGACCCTAAGCCCCTATTTTATAATATGACATTATCAACTGTCGCATATTAAATTGTTCATGCATGCATACTTGTCTGTGGTTTGGGGGCATTATGCCGATTCACCTCATAATTAAATATGGAGTGTTTATGCGGGATATCTTTGTCTTATTCCGGACTGCATTTATATTTGTGTAGCGAACCGATGCCATGTTTTGCCTTGCTAATTCAACATTTAATTTGCGGGGTAGATAAATAACTTGAACCTTCTAATTAATTGTCGGGACCTTGGTTCCGCTTAATATTGCCTAGTTGCATCGCATCTTTGCCATGTCATGCATCATACACGCATCATGTCTGTTCTTCTGCCGTAGTATTAAATAGTGCATTCGGTGTTTCTTTTAGTGCTTTGGTTCTTCACGGATTAGGCCGTTGAGTTGATGCGAGTATCGGCAAGTTCTTCGGAAAATGTCTCTTCGACAGTGTTTCCCAGGCGAGCATCTCCCCCTTTCTACCTATTTTGCTTTTATAGTCTTTACTTCCTCCTGTTGATCTATTGTATCCGTGTTACGATGCTTTAGTTTCCGTGCACCATTTATATTCCTTGTAGCCTCTATATTGCCATGGACACATCCTATTGCCTGTTATTTGATGGATAGTCAGCCTTGCGAGTCGTAGTTGCTTGCTTATGTGTTGCTTCGCGTTGTTGTCATTCCACCGTTGACGGCAAGTTGGCACATGATAAATGGTGGAGATGCTTAATGGTGGAGATGATCATGACTTTAAATACAACTATTAAATTGCTAGTATAACTAATGTAGAGGCATCGGTGGGAAATAGATGTTATTTGGTTTTTCCACGCTCACTGGTGTCCCGTAGGACCTCGAGTACTTGATACCTGTTCCTTGACTATTCGCACTATCCACATACGGGAGAGTCTATGAATACCCCTTAGTCAGAGCTTGATTCATTTCTTATTTATTGGGGCCACAAAGTAGTTTGGGGCTTTATTACTACCCTGTACTTATGCCATGCTTACTGCTTTATTTACGATTGTGAGTGGAGCACCTGTACTATTTTGGAACGTGGAATGTTTTGGCAGTATCGACAAGCCCAGTCACACTTTCGGGTTCCCAGTCATTTACAGCCATTGTCACAAACCCTGGGTCCGTCTCGGAGCCGGCCAACTTCATTGCGGGTAGCTTAGTGGGGTGGCCCCCTGAAATAGTTTATGAATCCTATGATTGCTTTGTCGTGAAAGCCTCGTTGGGTTTTGATTTGGTTTTTCCAAGGTTGATCGTGTGTGTGTTGCTATTTGTGCACCCCTGCAAGGTAAATCTTTCTAAAAGCCATGTCCGCGGTTATGGACGACTTGGAGCACAATATCTCGATCATAGACAAGCATAACTAAAGTAGTGCTATATATTTGACTTAATATGTGACTAGTAATCAACTTCACTACAATGGAATGGATAATAAAAGTGCCAACAACTGGTGGGACTGGGGTGTATCGTGTCATGTTATACCTGCCTAGTAAGTATCGCAACTCCAATGGAATGAAATAAAAGTGCCAACAACTGCTGGGTTTGGGATGTCACATGCTAATTGTATTTGATTAGTAAGTACTACAACTACAACTGAATGGTTAACTAAAACTGCCCACTACTTATGCTATCAGGATGACTCATGCTATCTATATCTGACTAGTAAGTGCGGCAACTATAATGGAATGAATAAAACTGCCAACTATGTGAGTTCCTCGGTTTGACTTCCTCATTTGGTCTCGAGGGGGAATACCAGGATGGGTATGATTGGTGTTAGTATAAGGTTGGTTCCGAATAGGTCTTTCTCATCTCTCTCTAATAGCCGACAGTTAATCGAGTCTCTATAGGTTGTTTAGTGCATGTCGTGCTGTCACTTCAGTCCACCATACATATGTAGGCGAGAGGCGGCGAAATCTAGCCTCGCCGTGTACTGGCCTCAGTACTGACGCTCCTATTTTTCCTTTGCCTTTGTTGGCACCCCTTTTGTTTTAGCATGTATGAGTTCGACGTCGTTAGCAGGGTTACCCTTCCGGCTTGGCCTGGGCAGGGTTATGGACACCATTGGTTATTCTTCAGGGCTCTTAGCCCCATTTGCATCTTGTTCGTACTCAGACGTTGTATTGGTTTCAAGGTGATTTGGATCTTGTAATGTATATCTATATTCTTGACTCATGGAGTCGTGTTGTATATATCTGTTTTGTGGGTGCCATCGTGGACTATTGTGTAATGGTATTACTTTGTTTTCCACCCGCACGAAAGTGCCTGGTGGGCGTCCTTGAATCGTTTCTATGCGGGTTTGGCGGGAAGCGCTGAAACTTGCATAGGGCCGATTCGAGGGTGTTACAGAGTGGTATCAGAGCCCAGCAGTTGCGATACCCCACTGGTCTAGCCTGTAGGATAACCTAGCTAACGGACGTTGTAGAGTGTCAAAACTATTTTGAAAAATCGGTTGGATATATCTGATTAGGTCTGCTTTTACTCCTTACCCCTCTGCTATTATCCTCTTACCTCTGCGTGTTTTAAATCTATTCTCTTACCTTTTCTTCAAGTCCAGGATTTCTCGTGGTTGGGTTCCGTCGTACCTTCAGGGTTTCGCTTCCTCCTTTGGCAACGGTGTTTCTACCTCCGGAATTCATGTTATCTGAGTGATCTTTTATCTGCGGTACCATTCTTTGTACCTTATTTGTGCCTTCCGGTGTTTTCCAACGCGATGACATCATCTACGCCAGATCCGATGCAGAGCCTGCATCACTCCTTTGTTTCCAAATATCGCTTGTCAAGATCTTCAGTCTGAATTCCGAGAGTTGGTCGCATGATTCTTCTATTCATGTACCGAGTAGTGCTTTGAGTGCGGGATGGAGTCGCGACCATACCACTACTCTTATCACTCGCTTTTGTACATTGAATGGTGAATCGATGCAATCTTTACTCCTTCCATGGAAGTTAGAGGTGGCATTATCTTTTGATACCTCTACCTTCGTCCTTGTTTCTCCGGAGTGTTCTCTCGACGAACGTGAGCAACAACCTCTTGTTGGTGGTGTCACCGATTTCAAGACGGAACAAGAATCCTTGTTAGTGGTGTCGCGAGCATCTACACGAAGCGAGAAGATTTAGATCGCCGACCTTCTTCCCGGTACCACGAGGCGGATCTCGAGGGCGAGATCCTTTGTTAGTGGTGTCGAATTGTGGCATCCCGCTAAAACCACTACTAGAAAATCGCTGTGTTTTTGTGCATTGCATCATCATGACCGCATGCTCATGTCATCATGCATACTTTTGCCTAAAACTAGTTTTGAAAAGTCTATCTTTGTTTTCTAAATATCTCTTGTCTTTATTTCAAATTAAAACCCCAGTCTTTATCGAACCTTTTATTTGTCTAAAAACTATTTACAAAAGCCTTTTAAATAATAAATAAAAAGTTATATTATTTTTAGGGGGCAGCCCGCCAGGCCCGAAAGCCCGGCCGGCCACCCCCAAACCCTATCTAAAACGCCCTACCCTAACCCTAATCCACTCAGCCACCTACCCCTACCCTTATCCACACAACACACACACCCAACCGCACACACACCCCACCTTACCCTAAACCTACCCCACACCTGCCCCAAACTCCCGCCCACACCGACCACAACCCCACCAACCGCACCCTTCATCCTGCGCGTCGCCGTCCGAAAATCTCCTCCTCCCACCCCTCCCTCCCCTGGCCCCACCTCGGGATTCCCCGCCACCTGGCCCCACGCGCAGGAGACGCGGTCGCCACCTACCCCGCTTCTCTCCCTTCCCATCCTCCTCGATCCCCGCCTCGCATCGACCTCTCCACAGATCGATCCCGCCGCTCTCCTTGCCCCTCCTCCTCGAGCTCCGTCCTCGCTGACCGCCTTCCCTCCCGACTCCGGGCCCGACGCCGCCGTCGGCGCCTCTTCCTCTCGACGCGGCCCGAGCTCGCCGGTCCCAGTGAGCGACCGTGTCCGCAACCCCATCCCCACCTTCTCCTCGCTCGGCCCCGGCCAGCGCTGGCCGCTGCATCGCCCTCTGCAGCCACAAACCCCGTTGCGGGCCGCGCGAGGCACGCGCCTCATCCCTACCGCCATGGCGCCGCCGCCACTGTAGGCTTCCTCCTCTTCGACCTGGCGCCCCTCTCCTTCGACCCTCCACCGAGCCCGCGGCCGCCTCTTGCGGTTCCTCCGAGATACTTGCCTCCAAGCTCCCTTCCACCATGACCTCCCCGCCTCCTAGCTGCTGCTGCGAGCCGAGCTCTGCCTCTACTGCACCTAGCCTGCGTCTGCCTCGCTCGAGCCCAAGAGCTCCCCCGCCGCCTGAGGCACTTTCGTCGCTGGCCGCCAGGGCCCTTCACCGTGCCCCCTACCAACTCCGGTTGCCGCCCATCCCCTCCTTCCTGACCGCCGTCGCCCTCGGCGCATCCCCGAGGCCCTCTCCCTGGGCCGCCAAGCTCCTCTATCGCACGGTGCCCCACCACCAGACGCGTGTGTGCGCCATTTCCTCCTTCGCGCGCGTGTCATAGGTGTGGCCTAATTGGTGCATATAGGTGCCCGTGTACAGTGCGTGCCTGAGGCAACCGTGCAGAAGTGTGGAATGTGCTGCTCAAGTTGAAGACAAAGTTTGTCTGGGAACGGGTGGCATGCGAGTGCTGAGTGCTGTTGAAGATCCATGAGCTATGCGTGTCGAACGCAAGGACAACCTCAAACCGAAGACCGTGGAACACCGAGCTCTTCCTCCCAGAGCCGGAAGTCGCCAAGAACCGTTCCTGGACCCGAGACCGATCCGGAGCGCCAAGGCCTTCGACATGGAATTGACAAGATCATCACGGAACCTCAAGATCTACATCGGCAACATGTCCGGACCCGAGACAACCACGTCCGACAACCCAAGGTACCCGAAGGCGAGGACGTCGCATGCCAAGACCTTCGTCATGCAATGCCAAGATCGCCTCTCAGATGCCAAGTCCTTTGGTCCGGGAAAACCGACGACCCGACCCAAGATCCGAAGACCGAACCCCGGTGCGCCAAGTTCTCCGACCCCAAGAACTGATCCATCGGAACACCAGGACCTCCTTCCGAACCCGAGTTCTTTGTCACATGCGTCAAGATCTCCTACACGGACCCGAAGACCCCCGGTACCCGATCCACTCAAGTTCGCCATCGACGACAAGATCGACTGCTTAGAACCCAAGTTCTCCGTCACGACATGACAAGTTGTCCATCGCGAGTCTGAACCTCGCCGTTTTCCTGCGAACCCTGAGACCGACCCCGAACCCCCCGGAACCCAAGATCTTCCGAACCTAGATGTGTGACCCTAAGCCCCTATTTTATAATATGACATTATCAACTATCGCATATTAAATTGTTCATACATGCATACTTGTCTGTGGTTTGGGAGCATTATGCCGATTCACCTCATAATTAAATATGCAGTGTTTATGCAGGATATCTTTGTCTTATTCCGGACTCCATTTAAATTTGTGTAGCGAACCGATGCCATGTTTTGCCTTGCTAATTCAACATTTAATTTGCGGGGTAGATAAATAACTTGAACCTTCTAATTAATTGTCGGGACCCTCGTCCCGCTTAATATTGCCTAGTTGCATCGCATCTTTGCCATGTCATGCATCATACACGCATCATGCCTGTTCTTATGCCGTAGTATTAAATAGTGCATTTGGTGTTTCTTTTAGTGCTTTGGTTCTTCGCGGATTAGGCCATTGAGTTGATGCGAGTATCGGCAAGTTCTTCGGAAAATATCTCTTCGATAGTGTTTCCCAGGCGAGCATCTCCCCCTTTCTACCTATTTTGCTTTTATAGTCTTTACTTCCTCCTGTTGATCTATTGCTATCCGTGTTACGATGCTTTAGTTTCCGTGCACCATTTATATTCCTTGTAGCCTCTATATTGCCATGGACACATCCTATTGCCTGTTGTTTGATGGATAGTCGGCCTTGCGAGTCGTAGTTGCTTGCTTATGTGTTGCTTCGCGTTGTTGTCATTCCACCGTTGACGGCAAGTTGGCACATGATAAATGGTGGAGATGCTTAATGGTGGAGATGATCATGACTTTAAATACAACTATTAAATTGCTAGTATAACTAATGTAGAGGCATCGGTGGGCAATAGATGTTATTTGGTTTTTCCACGCTCACTGGTGTCCCGTAGGACCTCGAGTACTTGATACCTGTTCCTTGACTATTCGCACTATCCACATACGGGAGAGTCTATGAATACCCCTTAGTCAGAGCTTGATTCATTTCTTATTTCTTGGGGCCACAAAGTAGTTTGGGGCTTTATTACTATCCTGTACTTATGCCATGCTTACTGCTTTATTTACGATTGTGAGTGGAGCACCTGTACTGTTTTGGAACGTGGAATGTTTTGGCAGTATCGACAAGCCCAGTCACACTTTCGGGTTCCTAGTCGTTTACAGCCATTGTCACAAACCCTGGGTCCATCTCGGAGCCGGCCAACTTCGTTGCGGGTAGCTTAGTGGGGTCGCCCCCTGAAATAGTTTATGAATCCTATGATTGCTTTGTCGTGAAAGCCTCGTTGGGTTTTGATTTGGTTTTTCCAAGGTTGATCGTGTGTGTGTTGCTATTTGTGCACCCCTGCAAGGTAAATCTTTCTAAAAGCCGTGTCCGCGGCTATGGACGACTTGGAGCACAATATCTCGATCATAGACAAGCATAACTAAAGTAGTGCTATATATTTGACTTAATATGTGACTAGTAATCAACTTCACTACAATGGAATGGATAATAAAAGTGCCAACAACTGGTGGGACTGGGGTGTATCGTGTCATGTTATACCTGCCTAGTAAGTATCGCAACTCCAATGGAATGAAATAAAAGTGCCAACAACTGCTGGGTTTGGGATATCACATGCTAATTGTACTCGGACGTTGTATTGGTTTCAAGGTGATTTGGATCTTGTACTGTATATCTGTATTCTTGACTCATGGAGTCGTGTTGTATATATCTGTTTCGTGGGTTCCATCGTGGACTATTGTGTAATGGCATTACTTCATTTTCCACCCGCATGAAAGTGCCTGGTGGGCGTCCTTGAATCATTTCTATGCGGGTTTGGCGGGAAGTGCTGAAACTTGCATAGGGTCGATTCGAGGGTGTTACAACAGATATCCAATGACATTGTGTGTGGTTCATGAAAAGAACACACATCCAATGACACTGGTGGATCCTTGTGTGGTTTGTGAGAAGAACAGACATGCAATGACACTGGGTGTGGTTCATGAAAAGAACAGACATGCAATAACACTGGTGGATCCTTATGTGGTTTGTGAGAAGAACACACATGCAATCACACTGGGTGGATCCATGTGTGGTTCACGAAAAGAACAGACATGCAATGACACTGGTGGATCCTTATGTGGTTTGTGAGAAGAACACACATGCAATCACACTGAGTGGATCCATGTGTGGTTCATGAAAAGAACATACATGCAATGACACTAGTGGATCCATGTGTGGTTTTTGAGAAGAACACACATCCGATGACACTGGGTGTGGTTCAGGAAAAGAACACAATCCAATGACACCGGTGGATCGTTATGTGGTTTCAACATGTGGTTTATGAAAAGAACACACATGCGATGACACCGATGGATCCATGTGGTTTATGAAAATAACACACATGCAATGAACTCTAGTGGGTCCATGTGGTTTATGAGAAGAACACATTTCCAATGAACTCTAGTGGATCTATCTTGGCATAATTTGATGTATGCCACGATGTATTTCATTGTACAAGACACTCACTTTCCATTTTTATACTACTCAGTTTTGCCCTTGGTTTTTTGATACTACTAAGTTTTGCCCCCTCTCTCTATCTTTCGTAGAAGCCCAAACATGTGCTCACCCTGTCTGCTACTCCCTGATTGGTTGTAACAGTTGTCACGCAGATCGTGCACACCAACCATTGATTCTGTGTGATCCAACGATGATCGATGCACACGTCGTGCCCTTCACTGTACACCGTGAGACAGCACGGGCGTCTCCCTCAGCGAGACTTCTACAAGAAGGAACACGATGCCGTCCATGGAAAAAGTCGTCGAGCGGTCATGTCATGTTTAATCAAGTCTGAAAATCCTACTACTGCTACTACTATGCCACAACGCATGCATCATCGAGTGCACAATCGTCGATGGACAACTACAATTTATTTCCACTTGATTTTAATAAGACATATCCCATTTTTTACGCAGCTGCTCTCAATCTCACTTGCAACTAGGCCCAACCGTAAGAAGCTTGCACGCGCTAGCCGGAGGCCGAAGAGCTGAGCTCGATGAGACCTAACGTCTCCGCCTTCATCAACACATCCCTCTACCCGATCTAGCACAACCCCACAAATCTCACCGTATAGCCACCTACCTTCCCCTCTACATTTCCACTTTTAACTATCGCCAATTTTAGGGTCGTGTCAAACTTCGTGCATAGAAATTGTGTATGCGCCCTTTGCATGCGGCTCAAAACAGAACTACCATGGATGGACCGGGAAAAAAACGCGACGTACTGTGCGCATGTCACGGTGCACGGTGTAGTAGACTGCACGGCGCGTTGCACGGTGGTGCAACGAAACGTGCCTTGCTTCCATCCACCTTAACTATAGAGCCCCTCTCCGTACACCCACTCTCACTCTCGCTCACTCTCCCCACGCAACCCTCTCCACTGTCCCACCAGCATCCGTAAACTCCCGAGAATACCCTGTCCGCGCCAGCGATGGCGGAGGAGGATAAGGTGGCCATCATCGCCTCCGAGGCCGCCGACGAGGAAGCCCCCGTCTCCTCGCCGGTCCCCCACGAGGCGTTGAATGCAGCCACCGTCCCTATCCAGGCCCCAGTCGAGGCATCGATGGCAGCCGCTGTTCCCGTCTAGGCCCTCGTCCCCGCTACCGACGGAGCCCCCCGCCGGTGAGGAGGCCCCCGCCGGTCACAAGCAGATCAAGCACTTCTTGGGCACCTACGATCCAGATAAGTACATCGCTCCACTGAACCCCTACGACACCAGCATCGACGACCCATGGTCGGAGGTAACAAGGGTTTGCTCCCCTCCCCTGGTTCTTCTACCATTCCCATCGTTGGATGCTAGATCTTGGTTTATTAGGATTCACTTGTTCGCATTTCGATTGCTCGATCTTCTTACATCATCTACTCCCTGATGTCTATGCACTTCTATTCTTGTAGACATTTGTTGGGCCTCCAAGTGCAGAGGTTTGTAGAACAGCAGCAAGTTTTCCCTTAAGTGGATCACCCAAGGTTTATCAAACTCAGGGAGGAAGTGGTCAAAGGTATCCCCTCTCAAGCAACCCTGCAATCAAGATACAAGAAGTCTCTTGTGTCCCCAACACACCCAATACACTTGTCAGGTGTATAGGTGCACTAGTTCGGCGAAGAGATAGTGAAATACAAGTGGTATGGATATAAGACAACGGTGCTAGAAAATAGCTAGATGGCGTGGAAGAGACTAAAGGCAAACTGAAATAAAGATGGCAACAAGCAAACATGTAACAGATCTAGTTGCAAACGGTGTTTCAAAGATTAGAAAAAGGCCTAGGGATCATACTTTCACTAGTGAATACTCTCATATAAATATCGTCTCTTCATGATACTACTCTAAAATACTCTCCGGTTGGACACTCTAATCGATGGTAGGGCTATAACAGCACACCTCAAAGTCCGCTTTCTGCATCTAGATAACCCCACACTGTCACCTTGAGCACAAGATGGTTCCAACAAACACCAAAATTTCATACACACATCCAACTCCAAATATAACTCATAACAAGTATTTGTAATCTCTAGCCTAAGTGCCACCATGGTGTGCACGCTATCACTTTCACACACATGGGGAGAGCCAAAGATCTATTAAAGCACTTGAGTAGCAAGGTAGATCTACTTGATTACAAAGCTCATGATCACAATATGATCATGCATAGAGAGAGATATGAACACATAGCTACCGGTAGAACCCTTAGCCTCGAGGAAGAAGTACTCCCTCATCATCATGGGAATCAGCAACGGTGATGGAGATGGTGGTGGAGATCGATGGAGATGGCTCTGGGGCACTTCCCCGTCCCGGCAGGGTGCCGGAACAGAGACTTTCTATCCCCCGAATCTCCCCTTCAGTGGCGGCGGCGCTGCGGAAGTTTTCATGGCTGGAGGCTCGACGATTTAGGGTTTATGCATCGGGAGGCATCTTATAGGCGAAGAGGCAAGGTCGATGGGCGGCCAGGGGGCCCACACCACCTGGTGGCGCGGCCAGGGTGGACCCGCGCCACCACATGGTGTGGCCGCCCTGTGGCCCCACTCCGTCTCCTCTTCTGGCTCCATGAGTCTTCCGGTAAAATATCAAATTTGGCTTTTGTCCCATCCGATTCCGAGAATATTCATTTTCTGACTTTCTGGAACAAAAAACAGTAGAAAATAGGCAACTAGCACTATGGCATCTTGTTAATATGTTAGTCCAAGAAAGTCTATGAAAAGTACTCCAAATTTGGAACAAAACATAAGAAAGTAGATAAAACCAAGCATGCAACATCAAAAATTATGGATACGTTAGCAACATATCAACATCCCCAAGCTTAACTCTTACTCGTCCTCGAGTAGGTAAGGGATAAAAGGAAAGAAAATTTTTTGAGGTGACATGCACCATCATAAACTTGATTAAAGTATTTGTAAAACATGGATAGCTGGGATCATAGTACTTCAACATAGCATGAAAGATAAAGTTCTAACAATAAGACATAGCAACTATGTTGTAACATGGAAAGGCACAAACAAAAGATTCATGAATAACAATGCTTTGCAAGATGTTTGTTTGTTTCACATAAAGAAAACATAGCATAGTGGCATTCAGCTTGTCCCTCATAGAGTAGCAAACATAAATGCATAGGACACCTTCAAAGTTCATAAGAGTGACTAGATACAAATAGTTTAAGAACAAGCAATATCAAAGTTATGCATCAATCAACAAGTCTTGGGACAATGCACATAGAACTAAGAATGGCCACTATGCTCTCAAAGTAGGTGCATAAAGATAGAAGGTGGACACTCAAGCATAAAAGTAAAAGAAAGGCCTTCATAGAAGGAAGCGGAGATTCAAGTTTCATAAAGAGCTTCCAAAAATTATGGTACTTACTAGCTTTCAGCTCTCATTGCCCCTATCATAAGCATCTTGAAGTGATTAAGGTTAAAGTGAACAAACTATGGGGTATATGCTTGACAAAGTATAAGTTGGAAATCTCATGTCCCTTGAATACGAGGGACGCTCCTCATGATACTCAAGTTTAGTCACCGGTAAGTTCTTGTCATAGTAAGTACATGTGTATCATAGAGAACCGCCAACGGGGTACCCCTTGCCCGATGATACGGAAGAATCCCCATATCAAAATGACAAGGCAAGCAGACAACGAGTATCTCATCAATCTTCTTATTTACCATGGGAAAATGGTGCTTTTTTCTCTCTTTCCTCTTTTCTCGTATCTCTTTTTTTTTCTCTTTTTTTCTCAATATCTGACTCTTTTTTTATAAGAAGAATGCTTCATAGACAGCTCATTATGGTTACGATGCAGGTTTCTACCATGACAACATGGATTAGACCAGCGGTACAGGCGTTTCTCTAATACACATACATAACTCCATGGACTTACAAGCTCCCCTTTCATTTCACACCGACGACATCCATAGACAAAAGAGCATGATATCAACTAGGTACAAAGTACAAGTGCAATGTTGAAAGCGTTCCCCATGACAGCATGGTTCTGCTAACCCCCAACATATAAGTGCAAGCATATACAACATAGATGACACAATGGTTCAAGTTTATTAAGTGCAAGAAAAGTAAAGTGTGCCATCAAGTTCGTGAGAGCTTTAATCACTAATTTTCACATAACAAGTTTAATTCAGAAGGTAGATAAAAATATGAATATACTTGGAATAGCAAATGCTAATAGGTAGGTGTGGTGGACTCTTTGGAATAACTTGGTTTTAGGAGTTGGATGCATGAGTGGAACTCATACTTGGTTACAGAGGCTAGCAAAAGACTGGGAGCGACCAACTAAGAGAGCAATAATGGCCATAATCATGCAGAGTGACAAAACATCATTAATCGAAGCATAAAGTGATATTACAAGTCAAAAACTAAAGGATCATAAAGGCTATGGTGACTTTGGATAGTCATAACATGGTGTGAGCATGCGCTAAGTCAACCCAAATAAATCATCAAAGGAGAATACCACAATACTATGCTTTAATATGCTAAAACAACGCATGATTCTTCCAAGGCACATTAAGCAATCTCAATTGTTTATAACATGTCATGCGACAGCAAAGAATACTAAGCATAAAGCCAAAACAATATCAAGCATGGCATGACAAAGCATAGGCCACAGTCAAAAACAAGCTCTTTTTACCACTTAAGCATGAACTTTCCTACTCTTTTCCAATCCAAACCAAACTATTTGAAACAACTCACAAAGATAATAGTAAATAAAGATCAGTGAGCTTGTCTCACAAATCAACAAGGAATAACTAAAAAGTTCTAAGCTGAAAACACAAGAAAACTAAGGCTAAACACAGTGCTAGCAAAAGAGAACACTCACAAAACAATAAGAGTGAAAACTAGAGTGTTCTAGGCAATGAATAACGGTGTGTGTCTCTCTCCAAAAGAAGTGTGTTGGGATCCAACCAATTTATTAAGAAAACTAAGCAAACCAAGAAAAAAAAACCAAAATGAAAACAAAAAAGAAGACGCTCCAAGAACAATAAAATTGTGCATGAAACAATAAAAATGAAGTGTTTGGAAGAAACCTAGGATTTTTGTTGATGAAGAAGGGGATGCCTTGGGCATCCCCAATCTTTGACGCTTGTACTTCTTGGATATTTCTTGAGGTGACACGCGTGGCATCCCCAAGCTTGAGCTTTAGTCCATTCTTCATCTCATTACATCATTCTCTCCATACACCTAAAAGTTTTCCTTCAAACAAAACTTCACACAATCTTTATTAGCAACATTAGTGCACTCAAGATAATAAGTCTTTGGGTTCAGTTTCAACACCAATAAAACTTCCATTAAAACACAAGATACTGAAGCACTTCCCTCAAAAATCTCAATTCCCCAAAGAGACCCAAAAAGGAACCAACAAGAAGCAAATACAAATAATGCCAGAAATCTGTCAAAACAGACCAGCATGTAAAAACCAATTTTTTCGAAGACCTTCTGTTGCTCAAACCGAAAAGTATTGAACTAACGAAAGTTAGATAACTACCTGGGGCAGAAACACAAAACTTCACGCCTCAAAATGACGTACAGATATTTTACACGAATTTTTACAGCAAAGCACACAAATCTGTTTTGGGACGGCAACTTTCCCAAGCATTACTTCTCTCTCATTAGAGGTTACTCTTGGCACAAAAACCACACAAAAAGGATAAGGAGCGGTTATTATAGAGGTAATAACTTCAAAGACTCTACTAAAACTTTTGGGTTATCTCCCAATAAGTACTTTTCTTTAACGCCTTTAAGTTAGGCATGATAGTTTGAGAAGATGCTCACATAGGAAATATGAATTGAAGTAAAAGAGAGCATCAAGAAGCAAACTCAAAACACATTTAAGTCTAACCCACTTCCTATGCATAGGAATCTTGTAAAGAAACAAGTCATGAAAGCACAAAGCAACAAGCATAGTAAAGCAAAACAAGTGCAACTTCAAGACTTTCAACATAAGGAGGGGAAACTTAATATTATTGAGATGCATAAAACCATGTTTCCCTCTCTCATAATAACTTTCAATAGCACCATGAATAAAATTAACAATATAACAATCACAAGAAACATTCTTATCATGAGCCACATGCATAAAAGAATTAATACTCTCCACATAAACATAGTTATTCATATTAATTGTTGTGGGAGCAAATTCAACAAAATAGCTATCTTTATTATTCTCATCACCATAATAATCAAATATATGAGGCATATTGTAATCATTAATTTTCTCCTCAATAGTAGGTGGACTGAAAATATCATATTCATCATTGTAATCATCATATATTGGAGGTGTAGTATCATCAAAGTAAATTTTCTCCTCTAAAGATGGGGGACTAAAAAGATCATTTTAATAAAAACTAGCTTTCCCAAGCTTAGCCTTTTCCATAGCATTAGAAATAATGGTGTCCAAAGAATTCATACTAACAACATTGCTATTAGCATGCAAATAAAGTTCCATAGGTTTTTTAATTTTCTCTTCAAACACTTCATGTCCTAACTCAAGATAAATACTATAAACCTCTCTAATTTTGTTGTTGTTTTCTATTAAGCCTAACTAGTGAAAACAAGAAACAAAAAGACAAAATTGCAGAATCTAAAGGAAATAACTTCGAGCACTCACACCGGAGGATGTGAGTACCTTTTACCTTACCTCCTCGGCAACGGCGCCAGAAAATAGCTTGATGTCTACGCACTTCTATTCTTGTAGACAGTTGTTGGGCCTCCAAGTGCAGAGGTTTGTAGAACAGCAGCAAGTTTTCCCTTAAGTGGATCACCCAAGGTTTATCGAACTTAGGGAGGAAGTGGTCAAAGGTATCCCCTCGCAAGCAACCCTGCAATCAAGATACAAGAAGTCTCTTGTGTCCCCAACACACCCAATACACTTGTCAGGTGTATAGGTGCACTAGTTCGGTCAAAGGATAGTGAAATACAAGTGTATGGATATAAGACAACAGTGCTAGAAAATAGCTTGATGGCGTGGAAGAGACTAAAGGCAAACTGAAATAAAGATGGCAACAAGCAAACATGTAACAGATCTAGTTGCAAACGGTGTTTCAAAGCTTAGAAACAAGGCCTAGGGATCATACTTTCACTAGTGAACACTCTCATATAAATATCTTCTCTTCATGATACTACTCTAAACTACTCTGCGGTTGGACACTCTAATCGATGGTAGGGCTATAACAGCACACCTCAAAGTTCGCTTTCTGCATCTTGATAACCCCACACTATCACCTTGAGCACTAGATGGTTCCAACAAACACCACAATTTCATAAAGACATCCAACTCCAAATATAACTCATAACAAGTATTTGTAATCTCTAGCCTAAGTGCCACCATGGTGTGCACGCTGTCACTTTCACACACATGGGGAGAACCAAAGATCTATTAAAGCACTTGAGTAGCAAGGTAGATCTACTTGATTACAAAGATCATAATCACAATATGATCATGCATAGAGAGAGATGAACACATAGCTACCGGTAGAACCCTTAGCCTCGAGGAAGAACTACTCCCTCATCATCATGGGAATCAACAACGACGATGGAGATGGTGGCGGAGATCGATGGAGATGGCTCTGGGGGCACTTCCCCGTCCCGGCAGGGTGCCGAAACAGAGACTTCCTGTCCCGCGAATCTCCCCTTCGGTGGCAGCAGCGCTGTGGAACTTTTCGTGGCTGGAGGCTAGACAATTTAGGGTTTATGCATCGGGAGGCATCTTATAGGCGAAGAGGCAAGGTCGGTGGGCGGCCAGGGGCCCACACCACCTGGTGGCGTGGCCAGGGTGGACCCACGCCACCACATGGTGTGGCCACCCTATGGCCCCTCTTCGTCTTGTCTTCTGGCTCCTTGAGTCTTCCGGTAAAATATCAACTTTGGCTTTTGTCCCGTCCTATTCCAAGAATATTCATTTTCTGACTTTCTGGAACCAAAAACAGCAGAAAATAGGCAACTGGCACTGTGGCATCTTGTTAATAGGTTAGTCCAAGAAAGTCTATGAAAAGTACTCCAAAGTTGGAACAAAACATAAGAAAGTAGATAAAACCAAGCATGGAACATAAAAAATTATGGATACATTAGCAGCATATCACTCCCCCATTTTCCTTTTCTTCCAATAGGTTTCCGACAACGATGTTTGCAGCGATGACAAGTCCATGCACACCAAGACTCGTCAGGTGCTGAGGAGGCTGCAGGCCGGCCAGTACGACGCCTTCTTCAGGGGTAGCAACTACAGCTGCCCCTTCTGCAAGGGGATCGCCTTCTGCTGGGTGAGTCTAGCCGGCGGCACCGACTTCAACTCCTTACTGAAGCATGCAGAGGCCGCGGGCTCCGGCATCCACAAAGGCGGCGAGCGCGATACCGTGAATATAAACGCCTACATCGCTGAACACTAGGCTCTCGGCATTCACCTCCGAAACCTCCAGCAGGTGGCCATCAAAGAGGGTTGCATGCCTCTAATCAGGCCCAAGGCCCGCAAGATCAAGGGATTGGGTAGCAAGAAGTGGAGGAAGCGCCGGAGGGAGGAGGCCTTGAATGTGCCTACAGCTGCGGCGGCTGTTGCTGCTAAGCAGCTTCTTTTGATTTTCTATATTTTGCTTGCATCCTATTTCTGGCTGAATGCATCGAACCTCATTAAGCAACCTACTTTCTATCGCTATATCCTATTTAGCTACGCACAGCTATATCGACATTTGTTTTGTTTTCTGATTGAATGTATTCTGCCTGGTGTGATTTGCTGCTCTAGATTTGCTACCTGATCGGAGCCAAAAGGAGGTCCATAAGGGAACAAATTATCGAAGAGAGAATCTTCTCTAGATTTGCTACCAATTTGGGCAAAATGAAACATATCTGTTGAGAGAGGAAAAGGGTACTCTTTCAAACTGCCAGTTAACGAGCTACCATCTTGACAAGCTACAAGACACATACATAAATATAACACAAAGAGGGTTAAATTTATTTTACTACTCTCACTTGAGGCGCTAGACATCTTGATAAGATAACTGAGTTCCACAAAATAGAAACATAACACTGAGAAGTAAAATTTAATTCACTTCTCATCAGCCCACTTGAGGCGCTTGCCATCGTTCCTAGGCGACCAACTGCGATCATTCCAGGTGGATCTTACATTATTGGCAGTCCACAACTCACGAAATGCTTCGTCCCGCCTGGGATCTGACTTGCGTTGCCTATCTTCAGCGTCCTGCAACATAATTAGCGGTGCATCACAGACCTGATTATTGCCGCTAGAAGATGCTGCCTCTCTGTTTGCTGCTCCAGCTACAGCTCCGGCTGCGCGTTCGGTTAATTTGGTTAATTCAGTTTGGTTAATACGATTATACGGTAAATACGGTTTCAATACTTCGGTAAATACAGTTTTGTACGAAAATACGATTCGGTTTCGGTAATAACCAAACTAACCATAGTTGACGCGATTTTTTAATAACGTGTAACTTTTATGGTCGTATGTATAAGTTCATCATTTTTATATGATCGTACTAGATGTGTTGTAAAAGATAAATAAGAAAAACAATTATTTTTGGCCAAAATAAAATTATTCTGTATTTTTATATGACCAAACTAGGTGTATCGCAAGAGAAAAATAAAAAATTAAGCAAAATTCGGCTAATTAAAAATTAGTGCGTACTCAAGAGTTGAAATCATGACCTTGGGGCAAGGAAAGAAAAGTTTTCATGTGGTAACCACTTGGGTGCAAGAAGATTTAGTGAATTATATAACTTTGGACACTATATAACCTTGTTTAGCAAAGTTGGACCTCACATATTACAAGGATTTTTTATTGCAAAATATTATTCGGTTAGTTTCGGTAAAAACCACGGTTTTTCGGTTTAAAACCAAATTAACCGAGTACCAAACGGTTAGCATTTTTGCTAACTGTAACCTTAACCACAAACTGAAAAAACGGGAATTTCGGTTGCGGTTAGGTTTTTTCCGTTTCGGTTTTTGGTTTCGGTTCGGTTATGCACGGCCGGAGCTGCAGCCTCTCTGTCAGCTGCTTCTGCTTCTATTGGGGGGATACCCCAGGTGGGTAACACCGGGTATAAGGGCCAAGTTAGCCGGGGTACGGCGCGGTCAAAGCAAGTGCTGACCGGGTCACCTCAAGGCAGGCCGAATCACGGAGTAACCCGGCCCATGGAGCATCTCCTTGACTATGGTCCGGCCGGCATAAGCTTTATGCCGACCCTGTCTATCTGTTTTGCAGGTAGCTTGGTAAGCCGAATTAGCTGTATGCTAGCCAGATTAACTTAGCTTCCAAGAAAAGGAATCCCCTGTTGGTCAAAAGGTGGCTTTATTAGCTGTAGCATGAGCAAAGTAAAGTAAAGAAGAGGACCAGCAGGTCAGGGGCGACCAAGGTGATGTGGGCAAAGCCAGATGATGTAGCCTATATCTGGTGACACCGAAAGACAAGGATGACGTTGTGGGTTATGTGCAAAGCCTGGACGAGCCATTAAAGAGGATAAAGAAGCACCTTCTTTAGGACAAGAGCATATTCTTAGAACATGCTACCACCTGTGCCCTAGAATTGTAACCCGGGCTTCCTTATATAAGGAGCACCGGGGCCTCCATAGAAGGGGGATCAATCAATCATTCTCTGTCTAAGGACGCCCCTGCCGAGCCAACTGATGCACAACAGATGGTTTTGCACACCAGCCCAGCCCTTGCCTTGGTTGAGAGGAATGAGGCGCATGCAAAGGGCTTGGTGGCACCCCATATGCCCACCGGCGAGCGGTACCCTCCGACCTTGATTGAATTCGTCAACAACTGGAATAAGGCGGAGTTCGTCCATGATAATGATCTCTCGGGGAGGTTTGGCCCCACCAAATTTTCCGCCCAAATGAACACAGCCGCTAAGGCAATCAACCTTGCGGGTCGGATGATGGAGGTACGTCACTTCCCCTTTACATGTTGTAAATAATGATGACATAATCATTAGTCCCCGAGCCTCCGGGGGAGTAACTTGTTACTCGGCCGGATGCTCCTTAGAAAACTAACGTAGCTCCGTGATAACTTCAAATATGCACACACCTAGAGCCGGGTTAAGTTCCACTTGGCCCGGATCTTGTACACTTCGAATATGCACACACCTAGAGCCGGGTTAAGTTCCACTTGGCCTGAATCTTGTACACTTCGAATATACACACACCTAGAGTCGGGTTAAGTTCCACTTGGCCTGGATCTTGTACACTTCGAATATGCACACACCTAGAGCTGGGTTATGTTCCACTTGGCCTGGATCTTGTACACTTCGAATATGCACACACCTAGAGCCGGGTTAAGTTCCACTTGGCCCGGATCTTGTACACTTCGAATATGCACACACCTAGAGCCGGGTTAAGTTCCACTTGGCCCGGATCTTGTACACTTCGAATATGCACACACCTAGAGCCGGGTTAAGTTCCACTTGGCCCGGATCTTGTACACTTCGAATATGCACCAAGCTAAGTTATGTTCTTGTACTCTTTTCAGGTGACCACCAATCGCCGGAGTGCTGAGTTCCAGCGTCTCCTGGATACCCACAAAATGCTACGCGCAAAGCAAACTACACTTCTTGCAGAACACGAGAAAAGGGGTAAATTTCTTCCTTGGCGCTTCTCCGTTTTTCTTCATCTTCCTCTGCCGAACTAACTCATCATTCGGTTTCCGCAGCTGGGGTGGAGGCTGAGAACAAGATTATGAGGAAGAACCTGGATCAGATCAAGGGTAAGTCATTTTCGTCCGACCTTGCTATGCTTTCCATCTCCTTTTCTCCTTGGCTCGACAAACATTCATACCTCGGCTCTGCCGGGTCAACACACTATTTCAGCATCTCTTGAAGTTAGTGTGTTCGTGCCTGATATGATGCTGCATTTTCTCGAACAAGCAGGGCAGCATCAAGCCGAGCTCAAGAAGAAAGACGATGAGCTCTCCCTCCTCCGGACCAAGGATGATGAGATCACTAGGCTCAAGGCCGAGATGGAGAAAATGAAAATCAGCTCCAAAAGGTTGGCCAGGATTACACAGAAGAGCGCGAGCGCCTCAATCTCCAGATCGCCAAGGACCAGGATCTACTCAAGGAGTCCGACATCAAGCTTGGGTCGGCGAATGCTGAGCTTGTGCAGCTTCGCAAAATACGCGAAGACTATACCAGGGAGTTGACCCGGATCCTTAGCCATATATCACGTAAGTTCCTTTCCCTTATCTGACATACTTCTCCGGGTTACTTCATATGTCTTTTGTTTACCTTCTTACTTTGCCTCGCTTTTAGGAAAATTTCTAGAGGGCACTGCTATTGCGAGCGCTACAGTTGCAGACTTCTGCCGAGAAAGGGGTACTCCCGCCGCTCCTGACGGTGAAGAGATTCCCTATGACATGGAGGACCTGTTGGTCAGCTTGTCATCTCGCGTGGAACTCATCAAGAATTATGGCAAGGACATCCTCGACGTTGTCGTCCGAATCTTCAACACGTTCTGGCCTGGAGAAGACACTCCGGAGACAACCGCAATTCTTGTTGAGAAGCTAATGGAAACCGAGACCCAGCTCGACCTCTGGAGGGAGTCCGCTGGACGTGCTGCAGCTATACCGTTCTTCACCACATACTCACGTGGTACGAGAAGATCGATCTGAACCTCCTAACACGCCTGCGCACAGGATCCAGATGGACCAACGACCCGGAATGGGTATCTCGGCGCCAGGCTTGCGCCCATAGCCTCATCAAATACGCTCCCATTCATGAATGGGTTGAGGGACCGAGCTTCCTGGAAGCCGCTAGTGACGAAGAGGTTGAGAACGATGAAGATGGCTCGGACGATGATGGAGAGGACGACGCCTCGGATATTGAAGACGGCGAAGATGACGTCGAACTTCCTCCTCCTGCTGCTCCTTGAGGGAAAAAACTTGAAAATTTATCAGATCCCCGGTATGCCGGGTGGAATTGTATCCAATACACATGTGATATTTTGCTACTAGGTTCCTATGCCGGATTAACTTGGGCGTAGTCGCCGAGTTTCTTTTTCTTGTTCATCCAATCTTTTGGCTCGGCTCGTGTCTACCTTGATTCGGTTTTACGACTTACGAATCCGAGCTTCAAAAATTGTCTTAACAATACTAGGAAACCTTTAGGCTTAGCTCAAAAAATAAAACAGCATAATAATTTGAAAGTAAATACACGGTTAGTCCGAAAAACAAACGTCGGCTCAATTAAGTTCTTTTCCTTAGTCGTTTTTCGTGTGCTACGCAATTCCAAACTTGTTCTCTTGCTTGCCATGAAGCCAATTCTTGTTGGACAACAACAAGGCGAAGAGTTGGGTTCTTGGTGCTCACACACTACTAATCCGAGCTAAGTAGAACAACTTATTCCAGCTAACGCACAAAAGACAACAAATATTATTAAGGCAGTCCCCGAGTTACTGCTCCAGGTGCCAACATTTCATTGATAAGCTCATTGCCGGCATACATACCGACACACGAGAAGACTCGGATACATACACTTATTTGCTAAGTGTAGAAAGGACGAAGTAGAGCTACATTCCATGGACGCTTAGATTCCTCGCCGGACCTGTCCGCCTTGTTCTTTTCCTGTGGCTTTGCATCTATAAGATAATAAGAATCATTGTGCAATGCTTTGCTCACAATGAATGGCCCTTCCCATGGGGGGATAATTTATGCATGCTAGCAGTACGTTGTACTAACCGGAGCACCAGATCGCCTTCCCGAAACACTCGGGGGCTTAATTTCCGGCTATGATAGCGTCGGAGATTTTGCTGATATATGGCGGATCTAGACAATGCCAGTTCTCTCGCTTCTTCCAGCAGATCAACATCATTTTGCCGGGCTTCTTGCACTTCGGCTTCTGTGTATTGGGTGACCCTAGGCGAATCATGCTCTATGTCGGCTGGTAATACAGCTTCTGCCCCATATACCAGAAAAAACGGCGTATAGCCTGTTGATCGATTCGGAGTTGTTCTTAAACTCCACAGTACCGCTCGTAGCTCTTCTATCCAGCACCCTGCTAATCTTTGCAGCAGCTCAATGAGCCGGGGTATTATCCCGGATAATACTAATCCGTTGGATCTTTCCACTTGTCCGTTCGATGCGGGGTGGGCTACCGAGGCTACGTCCAGCCGGATCTTCTTATCTCGGCAAAAACACGCAAATGCTCCTTCCGCAAAATTTGTGCCATTATCAATTATGATACTGTGAGGATAACCATACCTCAAGATGATGTCTTTGAGAAACGTTACGGCCGTAGCTCCATCACACTTTCTTATAGGCTTCACTTCGATCCACTTCGTAAACTTGTCCACCATGACCAAAATATGAGTCATATTTCCCCTTGCTGGTTTGAACGGGCCAACCATATCCAAGCACCATACGGCAAATGGCCATGTAATTGGTATGGTCTTGAGTTCTGACATTGGCATATGTGTCTTGGTAGCATACCTCTGACAACCATTACATTTTCTCACCAGATCTTCTGCTTGCTCTAAGGCACTTGGCCAGTAGAATCCATGCCAGAAAGCTTTTGCTACCAAGGCTCGAGATGAGGCATGATGCCCACACTCCCCTTGATGTATAACTCGGAGGATGTCAAGCCCTTTCTTCCGGGTCAACGCATCGCTGGAGGACATTGGTCACACTCCTTTTGTATAGTTCGGAATTGATGATCGTGTATGCCTTTGCCCTCCTCTGTGTTTGCCTGGATAACACTTCCTTAGTGGGTAACGTTCCATGTTTCAGGAATTGAAATATAGGTAGTGCCCAAGCTGGTATTGCTCACACAGGGAACACATCCTCATCAATTTCCATCAGATCCACCGGCATAACTTCAACCGGATCAGGCTGAGCAGTCCCCGGGTCTTGCGAAGCAGTCCCCGGGTTCACTGAGGCAGTCCCCAGGTTTGCCGAGGCAGTCCCCGGGTTTCACACACCACCTCCCATGTCAATGTCCATGGGCACAGCTCCAGATTCCGTATCCTCCGGGACATAGATTGAGTCGGTTTCTAGGGACAGCCTGATGGATGGTTTCCTGAGGTGTTCTAATGCTACACCCGGTGGTATTGCTTGTCGGGTTGACCCGAGCTTCGACAACATGTCGGCAGCCTCATTTTCCACCCGGGGTACATGGTGAAATTCACATCCCTCAAAGTAACCAGATATTTTCTGCACATGAAATCTGTACAGTGCCATGTTTGGATCGAGGGCGTCCCACAGTCCTGACACTTGCTGTACCACCAAATCTGAGTCGCCAAAGCATATGATCCGACGTATCCCAATCTCTTTTGCCACCTTGACCCCGTGCACAAGTGCTTCATACTCAGCGACATTGTTTGATGCCACGAAATGGATCTGCAGCACATATTTCAGCTGGTCCTTCTTTGGCGAGGTAAGTACAACTCCGGCACCTAGCCTAGTTTTTGTTTTTGACCCATCAAAGTGCATTCGCCAATAGTTCGGATCTGGTAATGGCGGTTCGTATTGCACCTCGGCCCAGTCCACAAAAAAGTCCGCCACAGCTTGAGACTTGATCGCTTCTCTTCTGTCATATTGTGGCGCATAAGGAGCTAGCTCAATTGCCCATTTTGCAATTCTGCCACTCGCATCCTTGTTACTCATTATCTCGGATATGGGGGCCTCACATATTACCCTGATGGGATGCTCCTCAAAGTAGTGCTTCAGCTTCTTAGCTGCCATGTACACGCCATACGCCACCTTTTGATAGTGTGGATAATTCTGCTTTGAGGCTGATAATACCTCGCTTAGGTAATACGCTGGCCTTTGCACCGACTTACCTTCCTCGTCGCGCTCCACTACTATCACTGCACTTACAACTCGGTTGGTTGCGGCTATATAGAGCAACATTGGCTCCTTTGATAGTGGAGAGGCTAACACTGGTGCAGTGGCTAACATCTTCTTCAAGTGGGCAAAAGCTTCATTGTCCTGCGGCGTCCAAACGAACTTATCCGACTTTTTCATGAGTTGGTAAAGAGGCAAGGCCTTTTCTCCCAACCGACATACAAACCGACTTAACGATGCAAGGCACCCCGTGAACTTCTGGACATCGTTAAGACACTTCGATAGTTCCATTCGTTCAATGGCCCGGATTTTAGTTGGATTAACTTCGATACCTCGGCTGGAAACGAGAAATCCGAGTAATTTCCCAGCCGGGACACCGAAGGTACATTTTTCCAGGTTAAGCTTCATCCGGAACCTTCTTAGGTTTGCGAATGTTTGCCTGATATCGTCAAGGAGCGTTTTGCTTTCCTTAGTCTTGATAACCACATCATCCACGTACACTTGTACATTTTGACCAATTTGGTCGTGCAAACATTTTTGCATACATCTTTGGTACGTTGCCCCTGCATTACGTAAACCAAACGGCATGGTGAGATAGCAATAAGCCCCATATGGGGTAATAAACGATGTCTTTATTTGATCATCCGGATTCAGAGGTATCTGGTGGAAACCAGAATATGCATCAATGAATGACAACAATTCACATCCAGCAGTTGAGTCTATGACCTGATCTATCCTTGGAAGTGGAAATGGATCTTTTGGACACGCCTTATTCAGGTCCATGTAATCGATACACATTCGCCAAACCACTACCACATTCGGATCGTCCTTCTTCTTCTCCACCAGCACCGGATTGGACAGCCAATCCGGGTAGAGAACCTCCATGATAAATCCTGCAGCTAGTAATCGAGCTATCTCATCTCCGATGACTTTCCTCCTGTCTTCGGCGAAGCGGCGGAGAGGTCACTTCACCGGCTTTGCTCCGGGTCTCACATTCAAAGAGTGCTCGGCCAACTCCCTCGGAACACCTTGCAAGTCTTGTGTGGACCAAGCAAAAATGTCCCGATTATCACGGAGGAAGTTGACGAGCTCGCTTTCCTATTTATCACTTAACCCGTCACCAATTGTTACGGTGCGCTCTGGGAACATATCATCAACAGGAACCTTCTTGGTATCTTTCGTGGCTTGGAATGAGACACTTCCATGCGGGTTACTCAACGCCGGCATATACTGATGTGCAGACTGAGCCAATGCTGCAACTTCTTGAATTTTCCTTTTCTCCTGCGCAATCACCAGTGACTCGGCTAGGTTCGACCCGGCCGACGCACACTCCATGGAATGTCGGAAATCCCTAGCAATGGTAATCACTCCGTTTGGCCCGGGCAACTTCATCTTCAAGTAACTTATGTGACAGCTTGCCATGAACTTGTTCAGCGCTGGCCTTCCGAGAAACGCGTGATACGCACTTTCCAAGTTCACCACCTCGAACTCCAAATTTTCAGTTCGGCAGTTATCTCTTGTGCCGAACAATACGTCAACCCGGACCTTGCCTATCGGCTCACAAGAAATGCCGGGCACAATGCCGTGGAAAGTTGTCCTCGTGGCCTGTAGCATGTTCTCCGAGATGCCCAACTTGCGCATTGTGTGCGCATACATGATGTTAATGCTAGTGTCATTGTCAATCAGTACCTTGGAGAACCTCACATTGATGTTAGGCCCAATGAATGTCGGATCCAGCACCAACGCATACGAACCGGGACTTGGCATAAGATTGGGATGATCTTTAATGCTCCAGGTGATTTCTTGGTCAGACCAAGGCATATACCTCGTCACCGCGGGCATTACTGCGTTCACCTCTATATGTCTGCGCTACAAGCTCTTTCTATCTGTTTCCTCAGTGGTGAATACACAGTAACTCTAATGATTTTCCCTTTACTCATTCCTCCCCTCATTTCCGGGGTACCTCTGATCCGGTTGATGCTGGTTTTCCACTTGATGTACTGCATCCCTTCTCTCGTGGTTATCATACCTCGGCGCTGTTGCGTGTTTGCTCCGAAGAGTAACTGCTGCCGGGGTAACTCCTGCCGAGGTTGATCATTCCGGGGTGCCTGAGCATTCCCCGAACCACCTTGTTCAATCTTGCACATCCACTCACATTGCCTAGTTGTGTGACCCACTGGGTTACTTGGATTAGGCGTGTGAAACTTACACGGCTGATCCAACATTGACTCATAAGTATACCTCGGTCGGTCCTTCTTTTCTTGCCACTGTTTCTTTTGCTCTGGCGTCCAAGTTTTCTTGCCATCGTTTCTCAGAGTCCATTGCCCTCCAGTTTTCTGACGTTGACTGACCCCTGCTCTGGGCTGATCCTGATTCACACATGCAACTTGTTGCGAACCGTATCGATGATCCGGTCTGTCATCTCTTCTTTTTCCTCTGTAGTCATTCCTCCGGGATGACCCGGGTCCATCTCTCTGGTAGTACTCATCGTTTGACTCGTTTGACACGAGCCTAGGTTGAGTCAGATCACCCAGAGCATACGAATCAGCAATCCGGATCATTTCTGCCAGCGTGGTTGGCATCTTCCTTTGCAACTTTTGCCACATCTCGCTTGCATATATGCACCCTTGTGCAAACCATGCTATGGCCTGTGATTCTATCACGCCCTCACATGAATTTCTCACGGTACACCACCGGGTTAAAAACTCCCGGTCGGTCTCATTCGGTCTTTGCTTGCACATAGCTAGGGTCTGCAGCTTGTTTGGCCTCTGATACGTACTCGAGAAATTGCTGATGAACATCTCCTCGAAATCTATCCAGCAGTTAATGCTTCCGGGCGGCAAATTGTTTAGCCATACCCTTGCTGGCCCTTCCAACATCTGGGGTATGTATCGTACAGCCCATCTCAAGTTGCCTGTGGCAATTTTCACTGCTGTAGCATAGTTTATCAACCAATCCTCTGGCTTGGTACTGCCGTCATACGTCTTTGTGCCTCTAGGTAACTGGAAGTTGGGTACCGGTGGCTCCTTCATGATCCGGGGCCCAAAACATGCAGGACCCGGTGGACCTTGACATTTGATTTGTTCCGACCTATACAGTCGATCCAGTTTCAACCTGGCATCATCCGGCATCAAATCCCTGCTTCCCAATCTGGACCCTATCACATGATAGTCTGGCCTCGGGTATCCCGCGTTCACCATTTCCGAATCTCCATCGTTGTACCAGTTTTGCTCTCGTGGAGCAACTCTCTGTTGCATACCTCGGCCGACACTTTGCTCTTGCCTTGGTATATTCCGCTGCTGCGGTTGTCCTGCTCCTGCCGAGTTTCGCGGTCCGGCATTGCCGTTGATAGCGTTCCCTTGACCGGCGTTGCCTTGGTCGTGGTTACCCCGGCCAGCTTCACCTCGGCTCACACTTCGTTGATCAGCATTTTTCTGTGCTTCTTTTCCTTGTCCTGCCCGTGTTGGGTCATACGGGACGATCTGTTTGTTCCTTCTGGCCGAGGTTACTATCTCCTCTCCCCTTGGACCACCATGAGGAGACAATGCGGCTCCACCGGATTTCTCCGGGTTACCCATCGCCGAATGGACGATCTTGGAGGCTCCAGCTCTCTCCAGGTTAGCTCTGAGTAGTTCCTCATTTTGCCTGTTCGTGATCCGAACCAACTCATTGACCCTATCTTGTTGTCTTTAACAGGCCTCACCCGTTAGACCCTCTAACTCGGATGCAGCTGCATCCGCTGCTCTAAGGTTCTTCACCGGGGTACTATATACTTCGGCAGCCCCACGGACAGACAGTTCTCTGACTCCTCAATTATAGTATCACCTTCTCTGTTCATTTCGCTCATGAGATTTCTCCCCTTCACTTTTACAACATCAACTCTGTTCGCCTTTGTGTACTCACGCAACGTCATGTTCAACGACTGCTGAGCCGTGGCTATCTTTTTCGCCCCCTCTAGGATTTTTCACTTAGTTTCCTCTAGCTCAGCATGTGCCTGAGCCGGATCTACTGCTGCTACTACAGGGTTTGCCAAGCTATCCATCGCTTCCCTCAACACATTCTCCTGCCTCTCTAGCGGAGGACCTCTACCTTTCCTCGGTGCCTTAGGCGTTACCTCCGGATCTGGCGTCGGATCCTTGCTAGCGTCGGCACCTGGCGCAGTCATCATCACCTCTGCGTGGTCCGGGGAGCGAGCGATATGCGCCCCGTGAACCACGGTAAGGGGTGGCTCCCCTACCTCGACAACGTGCCGCGGATGAACACATGTCACGTCAACAGCAACGTAGACCTTGTGCGCGCCGAGCTTGACGAAGAGGCCGTTGCGTGGAAGCAAGCGCGTGCCGAAGCAGCCAGCGTTGTCGCTGACAAAGTCCAGCGCTCCAAAGCGCTTAACGAGCCCGAAGACGATGCGTTCGCCGGTGCCGATGAAGTTTCCCGTTCGGATCTTGACCCCTGCTAGCGCCGCTAGCCCCACGGTGGGCGCCAACTGTCGTGGTGGTGTCACGGCAGATGTCATGGATAGGCTAAAGGTGGGGACTAATACACGCTAGGGGAATCCAGGGAGGGATAGTGAGGTGATTCCTCACACAGAAGTTTATATTTGATTCACTTCCAAGATTACAAGTGCTCCTAGAGCTGTATTGTTGAGAGGAGGAAGAAGGAGCTCTCTTACTCTCACCCACAGTTAACCCGTACAAGTCCAACTAGAGGTCGACCCTTAGAAATCTAAACCAATCAGAATAGCGGAACCCCTTCTATAGAGGCCCTAGCCCTCCTTATATAGGGGTGGCTAGGTCTCTACTTAGGGCATACGTGGAGGCATATTCCTGAGAATATGACTTCTCCTAAAGTAGTAAGCCGATCGGGTTGCTTTTCCCCCGCGTCACACATGCAGAGGCTACGTGAGCCTCTGCGGCGCCTGCGTCAGCCGACATGGGCGTCGTCACCCCTGTTGGCCACGCCTCGGTGGTCCTGCCCTTGTCTGCTTCGCTCATGCAGTGCGTACCGGGGCTTCTTTTGACCAGCGAGATTCCTTCCTTCTCCTAGAAGCTAGATATGACCCGGATCATAGTTGATCCAGCCACACCCGTTCCTGCATACAAGTTAAATACGCATTTCCGACTTACCGCTTAAGTCGGTTGAGACTTAGTTAGGCGGACGCCCCCTGGTCCGGGTTACCCCGTGATTCGGCCGGCCTTGAGGTGACCCGGCCAGCATCCGCTTTGGCCTTGCCGAACCTCGGCTAACTCGGCCTTTATACCCCGGCGTGACCCTACCCGGGGGTATCCCCCCAACAATGTCGAACATGCAAACTGCAGCGCTGGATCGACCCTGAATCTGGACAATTGGAGGCTCACCTGCTCAGGCGCGGTTTCATGCGCGACCTCAATGAGGCGCCGGCAGGACATGGTGGTGGTCACGAAGACGTGGGCGGGCGAGAAGACAAAGAGTCTACCGGGCATGATCATCATGGCGAAGGATATGCCAACGGGCATGATCATCATGACGAAGGAGATGCCGGTGGGCATGATCAGCATGGAGAAGGAGATGGCGACGGGCATGATCATGATCATGAAGAAGGAGAAGACGCGAACACACATACGCTGCTAACTTTGGTGTTGTAGGACCCTCATGTTCAAGAACTGCTCCTCAAGGAGACGAGCAACGACAAAGTTGCAACCAGAGAGAAAGCCAAGCTGGCCCAAATGGAGGTAGACGGGATGACTCCATTATATCCTGGGTGTCGCCCCGAGGATACACATTTGAGTGTAACGCTCAAGGCTCTGGAGATGAAGGCCAAACACAAATAGACCGATGTGAGCTTCAACGCGAACATGGAATACTAGCACGACCGACTTCCTAAGGGGAACACATTGCCAACAAGTATCAAGGAGGCCAATAAAATCGTGTGCCCTCTCGACCTACCACACATTAAATACCACGCATGCATCAATGGTTGCGCACTTTATCGGAACGAGTACGTGGATAGAACCACATGTCCGGTGTGTGGCCTAGGATGGTACAAGAGAGGGAACAAGAAAGTTCCTCGAAAAGTGGTATGGTACTTTCCTATCACCCCCCGTCTGCAGCGATATTTCGTAGATCATAAGGAAGCAAAGCTCATGCAATGGCATGTGGAAAGAGAGAAACCCGAAGATGATCCAGAGAAGGGCAAGATCCTGACACACCCTTCAGACACTAGCCAGTGGAATGCATTAGACATCGAGTTCGAAGAGTTCGGGGGGCGATGCAAGGAACGTCAGGCTGGGTATGAGCACCGATGGACTCAATCCTTTTGGAAACCAGAGTAGCACGCATAGCACCTGGACCGTGTTTGTATGGCCGTACAACCTCCCCCCGTGGCTATGCACGAAGCAAAGGTATGTACACATGAGCATTCTTATTCAGGGGCCGAAACAACTAGGTATTGATATGCATCTATATCTCGGGCTATTGAGAGAGGAGTTAGCCAGCTTGTGGGAGACGCCGGCCCATACATGGGATGCCTACACTAAAGAATATTTCCATCTGAGAGCCACGTTGCTCACAACCGTGCAGGACTATCCTAGTTATGCATATGTATCGGCCCAGGTGAACCACGGACACAACGCATGCATCAAGTGCATGGATGAGACACCGCATCTCTAGCTACCAAAGGATCTCGGGTCTTCGAAAACTGTGTTCCAAGGTACTCGAAAGTGGCTCCGCATGGATCACCTGTGGAGAAAATGTGGTGACCTGTTCAATGGTAAGGACGAGCTTGAAAGAGCCCCACGTCCGAGGAGCAGCAAAGAAATCGAGGAGCTTTTGAATAATTGGGTAGATTACCCTGCGCCTGGAAAAAAACGACCGAGGACAAAGCCGCTGCTGGGTGTATGGAAAGCAAGGTCTATTTTCTGGGACCTTCCGTATTGGAAGGTCCTTCACACTCCCCATAGCCTCGATGTAATGCACATCACGAAGAACATTACCGAGAGTCTGCTTGGCACTCTACTGAACATGCCAGAGAGGACCAAGGATGGGCCGAAATCAAGAAAGGACCTTAAATTGCTTGGCATCAAGAAAGATCTTCAGTACCCTGATAGTGATGATGATGATGATGATGATCAGACGGAAGGGACTCAAGGTCGCCGCAAAAGAGTTAATAAGAATGAGGTGGTGCTTCGCGCTGCCTGCTTCACTCTGAGTCTGGAGGAGCTCGAGCAGTTTTTCAGGTGCCTCTTAGGAGTGAAAGTTCCTCACGGTTACTCGGGGAAGATAAGCAGATATCTGGACGTGGCGAAGAAGAGGTTCAGCGGTATGAAGTCTCACGACTGTCACGTGCTGATGACACAGATACGCCCCGTTGCGATCCGTGGGATAATGGACGAGCATGTCCATGAGACATTGTTTGGCCTCTGTAACTTTTTCGACGTCATATCTAGGAAGTCGATCGGTGTGAAGCAGCTCGACAGGCACAGGAAGAGATCATGATGATACTATGCAAGCTTGAGATTTACTTCCCACCCGCATTCTTCGACATCATGGTGCATCTGCTTGTACATGTCGTGGACGACATCATCCAGCTCGGGCCGACATTCCTGCACAACATGATGCCGTTTGAAAGGCTAAATGGTGTCATCAAAGGATTCGTTCGCAACAGGTCTCGTCCAGATGGAAGCATAGCCAAGGGCTTTCTGATCTACGAGTGCATCTCCTTTTGCCAGAATTATCTAACCACCAAGAACAAGGATGTTGGAATACCCACAAAGAAGCACCTCGGCAGGCTCGGTTGATATGGTCACCGCGAGGGCTGCCGCTCACTGCATGTCGGCATTGATGGTCGACGCACTGATTTTGAAAGGGCACACCGAGTCACGCTACAACACATTGAAGTGGTCGGCCCTTGGGTCGAAGAGCACAGAAGCTTAATCGAGCAGGAGTACATCGACCAGGGCCGGCCGAGGAAGAAGGGAGACGTAACCAGAGAGCACAACTCCAGCTTCACGGGTTGGTTCAAGAAAAGGCAACTGGACAATCCCCCACAGACGCCTTCTACAGAAGATCAAAAACTCATATTCTCCTTGTCGCAGGGCCCAAGGCACAACCTAAGGACCTATCAGTCATACGACATAAACGGTTACAGATTCTACACCGAGGAAAAGGACAAGAATAGTGAATATCAAAACTCAGGAGTAACTATGTTATCCTTTGCTGATGACGAGACTACTGTGATGGAAAGATTCTACGGAAGGATCGAGGATATATGGGAGCTCGACTACTGTGGAGAGATCGTACCGATGTTCCATGTTAGATGGGCCAAGAACGTGGAAAAAGAAGGCCGCTATTTCACCACAATGGTTATATCAGATGCCAAATCAACGAAGAACGCCTCCGCAAAAAATGAGCCTTGGGTACTCGCTAGCCAAGTTGATCAATGTTTTTATTACCGACCCGTAAAAGCCCAACCGTGTTGTAGTTCGGAGGGGCAAGAGGAGCATCATCAGAATGGAAGGAGCCGCCAACGAGCAAAACTTTGACAAAAACGGCGCCTGAAGATCGAAGAGGAATTCGACAAGTACTTCGACATGCCTACTACTACTAAAGTAAGAAGGAAGACCACACTTCCTACTAAAGGTTGTCCATTCACAAGAAGAAATCTCAAAATGCACGGGCTAAAGTATTCAACCATGGCGAAAAAGGGCAAGAAGATTGTGAAGAGACACTAGCAATTATGTGACTTTTTGATGTATTAATTCGTGTGGGTATAATGTGATATTAGTGTGATTTTTTTGCGTATTAATTCACATGTGTGCTCGCAAATATATATAGTTAGAGACTAAAACATACACGTGATATTCGTGTGGGTATACAAATTCGCATTTGTGTGTGACAAGCACACACACACACACACATACACATATATATATATATGATTCAGGAGGTTTTTTTGATAAGTATGCATGTGTATATGTTCTTGCTTTTTTAATAAATATGCATATGTGTGTATAGGTTCTTGATTTTTTTGAATAAATAAAATATTTTTTTAAAAAGGAAAAAAGTTTGAGACAGCCAGGATTCGAACCTGGCTGCCCCAGGTTGAAAGCTGGCGAGCAAGACCACTAGGACATGTAGCTGATCTTGTCAAACTATGATGCCGCTTTGTTTTGGACTATGGCCAAAAGTTTTGTGGCGCATATCATAGTAATGCGCCACAGAAGTTGTAAATTCAGTGGCGCATTTTAGAGGAATGCGCCATAAAACTTTCACACTTAACCAAATAAACGGTTCGGCCACCCCTGCTACCTTCTCCATTTCTTTCCCTCATCTCGCCCGCGTGCAAACTCTAGCTAATTGCCCTCGCCGCCGAAGCCGCCGTGGAGGAGAGACCGTGGAGGAGGAGAGCCGTCGTGGAGGAGAGCCCCATCACCGCCATGCCAGAGCCCGTGGAGGAGGAGGCCCGCCCCGCCCCGCCCCGCCTGCGACCTAGGAGGAGGAGGCCCGCTACCGCCGCTCCGGAGCCCGTGGAGGAGGAGGCCCGCCCCGCCTCGCCTACGACCTAGGAGGAGGTGGCCTGCAACATCCGCAGCAGGAGCACCGCCGCCACCCTCGTCGACGACCACCTCCCCATCCGCACGTACACTTCCCGCTCTCTTCTTTTCCCCCTCTCTACAAGAATGCTCTACTCAATTTTCAGATTGCAAGAATACTTCTGTGAATTTTAGTTTAATACTAGGAAGTTGCAAGAATGATCTAGGGCTTGCATCAGAGCTTAGTTTAATAGTCATGTACATTGATCTATCCTTCCTGTGCAATGTGGAAATATTGGTTTCATGTATCTTCATTTATTATGTGTTGATGGTTCTGGTAAAATAGTTAACTAATACAAAGTTAGTATCTACATCTCTTAGTGATCAGGACATTAGTTACCTTGTAGGCGTAAATAACAAGGGGTTTGGGGAGTTGTTCACCTAGTGCCTGTTAATAAAGTAAGTGGCTATGGAAGCTAAAATATAGTGTTGGTTTATGGAAGAGAATTTTAAGATGTAAGTATATTAATAATGGTTTAGTTAGTGGTCACTACATGGTGTTAGTGGCCCTTGCGTGGGCTCATCCTGTTGTGCATATTTAAGTCTGAACAAATGAATGAGAAAAGTGATCTTGAGGGCTAAAGAAAAAATGTAGCATGTTCTGTCTCTCAGCACATTGGTCTCTCAGCACATTTTAAGGAGAATATGATTAATATAGCCTGGCTTGCCATTTTGGTTATGCCAATTGTTAAAAAGTTATGCCTCCTTTGTTTGTTTCTGGGATGTTTTTGAGTTACAGCCAGTTAGTTCATGCCAGTAAAATGTGCTCAAGTGCATTCATGTAAACCAGGTTTTTCTTGACAGTAATATATTCAATACTGCACTGTACATACTGAACTTAGAGTACTGAATAACTAACGCAACACTGTACTAGGCATGCTAAATTCAGTGCATTCATGTAAATCAGGTTCTAAATTTGATGATTGAATTATCAAGGGCCTGGGTTACTTGTAGTTCTAGAGTTCTAGTACACTAGGACTGCAACTAAGTATGCAAGTGGGTAACCTTTAGGGTACCCTCTGCCCTCTTTAGTAAAAAAAATAAACTAAATTTTCACAGATCATAATTTTTTTAGAAAAATAGTTCATTTATTTGAACTAGACTAAAATAGATGGTACCCTAAAGGTTTCAAACATGCATCTCTAACTCCAACTACTGGGGTCCCCTTTTCAGCATACCAAGCTTTCTAGTTTAGTCTAACATATTTTTTTGATCCTTTTACACTTTTAGTTAGGTACTTTCTTCACTTCTGTTACACTATATATTTCATTCAAATGTTAGTTTTTACTGTTCCATATATTGTGTGAATCTGGTCTGTGTTATTTAGCATTTTAAGAAATGTCTTGGATACTTTGCAGACTACTTTTATTTCCTTTGCACTATCCATAGAGAATTCCGTGCTTCCCTTTCCAGTGCTCCCAAGAACATCTATGTATGTTTGTTTCTATGCCCCCGGTTTCCTAATGATTATTGCTACGACACTTGTGATGTTCAGCTTATTTTACTGCAACTGTTGTACTGTTCTCTGTCTTTCTTTCTTTTTTGACCCAAATACGAATGAATGGATTACAACCCAACTTTTCTTTGCTGAAATCCATCAGGAGCATCATGATTGTGTATGTGTACTGCCGCTAGATAAAAAAATTCCCCTTTACTGAACTGTGCAAGGTAAAGTGTGTGTACTATAACTTGATAGCATGTGTGTGTGCAAGAAGAAGAGAGAATGTGTGTGTCTCTGTGTACTATAACTGCTACTCAGTTTTCATTCAATAGAAGCACATGTCTGGTATATATACTGCTTATATATTATTTGTTGTACCCTTTTAAGTTTGTTAAGTTCTTCTTATACATGTATCTGTTATACTGTTGCGTAAATGATGGATGGGGCTGCATGGATGATGATGCTGGGGTCAACGCATGGGGCTGCCAATATGGGGATGGGGTGTTTTGTCTTGCAGAGATTTCATTTGAGTTGCCCATTTCTCTCGAAGTGTCGATTCACTTCCGTTTCGGTTGAGAAATGGGCACTCCTAGGTCAAAAAATTAGCAAAAATCATGCCGAATTTTTCGGCCGAGATTTGTGCTAACTTTTTGCCTCTTTTAAATAGAGTAGTGCAAACATGTCGGGCAACAAGGAGTCTGGCCCTTCTAAGCACATGATCAGCGTCGAAGAACAAGCTAGACAGGCCAACCAGTCATTCTGGCAGGGGTCCCAACAGGAGGAGGAGGAGGCGATGAGGATGACACCACCACCGGAGGAGGAGGCGACCGTCGCCAGAGCAGCTGGGGCCAATGAGGGCGGAGATCCTGATTACGAGGGGTACGAAGACGACTACGGTGGAACTAGTGAAGGCGGCGGCGAAGAGGATGACACCACCGATGGCGGTGCCCGCACCGATGGTGGCGAGCGCACGGATGGTGGTAGTGGCAACCCGGCCGCTTCTTAGAAGAAGAAGAAGAAGGAACAGAAGGAGCGGAAGGTGCCAGTGCTCGCCACCGTCTGCGATGAGTTCACTGAGGTCACAGAAAGTGGCCTACCCATTGCGCCAGAGGCGATTGCTAAAGGGTACGGCCTGCAACTCGGGTGCATCGCCGAGAAAGCATGTCAATCAACACGAAGTACATCAGACATGCTGATAATGCAGCTTTGGTCGATAACCTCCTTAAGAAGCTTCACAAGCGATACAGATTCCCAGAGCGGTTTAGAAACCTCGAGAGAAAGAACCCGGTGAACAAACTAGCCCTCACGAAGATGAGCAATGCCTTGAGCAGCCGGAAAACCTAGGTGAAGAATAGCATTGACAAAGGTGAAAGCTGGGAGGTTATTAGTAAGAAAAATCTGATGCTCGACGAAGAGGAGTTTAAGATATTCAAGGCGAATATAGCTACCGCTGACGCTATAAAATGGACTAAATGGGGACGGAGTATGCGGGAACAAAACATAGGTAACCACCTCCTTGGAAGAGACGGTTACAGGGGAAACAGGTCATTTGGGACAAGGAGGACGCCGAGCTTGAACGCCTTGGTAAAGACAACCCTTGGCTTAAAATCACGGACTTGCAGCTTAGGCAATTTATCGCCGATCTCAAGTCTATTGCATTCTAATTAAAATAATGAAGTCAAGAATCTAAATGGGTTCACCTTTCCTTGTCTCTGCTAGAGGAGGAACTGAACGCTACTGCCACAAAGTCGTCCCAGGATTCGACAGAGCCGTGGGACACGGTTTTCAACAGGGCGACCAATGCTTACAAGAAGATGGACAAGGGGTTGCCGCCATCCTCAGCTGGCCGTGTGTACGGCTTCGGTACGAGCATGAAGTTCAAGGAGTACTATAAAGAGGACGCCAAGAAAAGAAGGGAGAGGAAGAACCAGGATAAAGCCGTTGTTGCAGAGCTGAAGATGAAGGTGCAGACACTGGAGGAGAAGGTGGTGGACGAGAAAATGGTGGACAAGTTAGTGGAAGAGAAGCTCCGCTCGATGATCCCCCCTGAGTTTTTCAAGGGGCTTACTGCTTGGAATGCGGGAGGTCGACAGGGGCTGATACATCTGCCCAGCTTAAGAGGCAGCAACTCGGGCATCAATGTTACCGTGTCGCCGGACCTGGTGACCCCGCCGGCTGTCAATGTCGGGATGCAGCCACTCGTTTTGGTCACTGATGCCCCCTCCCGCCAAAGATACCAATAAGGCGCAGCCGGTGGTGGTGGTGCTTCGTGAGGCACCCGAGCGGGAGATTGCAGATGATGATAGGCCGGCCGCCGGCATCGGCCGTGTCTCTACATTAGCCGAGATTCACGCCATCACCAAGCTAACTAATTAGTTAGTGCACGTCATCTCCTTTATGCCTTTGATGCATGACTACTGCCATCTCATGACACCCAACAACATGTTTTTGCCTCAGGACACTTCTTGCGTACTCCTGCTTAAAGATGTCGGCGGTGAGTTGAAGGATGTTGCCAAGGGCACTCTTATACAACCGGCGAGCCGCACGATGCACAACAATCCAATGGATGATGACGTGATGAGGGTCAGGTAGGCTCGGGTGTTGCCAGGGTGCGATGACATGGACCCCCCTTTCAACCTCAGGGAGCCGACGGACACAAGACCCTTGGGAAATGCTACAACTGGCCCTTGACATGGCCGAAGACCTAGATTTGTCTTGCGGGGGGAGCACCGACGCCACCTCTCGACCGATCGCCCGGCCACCACCTCGGAAGCCAGTAGCCACCATCGTCGCCACCACCAGCTGTCACCATCAACTCTTGGCAGCGTGTGCACCGCCACATGGCAAAGACGTTGTGCCGCAACTGCCGTCGCCCCCGCTACCACCACCACATGATGGCACCCATGAAGATGATGATGAATTGGTCAACATTTACGACTTCATCAACACCGGCGCCGCCAAAGGATTGTATATGCCTTCTGTGGATAAAGAACCCTTCACAGCTCGCGACGACCATCAAGCTGGTTGGCCCAATACATGCACGCAGCGCCTGGTCTTCCATGGTCTTTCTCAAGAGACGCCTCTGGCCGCCGATCCACCACAAGAGAAACCGGGATTGGTTTTCAGCCCCAACACACTCCAAAAGGCGACTGATGAGCAGATGGCAGTGGCTGACACTGTTGTGAAGAAGAAGCACTACAGGAAGAGAGGTAATAATAATAATAATAATAATAATAAGGGTGCAAGCCAGCCTCGTCCGAAGAGGATCCGGGGTCAGGACGCCGTCGGCGTACCATCCACACAATATGGCTTGCCCCGAGTGCATGTAGCTGGTGTTCTGATATTGACTCCGGATATGATCCACATTGCGGTTGGAGCCATGTTAACTTTGCACGAGGGTGTCAAGACACTAGAGGGCATCCTTCTTAAAGACAAAGATCCAAATTACCCGGTTTTCACGGCCAAGGTGCCATTGGACGTGGGCTTCGTCGATGAACCCCCCCCCGGATATATTCTTCATAGCGTTCGAGGACATATTCAAGCTGTTTCTCACGAAACGGCTAGACTATAACTTGGTCCACCTATATGCGCTCAATATGGCGATCGCGATCAAGAGAGAAAGTACCCCGGAAATCACGATAGTGGATCCCTACTACATGCGGGACATCCAGTTGGTCGAAGGATCAAAGACACGGACCAAGGCGGCGGCGTACCTCGAGAAGTTCATGGTGGACAACAAGAGGAAGGGCACACTTGTTTTGCCTTTCTTTCCCGAGTAAGTACACACACTCACTCATCGCCACCGTAACTTATGCATTTCTTATAGATTTCTTCCTTTGCTATTTTTCCAACATTCTGTTCCAATTGTGTTGCGCAGAGACAAATACTGCACACTCATCGTTCTTGCCCCGAGGTATTCGCTAGCCACATATTTCGACTCGGGGAGTTTGACGAAGAAGAAAGACTACACCAGAATAAGGGGTGTTCTTAATGAGGCTCTCGAGGGCTACACCAATAAGGGATGCACCTTCGTAGATAGGGGGAATGTATCAAGGATGGCAAACACGTGTTCAAGCACGTGCTCGAGTTCCCCTGCGTCAAGCAGTCGACTACTGGTGCCAAGGAGGCCTTCTACCTCCTCCATCACCTTAAAGGCTATGTTCCGGATTGCCAGAACCTAACGCTGCCATCTAGATTCCGAGGATGGGCCGAAACTTTGGTGACAATCGACGATGCTGATCTTAGAGAAGACTTCCATCGCATTCAGATGAAGTTGTCGCAAATCATCATTGAAGATGTCAACACAAGGGGGGGTGCCCTACAACAAGCCAGAGGGTTGAGTAAGAGGGAGATCGAAGAACGCCTCCATAAGCAGGGTGACACAAGGACATGGATGACGAAAGAGGGCTATCTACCGTTCTTGAAGCCGAGTGAGAAGAGGAAGTCTTCATCATGATCGATGTGTGCCTCTAGCATGATCTAGTGTGTGTATATTCTTGATGGACGCCTGCTGTATTAGTGTGTGTGTCATAAACTTTACTATCTCATGGTCAAAATGGTCATTATTGTTAGACTTAAACTACCTTGTGGTCGTGTTGTCTTTGAACTTATTGCTTCTATGATGATCTATCTTTTAGGTTTATGGATCCTTTGTTTTATATTCTGTGAACATATATATATGTGGATGTGAACCCTTTATTAATTCTTTTTGTTGTATTTTTACTAATATGCCTTGTCGTCTATAGAGATGGCGACGAGGTGGTATGTGGTGTACATGGGTAGGGTTCCAGGAGTCTACGAGGAGTGGGATGATTGTCACAAACAAGTGAACAAGTTCAGCGGCAACATCTACAAAGGATACGCGACTAGAGAGGAGGCGATAGCCAAGTGGAGGAACCACTTGTAGAAGAAGAACCGGATGAAGATATTGGTCGGGCTAATGCTCTTGCTCACCATTATCACAGTTGTATTCTATTTGATCCTAGTGTAGGCGGCGATGGCCACTTCATATTTGTAATGTGAGATGATACAAACTTTGTATTCGGCGCTTGTGTAAAAATTTGGCACTTGACACTATATATGTATCTCGATCGGGCTCTAAGTGTTTGTATTATATATATGTCGGTTTTCATGCATCTACTACTTTGCAATGTATTTTATACTCATCTGGATAAATAGTGTATAAATACCTGATTATACACGAGGAAAGTATTTTACTTCGAATGTGTGTTACACAATCAGTGGCTCATATAATTATATAGTCAGTGGCGCATGGGCTTTCTGTGGCGCATATATGTAAATGCGCCACAGAAGTTCTTCCTGTGGCGCATATGAAGAAATGCGCCACAAAAGTCTAGGACTTCTGTGGCGCATATCCATATGTGCCACAGGAAGTAGTTATCAGTGGCGAGGTAATAGTGGCGACAAAGATATGCGCCACAGAAGTCCCATTTCCATGCGCCACAGATAGGCTGTTTCCTAGTAGTGAGTAATCGGAGTAGAGATAGCCGGAGGAAGGAAAGCGGGAAGCACAAGGCCCCATGATGGAAACTATGAATGGGAACGGCGGCGCAAGTGCGAGTAGCTACCTGAGCACGGTCGTGGTGGCGCTCGTGTAGCAGAAAACTGGCGGCAGCGGCGAAGTCGCTATGAAAGAGAGAGAGGCTGGGAAGTGTAGAGGAAATGCGGGAACATCCCCTGAAATCACCACACGCCTCCTACTTAACCACGCTGCACGCACGTCGTGGGATCCTTTGCGGGCGACACGCCGCACGCAATGAGCGTGTACGCGGCCAGAGCAGCCAATCAGAGCAAGGCCACAGGAAGGGCTACAGGAGTAGGTGACCCCACGATGTGATGTAATGTTACGGGTAACGAGGCGCTACGGTGAAGAGACGTTTACAGCAGTTATCCCTGATATCGCGACAGTAACCGGCGCATTAAATGCACGTGGCCCTTAAAATGAGGCAAAATGATGATTACTCTCCACGTAGGATGTGGAAAAGCATACAAGAGAAGGAAAGGTAACCCGGATAAGCAAGCAAAAGACCTGGCCAACGAGGCATAACTTGGAAAAAGCAAAGGGTCGCAAGATGAGAAACTCCGGGATATGAGGTAACTCGGCCTAAGGAGCAAAGGATCCAGATGTGGGAACCTGTTGTGGCCTTAACAAAGTTGCTAAGACCGTACCAGCTTCAGGGACTAATGTTGGGGGATACCCCCGGGTAGGGTAACACCGGGGTATAAGGGCCGAGTTAGCCGGGGTACGGCGCGGTCAAAGCAAGTGATGACTGGGTCACCTCAAGGCAGGCCGAATCACGGTGTGACCCGGCCCATGGAGCATCTCCTTGACTATGGTCCGGCCGACATAAGATTTATGTCGGCCCTGTCTATCTGTTTTGCAGGTAACTTGGTAAGCCGGATTAGATGAATGCTAGCCGGACTAACTTAGCTTCCAAGAGAAGGAATCCCCACTGGTCAAAAGCTGACTTTATTATCTATAGCATGAGCAAAGTAAAGTAAAGAAGAGGACCAGCGGGTCAGGGGCGACAAAGGTGACGCGGGCAAAGCCGGATGACGTAGCCCATGTCTGTTGACACCGAAAGACAAGGATGACGTTGTGGGTTACGTTCAAAGCCCGGACGAGCCGTTAAAGAGGATAAAGAAGCATCTGCTTCAGGAAAGGAGCATATTCTTAGAATATTCTGCCACCTGTGCCCTAGAATTGTAACCCGGACTTCTGTATATAAGGAGCATCGGGGCCTCCATAGAAGGGGGATCGATCAATCATTCTCTGTCTAAGGTAGAACTCTAGGGCTAGTTGGTAGGGAGTAAGAGACATCGTCTCCTTGCTGAGGGCCACAGGAGCACTTGTAAACACCATTGATACAGAATATACAAGAACTTCCGTGCGTGGAATCACCACGCTCTCCCTCCCTGGGTTCCCCTAGCACTCATTGGCCCCATCTTTAGCCTATCTATGGCATCTGTCGTGCCACCACCACGACAGCTTCAGCTGCAAGCTCTCTTTCAGCTGCTTCTGTGGCCTATCTGTCAGCTGCTTCAGATGCAACCATTTCCTTTGCATATGCAGCTTCAAACTCAGCTATTCTGCATTTTCTACAAAGAGCTCCCCTAAGCTCGTCTTCTCTCTTGAAAATAGGGCAAAACACGAGGTAACGTAGAAAAAAAATGGATCTTCTTGTATAGCTGGTAGGTCACGTAAGCATCTATGGCTGCATACTTGAGGTTTATATTAGACAACGGCCACTCGTCCCAGAAATCGTGCTTATCCGTAGGGAAATCTTCCTTCATTTTGTCGTACGACTCATCGATGATTCTAGTTGCGAGTGATGCCATTCCATCCTTCATCGAGCCCCCTAGGATCTTGACAAGACGCTGAATATCGATCCAGTTGTGCGCATGAATTATAATTCCCTCTTGATAAAATTTCAAAAAATCAGTTGTATTGTCGACAGTGCAGAAAACAATTCCCTTTTCTACAAGGAACTGGCACAACGCCGAAAAATTCATGTCAGTCCTAAAAGTATGTAGTTTGTCATCACCAAAATTTGTAACTATAAATATTTTGTCAATGCAAGATCATCATCTGAATATAATTTTGAAAAGTTTAGTAAATGCAAGATCAAGACTCTCAACATTGTCTTGTCATAATTTATTTGGTCCCAAATAAAATCTAGTAGTTGCAAGATGAGCAAATGGATAAAGAACAAGAGGAGAAAACCCTAAAAGCGGTTAGCTACAGAGAGCAGATCTACAAACCAGGAGAGGTGGTAGACGAGGACGTGTTTCCTCATGGCCAGTTGAACGACGGCGACTTCACTCCCTTCATATAGGTGCTCCGGGGTGTACTCGAGGTCCAATCCCACAAACTTGTTCTCATCTTTCTCAAGCCGACCCTCGTACATCCTCAGGACACGCACCACTGTCTCCTCCTCGTTGGTGTAGACAACATCTATCTTCTTATTGTCATGGGTAGTGAAGCTTGTCTCTAGAGTGCGACGACCTTCCATGGCGACAAGGAGAAGACGGAAAGAAGACAGATGACAGGAAGAAGAAGAGTGGTTTCTGCGAGGCAGGGGAACGGTGCAACCGTCAATGCGCTTTTAAGGTAGTGGTTAACGACGGGGACGGAAGTCCAAGGAGAGACGCGTGGCGGTGGCCGTTCCAGCTTCTGAGTAAACAAAAAATAATTATAACGCCGATACATGTACCCTGTTTTGTCACGTCAATACACTGGGCAGGGAGTGTTGTCCTATCCACTGTGCCATCGCTACAAGCCTACGTCACAGCCACCCCGCCTAAGCAACGGGAGCGACATAACGGCGAGAACTGACAGGGGGGCCCAACTTGACGGCCGTTAGCTTGATATTTTGTATTGAAATGTAAAGTTGAATTCGTGCCCAAAAAGACCCTCTGAGTATTTGGCATGCCAACTTTGGGCAACGTAGCTGATTGTAAGCAACTTGGGTACCGCGTTGCCTGGCCACCCCAACTTTTGGGCCACAAAATGATATTCTCCTGACGAAGGCATCCTGCATTTCCTCCCAGGAGTCGATGCTATCGGCGGGGAGGGTGTTGATCCATTGTCGGGTCGCACCCTCTATCATCAGGGGGAGGTAGCGAGCGGCTAGCAGGTCGGTGTGGCCGGCGATTCCGATCGCCATGAGGTATGTGTCCAGCCAGATCGCTGGATCGTACGTCATGTCATACTTTTCGATCTCCTTCGGTGCCTTGAAGTTGGCGGGGTACTTTTCCCCTTGGATCATAGGTCCGAAGCAGTGGGGGCCGACTTGGCTGAGCGAGCCCCTGGGTTCGGGGTCGCCGCGGTTACTGAGGGTGTGCCTCAAGTCGTTGGGCTGGCGCGCCCGCCAAGCCTGGTTGTTGATGATGTGCGTGCGGGTGTCGATGGGCTGCCTGTTGGTGGCGACCGTGTTGTTCACCGGTCGTGGCTCGTTGGTGGAGAGCGCAGGGTTGGCGGCCCGTGGCTAGTTCGCCAATGGCTGTGGTGGTGGGCAGGTCACAACGTTGGCGATGGTGGGGTGACCGCTTGAGCCCGCCCTGCTTGTCGAGGAGCGGGAATACATCTGCCCCCACGGGTCGACTCCCGTGGCTTGCTGCTCGACGGCCTTGGCGAGTAGAGCCTTGGCGTACTGGATCTACATCGCGCCTTCTCCCTGGACGTCGAGGTTGGTGACCGTTGCGTCGGCCGCGACGATGTTGTCCATCGGGGTGGAGTAGAGTGGGAGTCCGTTGGCGTCACGCACCTATGGAGAGATTATGATCCGCGGCTGGTCCGGCGGGGGCGTGCGACCAATGGGTGGTGGTGGGGCCCTAGTCGCGGGTGCACCGGGTGGTGGTTGGTTGCTTCCACCTGGTGGCACGTTCTCGTAGTACTCACGCTCGGCCGCGCGTGCGGGGTCGCTTTCGTCATTGAAGTTTAGGACGCGGCCTTGGAAGTTGGAGTTTAGGCGGGTCCTGATGCGGCGCTGGTGGTAGAGCGATAGCTCCTGCGCCGTTGCCCGCTCGAGGCGGAATTTCTCGCGCTCGGCTATCTCCTTGCGCGCCGCCTCCTCTAGTCGCTGGTGGGCTTCCTCCACCTCCATGGCCATGGCGGTTGGAGGGATTGGTGTGGAGAATGGATCTGGCGGGGCGATCGTGATGCCCACCATGTAAATCACGTTGAAGTGATTGGATCTGGCGCGGAAGTTCTCGGGGGACTACGAGCTGGAATCGGAATCGAAGATCCCGAGGATGGAGGAATCCTTGAAGTCCTCAAGGTTGGAGACCCGCGTGATGGAGTCCTCCCGTGATGCCGCGGTGATAGATCCATCGACCAAGGCAGGGTTCACGGAGTCGGCATCGTCATGTAGGGCCGCGTCGTCCGCGGTGGTGTTGGTCTCGGCCGCGTTGCTGGCGGCCGATTCGTACTCGGTGATCCGCCGACGATCATCGTTGCCGCTGGATAGATCACGCCGGTGAAGCCGACAAAGAGGTTGATGGTGTCGACCGGCATAATAGCGTTGTGGGTGATCGGGCGCGACGCTGGGATGTAGCTGCTGGGCAGGATCTGTAAGATCCCGCCGATGGTGATCATGCGGCCGGTGGCAATCGGTCGATCGATCGGCGAGTAGGGTCTCGCCGCAGAACTCAGGCCAGTCCGGCTAGGCCCCACGGTGGGCGTCACTGTCGTGGAAATGGCCACGGCAGTCGCTGCAGTAGGCAGCGATTGATTGAATCGGGGGCGAGAGCTGGCGGCCATCTGTGGTGCGAGATGGGGTGGCTACACATGGATTTATCCAGGTTCCGCCCCCAGAGGGTAAAGACATACTCCTGCTAGATTGGATTGATAGAGAGCGAGTTACAATGGCGGCGAGCTCGGCGTCTAAGAAGCGAGTCGCTTGAAGGGGTGTATGATGGAACGTAAGTTCTCAGGATACCCTAGGGAGGTTTATATATGGATTCAGACGCTTTGACCTAATCTGACTGGGCTTCAAGTATTCTTTTGGGCCTCCAGTCGCCAGGCCTTCTCTTAGTCGCATTCCAGTCGCCGTCTTGCAGGCCCACTCGTGAGACCTTTGGCCCAATCAGAACGTCCTGCTGGGCATACCCCATTTGGCATATCCCCATCAAGCAAAAAGAATATTCAGTTGTAGCAACGGACTCCCAAGCTTTTAGCACCACTAGCAACTCTGTCAGAGCGAGGCCAACTCCACCGGTGCGAGGCCATGGCGCGGGAGGTGGGGGAACTCAAAGGGCACATGGTCATTTCACAGAGGAAGGGAAAGATGCTCGTGCCCCGTTGGGTTCGTGGACGGCCAGGAGGGACGCAACGTTGGTGAGGACAAGTCATAGGCAAGCCCGTCGTCCTCGACAAGAGCAGCGGGAGATTTTCAGGGAGGCGGCGGCGCATGGCTATGCGTCGGGCGGTGTACGGACAGGGGCAGTGGCAATGCAGGGCGGTGCGCGGCTAGAAGATGGGCGGCCCACGTGGCTTTGCTCCATGGTTGTTACGGAAGAATACATGGTGGGAGGAAATTGGGAACCGTGTGGTGGAAGGTGAAACGGTTCGCGGGTCCCACCCACAACTCAGCGGCACACATTCATCACGAGACCTGGACGATGGAAGCCATGGACCCCCCCCCCCCCCCGGAGTAGTACCATTTACCAAAGACAAATCTATATCGAGGAGCCCCCCGGAGTAGTCACATACTCGTCGCCCTTCCACACACGAGGAGGTCGCCGGAGGAGGTAGTCCCTTTTCCTGATAGCCGCGTGGCAGATCGCCATGTTAGTTGCTTCGATGGACTGTCTGGATATGACAATGCTAGCCTCTGGATAGTCCAGCGAACTAGAAGCCAGCATGTCCGGTGCCACCAGATAGTCCGGTGAACTAGGGCCTGGCCAAGGTGGCGGCCCTCAAGGGCGTCGTCAACACCGACAAGGCGGTCTACGACATGAAGGACCTGCTAGCCAAGCACGAAACAGACAGTAGGGTGTTGGGCAGTGCTAGGAGCTGTACGACGGCATGGGGTTCTCTTTCGTGGAGGCGCACGACGACATCAACTTCCGCGACTACGTCGGGGGAAGGAAAAGGCCGGGGAAGCCGCAACTCTGGCGCACCGGTGCGACGATGCCTTCGCCACGGCCGGCGTCCCTTCTCCAGTCACGCAATATATAGACTACTACCTGTAGATATCTGTCGTCTGTTCGGCCATCACCAACCTCGTCCAGTGAAGAACGTCGTCCAAGACTAAAGGGACACATTATGTGTCATTATAGTACTATATTAGTGCTACTAAGAGCGTTTGGTTTACTATAATTTCGACGTATTGTTGTTTTGATTTCATCGCATAAGAGGGCGAGACATCCTTTTGCAATATTTTTTGCCGGATAAGTTTTCATACTTGTCCAGCCAATTGTGCGGCAACATGTCCGGCGATCCACAATAGCTCCTGTTAAAGCCGTAGCTGCGAACTACACATCGAACAAGACACGGACAATGTACTGGACTGGACTGTCTGGCAGCTCGCCAGACAACGTGTCGGACAGTCCGGCCAACCGCCGCCACACGGCAAGTTTTTCATGCGGAACTGTCTGTCTCTCTGCCGGACTGTCCGGCGGCTGCCGCGAAGCTTGAGCGCCGCCGAGCTTGTGCGCCGCCGCCGGGCTGCCACCAAGCCGCCGGGCCTACAAGGCTAGGTCGAGGCCGAGTCACCGACTCGTCAGACCCAACTGTCGTACTGTTTTCTTTGTTCGTGAAAGGATGTATGCGTTTGCTAGAAAAAATATAATTTAGTTGGATTTATACAGATTTTATACAATACTTGTTTACACTAACTATAAAGGGTATCAAACGATATGAGCCATCCTTGTGTTTGAGATTATACGAGTTTAGGGAAAAAGGGTAGCACTGGATCAAACGCCAATTCTAAATAGATATCTGGATCAACGAGTACAAACACTAAGGGCGTGTTTGGTAGACCGGATGAACCCAGATATTCTCACCCCAACCTAGCTAAAAGGTCTTTTTCTTGTTTGTTAGCCCGGGTCGGGTCATCTCAGCACTGCCCAGCCGGGCTGAGGAGAGAAGCTCAAATCGAGCTTCGTAACTCGCCCAGGCTGAGTCCATCCCGCAAACCGATGTAGCACTGCGGGCTCTCCGCACCCAATCCCTGAACCCCTCTCTATTTTTCTGCTCATTTCCCCCGAGACCGAGCGGAGCAGACCGTCCCCGATGCCGCCGAAGCGCTGGCCGTCCCGATGTGCCCGGCCCAGACCACCCCGACGTCGTGAGCAGAGGCAGCAATGGAAGGTCGCGCCGCCGTGCCGGCTTGAGCAGCAGCAGCCGGTCACGCCGCCCGCAGAGGTAGCATCAGCCGCTCGCGCCGCCCAGGGTAGCACGTCGCGCCGCCGCGCCGCCGTGAGAAGCAGCACGTCGCGCCGCCGCCCACCGTCGCGTAGACCACCTAATACGGCGCCGCCCCAATGCTCAGCGCCTGCCGTCGGCGCCCCAGTACCCAGCCGACGGTGTGGTGAAGACGGGGACCCGATTGCTTTTTGTTTTTCTCTTTAGGGGTCTCTGTGTAAAAGTTTGGACTGTTCTGTATTTTCTCAGTTTTTGGCCAATCTCATCCCATACGAGCTACCAAACAGAGTATCAGTGCAAATTTTCTCAACACACCCGGTCTACTAAACACATCATAAAATCTCAGCCTAACTTGTATGAGATGAGATATCTCAGACGGGAGAGTAAATTCAAAGAGGCCCAGTCTACCAAACACACCCTAAACGTGTGTCGGAGATGCTCCGCTGTCATCGCCCTCCATCACTAAAGCTGAGCAAAGGTTGTATTAGTAGAGCTTGAACAACATACTTCATTTAATGAAGGAATTTACCCGCAGTGACGATACAAACTTATTCGAAGGCTTTGGCTAGTCAAGCTAGCTCAAATAATTACGAGCTACTAGTATATATAAAATCCAATCGAAGAAAAAACAAAAGGTACTCCTCCCAGGCTCATCGATCAAACGACACACCGTATCTCGGGTTCTCAGCTCAGCTGTCAAGAAGGGTCACTCAGAGCATGAGCACTGCTGCGGCCAGGGCGCCGGCCCCTGCCATTGCCTGTGCAACCGCTCCGCTAACAAAAGAGGCCGAATTGGATGGCGGGCCAGCCGGGGCCTGAGCGGCGTCGGCGGTGACGACGAGGAGCTTCATGCCCTGGGCGCAGTGGTTGCCGACGCTGCAGACGAACCACCTCCTCCCGGCCTTGTCGAGTGGGACGGTGTCCATGCCGGAAGTCCAGGTGCCGAGCGCCTGGTTCCCCGTCACGTTGCAGGCCCTGAAGTCTGGGCCGGTCACTTCCATCACCGTGTGCTTGCCGGCGGGGTACATGAACACTGCGAAGGAACATCAAGGTGTTAGCAATTCCGACACGAGTACTGTCAAAGAGGTGAGAACCGAAGGTCCGTGAATGCATGGAAGGCATACTTAGGCTGTCGCCGACGACGAAGGTTTTGCCCTGGGTCCACGTGGCAGGGTATTTGAGGGTCCAGCCGGCAGCGTCCCCGACAGTGAAGTCGTCGGCGGAGGCTGGCGCTAGGAGGAATGCGGCGGCGATGGCCGCGGCAGCCAAGAGCAGCACTTGCTGGGAAGCCATTGGGTGTATGGTGATGCTAGCTCTTGTTTACGAGAGCCTCTCTGTTTCTCTTTGTTCGTTGCAGACTTGAGGCTGTAGTTATATGGCTTGACAAGATCAGTGTCAATTCGAATGTATTTATAGAGACAGAGATAGTGACCTAGCCAATCAATCCTGTGGCGATTACTAAGCAGAAGCAGCTGCAGGCGCATGGCGGATTAGCTGGTAGATGAAAGGGATGCTTATACCTAGAGAAAAGACAACGTTTGGCACATTGTAGTTTCCCCTGCAGGCGACGCTACACTTGGTCAGGATTGACGATTTCTCCGGCTATTAGCTTGGTTCCAGAGTAGAAAACGTCTAGTACTGACCCACAGATTTAGTTTACTTAACCTCCAAATGTACATAAAAACGCCAGGTTTGGAAATTTGCCGGCTTCATCCACTGATTAGCAGTCCCGTATCTTGGTTGTTTGCAAATGATCCGACTTCACTAGCGTCAGATCAAACTAAGTCACGAACAACATAGATCTTGGATAGAAATTAAAACTTACATTTGTTAAGATAGGTCTAGTGTATATACTTGTCACGTATTCTTATACATATTGTACATGTACGTGTATGCTGATCATTATATATAGAGAGCCGCTGTGGAGAGGCATTGCCCCACGAAACCCTAAAAATAAACTTGGTATTAGAGCCTAGCGAGTCCTTCGCCGCCGCCGCGATGACCACCAGCTCCGCCCTCACGCTCTCCGCAGCCCCAGCCATGTCCTCCACCCCATCCCCCGTCATCGCTCCACCCCCGGCCACGGCAGCTCCACCCGTCATCCCCACGATCGCCGTCCGCCTCGACGGGAGCAACTTCATGCTCTGGAGGGCGTTGATCTTCCCCAACTTCTCTGGTGCCCGTCTCCATAGCTTCCTCGATGGCACGGCCGCTGCGCCACCACGGACGGTGAGGTAGGGCACCGGCACCGATGCTCGGGATGTCAGCAATCCCGACTTCGAGCAGTGTTGGACCCTTGATCAAAAGGTCCTCGGCCACCTTCTCGGATCAATCTCCGAAGACGTTGCAGCATAGCTGATCGGCTGCACCTTAGCCACTGCGGCATGGGCGGCTATCCACGCCATGTTCAGCGCGCAGAACAGCACGGGCGTTCGACATCTCCGGTGGCAGATCCAGACGCTAAGGACGGAAGACAGGACAGCCGGCGAGTACATGCAAAATGTGAAGGCGCTCGTCGACGCCATGGCTGCCGTTGGCTCCCCTCTTCGCGATGACAAGATCATCGACTACATGCTGACTAGGCTCGACGCGGCGTTCAACCCTATTGCTGACTCCATGAACTTTGCAAGGGTGCCGGTAACTCTCGCGCACTTTTACTCAAACGTGCTCAACTATGAGGCCCTTCAGAAGCAGCAAGAGGAGTCCACGGACTTTACGTCCTCGGCAAACGTCGTGTCGCGGCCGGTCTACCCCACCAATGCTGGCCGCGCAAACGACTTCGGTCGGACGAGTTGTGGTCCTCCCGCCGGCGACAACTTCTCGTCGGCGCAGGGCGGCCAAGGCCAAGGCGGTCAAGGAAAAGGTAGCCAGGGCCAGGACCGTCGCCGTAATGGCGGTGGTAACGGCGGCAACGACCGCAATGGAGGAGGAGGAGGTGGCAGCGGCCGCAATCGGCACTGGCGTCCCTAGTGTCAAATTTGTAAAAACTAGAGGCATGAGGCGGTGGACTGCCGCAACCGCTACGACCGTGACCCTCGCTCCGGAAACTCCGCGCCGACCTCCTCCCACGAGCAGCCCGACGGGTACATGGACAGCGGGGCTAGTGAGCACTTCACCAACGACCTAGAGCATCTTCATGCTGATGAGCGCTATGGCAGGAAGGATTAAGTGCAAGTCGCTAACGGTGCAGGTCTGTCTATTTCGCATATTGGTCATTCTACTTTAACCGGTTCATCTCTTTCCTTGCAAAACGTCCTTCATGTCCCGCATATTAGCAATAATCTCTTGTTCATTTATCGTCTTGTTTGTAACAATGATGTCTTTGTTGAATTTCACTGTTTCTTTTTCCTTGTTAAGGACCGGGCCACGAGGAAAATTCTTCTTCGCGGTAGAAGCCGCGGTGGGCTCTACCCCATCCCGTTTAGACGAGCATCATCCTCATCATCCCCTCAGGCGTTGTCCAGTGTCAAGACCACTTCGTCCCAGTGGCATCAGTGTCTCGGTCATCCCACAAACAAAGTTGTACAAAACATTTGTTAGGCAAAATGATCTAGTGTGTTCTTCCAATAATCAGACTTCAGTTTGTGATGCTTGTCAGCGTGCTAAGAGTCGACAATTGTCTTATAATGCTTCTGATCGTGTTTCTACTATGCCTCTTGAGTTAATTTATTCTGATGTTTGGGGTCCTGCCATTGCATCCTCGGGAGGGTTTAAGTATTATGTTAGCTTTGTCGATGATTATTCCTGTTTTTGTTGGATTTATCTTCTCAAGCATAAGTCTGATGTTGAGCAGGTTTTCTATGCTTTCCAGGCTCATGTTGAGTGTCTTTTAAACACTAAGATCAAAACCGTTCAGTTGGATTGGGGTGGCGAGTATCACAAGCTGCATAGCTATTTTCAGCAAACAGGCATCTCGCATCGCGTCTCGTGCCCTCATACCTCGCAGCAAAACAGGGTTGCAGAGCGCAAGCATCGCCATTTAGTAGAAATGGGTATTGCCTTGCTGGCGCACTCTTCTCTTCCATTGCGTTTTTGGGACGAAGCTTTCCTCACTGCATGTTATCTTATCAATCGCATGCCTACCCCCTTGTTATATCAGGACACACCCCTTCATCGTCTTCTTAAGATCAAGCCAAACTATTCCTTTCTTCGCACTTTTGGCTGCGCTTGCTGGCCGAGTTTGCGCAAATACAATACCCATAAATTGGCGTTCCAATCCATCATGTGTGTTTTCTTCGGGTATAGTCTGATGCATAAGGGGTATAAGTGCCTCGATCGCTCCACGGGGCGTATTTATGTTTTCCGTGATTTCATCTTTGATGACTCCGTCTTTCCCTACTCAACACCAGGTGTTCACGTTGATGTCTCCACCCTTGAGGCTGCGATTTCCTTCCCATCCAATGAACCGGTTTCGAGTAGTGGTCATATGTGCAAATATGACCTCTCTTATTTGTCCACTAATGCGCCTATTCCAGGCAGTGATTCTCCCGTGCAGGTCACCTTCACACCAACCGACGCGGAGCCAGAGATCAACATGCATGTGTCGTCGGTGCTAGACGTGCATGCCTCGACTCCCGAGGCCCCCAGCACACGCGGGCCTGCTAGTCCGCCCCAGGCGACACCGCCTCCAACTTCCGCCGGATCTCCTAGTCCGGCTCCGTCTTCGGCTTCCTAGCCCGCGTCGCCATCTGTCAGGGACGGCGTTCCCCCGACCGCGACGCCTCTGGCTGATGCTCCTGCGACCACGACACCTGGTCATAAGATGGTCACGCGTGCACGTGACAATACGAGGAAGGACAAACAATACACGGACGGTACTATGCGCTATGACCCTCGCCGGCACGCCTTCCTTGCCACACTGGTGTCTCATCACGACGCTCTTTGCGGGACAGCTTGGCGAGCAACTATGGCTGACGAGTTGGCTGCTCTACATCACACCAAGACCTGGGTGCTAGTTCCTCGACCTCCTAGTGTGAACATCGTCGGAAGTAAGTGGATCTTTAAGACCAAGCAGCGCCCTAATGGTTCTGTTGATAAATACAAGGCACGCTTGGTAGCTCGAGTATTTACTCAACAACATGGCATCGATTATGGTGATACGTTCAGCCCGGTGGTCAAGCCATCTACGGTCCGACTGGTTCTTTCTCTAGTAGTATCTAGAGGCTGGAGTCTCCGACAAGTTGATGTGAGTAATGTGTTTCTCCATGGGTTTCTATCTGAGGATGTGTATATGCAGCAGCCACCTAGTTTTGAGGATGAGCGGTATCCCTCATATGTGTGCAAGTTGCAGCGGGCTCTCTATGGACTGAAGCAGTCTCCTCGTGCCTAGTACGCTCGGCTGAGCGTTCTTCTTACTGACCTTGGTTTTGTTCCATCCAAGGCCGACACGTCTCTATTTATTTTCTCTCAGAATGGTGTTCAGATCTACATGCTCGTATGTGTTGATGATATAGTTATTGTTGGGTCTACTCTAGGAGCAGTTGATGGACTTGTTTGCTCACTTGCTGCCAATTTTCCTATTAAGGATCTTGGTAAGTTGGAGTACTTTCTGGGATTAGAAGCATCCTACAATTCATAGGGCATGACATTGACTCAATAGAAGTATGCACTTGATCTCTTGCACCGTGTGAGTATGGAGAATTGTCGATCCACTTCTACCCCGTTGGCAACAAAGGAGCGCCTTGCTCGTGAGTCTGGAACTCCACTGAGTACTGATGACTCTTTCCGGTACCGAAGCATTGTTGGAGGATTGCAGTATTTGATTCTCACACGTCCAGACATTTCCTTTGCGGTGAATAAGGTATGCCAGTTCCTCTCACAGCCTACTGATATTTATTGGGAAACTGTGAAGCGCATTTTGCGTTATGTTAAGGGGACACTGAGTACAGGACTGAGTTTTCGTAAGTCTACTTCTACCGGTATTAGCATTTTCACTGATGCGGATTGGGCAGGATGTGTTGATGATCGCCGATCCACAAGAGGTTTTGCTATATTTGTTGGACCGAATATCATTTCTTGGAGTTCGAAGAAATAGCCTACCGTCTCAAGATCTAGTACTGAGGCAGAGTATAAAGCTTTGGCAAATGGAGCAGCTAAAGCTATATGGGTAGAGTCTCTACTCAAGGAGTTAGGCGTTTCCCAGCAGCGCACCCTCATATTATGGTGTGATAATTTAGGGGCTACATACTTGACCGCTAACCCAGTTTTCCATGCTCGGACCAAGTACATTGAGATCGATTTCCATTTTGTGCGTGAGCGTGTTGCTTCTAGAGCTCTTCAGGTCAGATTTATTTCGTTTGATGATCAGGTGGCTGATGTGTTCACTAAACCAGCCACTCGACAGATGCTAGACCGTTTCAAGACCAATCTGAATCTTGTTCATAGTAGTAGTTCAGATTGAGGAAAAGTGTTAAGATAGGTCTAGTGAATATACCTGTCATGTATTCTTATACGTATTGTACTTGTACGTGTATGCTGATCATTATATATATAGAGCCACTGTGGAGAGGCATTGTCCCACGGAACCCTAAAAATAAACTACACCAACATCCTTAGATATTTCATATTTAGCTCCACCTTTTGGATCTTGACGTTCGTCATGATGTCTCCACTCAGGATATCACATAAGATCGATGGATTAACATCAAAGGTTTTCATATTTAAACACCCGCATGACCAGTGGCGGACCTTGGGCCAAAATCCTGGGGTGGCAAACGGGATGGAAGGCTAAAATGGGCTTCCCACTGACTTTTAATTCGAAAATGGGCCAAATATTTGTAGTTTTTTCATTGACTGGGGGCGACGGCGCAGGTTCGCCCCCATGATGGTCAGCTAGTGGCATGGCCCCTCCTTCCCAATATGTGGGAATTCTTGCTAGGGACATGCGCACGCCCTTACATGGGGGGAGAGGTTGCCGAAATAGATAAAATAAGAAGACCAGTGAGATCAAAATAAAATAGGCGGTTGCCAGTACTCTCTAGTAAATATTTTTGGCAAGTGCTTATGTTGTTAGTACTCTCTAGTAAATATTTTTGGCAAGTGCTTATGTTGTTACATCGTATGAGTATAGATATATAATTGACAAATCAATTGGATTGCACGACAGGGTATCTTTTCTCCCAATGTGCCAAGCTATTTGAAACTAAATATCGGGAAATACTGATCAGATCTGCACATGAAATAAAATGTTAGAGTTTGTCTAAATAAATCAAGACTACAGTGGAACACGAATTTTATAGCCCGATAAAAAATTACATCTACATATGGAACAAAATTTAGACCAAGTGAAACAAAATTTGGGACCCCGAAACAAACCATGAATACAAGGAAACAAGAAACTAGGTCAACTAAAACAAAGTTTTAGCATCCAAGGAAGTGGATATTTGGAAAGGAAACATACTTTGACAGAGGAACAAACCACGGATACACTTAGAATACAATATTTTTGTGTCAAAGGTACAAATCACATCTAAATGTGAACAAAATGTTAGACCAAGTGGAAAACATTAACGCCGCCATAGCAAGTCATGACCACATGAGGGATACAATTTTCGATCAGATGGAACAAAAGTTTAATGCCTGAGAAAACAAAAATAATAATGCTTGAGAAACAAATCATGACAACAAGCAGGACATTTTTTTTGGACTATGTATAAAAAAATGTGTAACCGCCCATGGAACAAATCACAACTAGGAGAACAATTTTTAGCTAAGTGGAACAAGACTTTAGCATCCTCAAACACATACGGATTATAAGCTAAAATAAAATCATGACTAAAAAGGTAAAAATGTAGAGTAAGTGGAACAAAAATTTAGAAATTTAGAAAAAAAAATAGAGATTCTGAAAGTATGAAGCATTTACCAAATTAATCTGGCTATGAACCATATGTAAAAAAATCACGAAGAAAGAAAAAAATACAAAAATACAAAGAGGGACACTTGAGGTGAACGTCAAACACTATAGTTGCTTTCCAAGGAAAAGGGAGACGACGTGCCTACTCTAGTCTGAGCAGAGTCTCTCTTGTCAGACCTTTTTGGTCGTGTATCTGTACTTAGCCATTCGCAAGTGATTCCTCGGTACAAGTCTTTCTGCGCGAGATGCATACCAAATTCCCACACCCCACGTGTCTACTATTTGGGTGACTTACTTTTTGGTAAAAACATGCCACCGCCTACATATGGATGAAATCTCACTACCATCGACACACATGCCACGGTATGGGATAATGACATCACCTCTTCCCTTCCATGATCACCACAAACACGGAAAAACATGACACAACCTCTTCCCACCCACTGATCCACCCATCATGTTGATACATGTCGTAGTTGCGCATTTGTTTTTGGCCAATTGTGTAAACAATCATCAAATCGATGAGATAGAGGTTGGTACAGGAATAAAGATCAATGAAGAACACACGACACAATATGACACCATCTCTCCCCGCCCACCACCACCGACAAACTCCACAATTGTGTTTGACGATTGTAAGAGCATCTCTAACAGATGCCCCATTTTGGGGTGTGCCCCATAAAAACTACCAAATGGGGCACTTTGGGGGCAAAAACAACCTCCAACAACTACCCCATCCGGTGTTGCTGCCCCATTTTTTGGGGGGCACTTCCGCCTCATGTTGCATATTTGCAGCACCGCGGGCACTTCCCATTTTCTCTCCCCTGTCACGCCCGCACATAACTGCTACACTGAAATTTCTTCTCGGCTGTCGCCGCTGTCACCTTCCACTCCCACCACTGGCACCTATCACACATGCCGCTGCTGCCGGCCACGAATCCACCACCACGAGCTCCCGCGCCGCGCCCAGTCGAGCCCCACCGAGCTATCCCCGCAGAAGATTGACCCCGCTGCATACCTGATTTCACCATAGTTTTGTTGTCGATTTGGCCACTCCGTTGCCTGTTCACCGACGAGCATCTTATTGGGTCCGCATCATAGAAAAATAAAAAAATTCCTACGATGAGAACTATACGCCAAGATCTATCTACTAGATACAGAGCAATGGGTGAACATACATCCATCGAGAACTTACCCTCGAAGACAACGAGTTTTGTTAACGAGTAGGAACTCGTGGTTGAAGTAGTCGTACACTTGTCGATCTCAAGATTGTGTGGAAGTCCGAGCGCCGCAAATCAGCAGCGCATCCGTCCCCGCACACACGTTCAAGCCACCGGACAACCTCCACCTCCTCGCTCCAGCGATGCAGCGGAAGCAGCAACTCCTTCCATAGGAAATGCCACCGAGAACATGTATCTCGCTAATCTGAGACCATGGGGAATAATTCTAGAGAGGGGGAGACATCCTTCACGAGGAGGTGTGAGGAAGGAGGGAGAGGGGGGCCTTTTATAGGTGGAGGGGGTGCCCCTCCCCATGGCCGGCGCCTCATGGGGGGATGACCCCTCACCTCCCCCATTCATGTGGTGGTAACCCCTCCACATTAAAATGCCTCTTCACATTCCCTTTTAAAGTCTTCACTTTAAATGCATTAAAATTCTCTAAGTTTAATGCTCTCTCATTTAATAAAACTCTTTTATTAAATTTATTCAGAATTTTTTTGATTACTTTAATTAACAAACATTCACATAAAACCCCTTGCAACATTTCAATATCACATGCAGAACCACTTTCTACAATTTCACCCGAAACAATTCCGGTTTCCATCGAAACAATTCCTGCGCTTTGCAATTTTTTCGTCTGAAACATATGTGCTCCAAAATGGTGTCCGGTAACCTTTAAGTGTGTCACCCTACGGTTCGCGAATAATGCAGACATGATTGAGACTCCTCTCAGATCAATAATCAGAAGCGGGATCTGGAGATCCATACTGACTCCTGCATATTCAATGATGACTTCTGTGATCGTGAGAACCTTTAACGCTAGTAACTTAATCCCTTTGTCTTATGATATAATACATGTCCGAGATTCGATCATCGGTATCTAAATACCTAGTCTGATCTCGTTACCGACATGCACTCTTTTCTTGTTCCCGTGATATAACATTCTAGTGATCACATCACTTGCTTGCAACCTATCTTAATGTGATATCACCGAGAGGGCCCAAAGTATAGCTATCCGTCATCGGGATTGACAAATTCCACTCTTGATCCATGAGCCTCAACATAACACCTTCGTAGTACTGAACCCATCTTTATAGTCACCCTATTACGGTGTGATGTTTGATGTTATCAAGATACTCTTCCGGTGTTAGCAATTAACATGATCTCATGGTCTAAGGATAAAGATTACTTTGTATGATGTTATAGAAATATAAACATAATGACTTGATCGTAATGCTATACTTCGGATGAATGTTCATCACATCATTTCACAAATGTTGTGACCTTGTTATTAACAACATCCAATGTCCATGAGGAAACCTTGATCATCTTGTTAATCAACAAGCTAGTCTATAAGAGAGGCATAACTAGGAACCCTTTTTGTTTATTAAACACACATGTATTGACGTTTCTGATCAATACAATTATAGCATGCAAAATATACATCTATCATATACAAGGAATACATAAGAACAACTTTATTATTGCCTCTCAGGGCATATTTCCTTCACATCTTCCTAGCTGACAACCGTCGATTTGCCCCTTGACCAGCTGCCTGCCACCAGCGCTTCTCACAACAATGACCAGTGTGACACACCGAAGATGTTCGAACTTTGGCTTTCCAATTTTTGTTTTGTTTTAGTTTAAATTTTTGAAACCATCTATTATGTTTGTAGATGGTTTCAATTTCCAATACGGCTTCCGATGATGAGAAGTACGACATGGATGAGGATGAAGACATTGCAATGATTTTGATGATGCACAAGAATAAGTGGCCGAAGAACGGTTGTTCGGTATTCGGCCATGAGGTGATTTATCACGAGTGGATTGAAGCTGATGAAAGGCTCATGCGCAACGAATTCAACCCCAATCTGACTTATCCCAATCGTCACTTTCGCCGCCGGTTTCGGATGTATCAAGTTGTCCAAAGATATTGCCAAGCGTATGAATATGCAAGATCGTTTCTTCGAGAAAAGGAGGAATGCCGCTAGACAACTTGGTCATAACACCTACCAAAAAGGTGATTGTTGTATCAACTTGGTATTTGAAATCGACTCTCATAGGCAAATCTTCTCGATGACACGGACATGTTCATACTTTGGCTGCCCTATTTGTATTTCACTTGCAGTTCACCTTTGAGTATTAAGATCTCACACCCTCCTCTTATAGGTGGTTTGCAATAAATGTCCTTCTTTGATTTTTTAACACCCACCTCGGTATCATCAATAACTTACCCTTAGAGCATCTCTAACACCTGCCCCATATGGGGTAACAAATTTGGGAAATGGGGCAGTTGTTCTGCGAAAATGGGTCACCAAAACGGCCTCCACTTTATCAGCTGTCCCATTTTGCAGCACCGGTTGCTCCAGCGGCTACCCCAAAATGGGGCACGGCTGCCGCACCACCACCTCTCATTTTCACAATGATTTCATGCATATGAACATAAACTTGCAATAAAATAATAGTAAATAAATAAAATTAAAACAACACTTAATTATTACAAGCAAATACAAATAGTTCATCAAATGGTTCATCAAATAGCACACAAATCATCGAACAACAACATAGAGTTCATCTCAAACAATGTCAACAACAAACATACAAATGACGAAAGAACTAGTTGTTTTGTCAGCCATTCCAACTCCACCACTCCTCGACGAGGTCCTTTTGAAACTCCTCATGCACATCCAAGTCCCTAATATCATGGTAGGATGTTAGGAAATGAGCAATGCGGTCGCTTTTCCTTTGTGGCTGTTTTTGTCTCCCCATCGATTCATAGACACCGTAGACCTTATCTCTACCACGCTCATCTTGAATGATCATGTTATGCATGATCACACAAGCAATCATGATGTACTAGAGCATATCTTGATCCCAAAACCATACAGAGCCTCTAATAATAGCAAACAGAGCTTGCAAAATGCCCAATGCCATCTCTACGTATTTCCTAGCCTCTGCTTGAGCATTGTGGAATTGAAATTGTTTATTACCTTCGGTTGTAATAAGGGGCTTCACAAATGTTGTATACTTCGGATAGATGCTATCTGCGAGGTAGTAGCTCATCTTGTATGTGTGGTTGTTGGCTACAAACTCCACCGGTGGAGACTCACCATTGGCTAGCTTGGTAATAAGTGGTGATCGTTGAATAACGTTGATGTCGTTGCAAGAACCGGGCATCCCAAAAGAAGCATGCCGTATCCAAGTCTTGTAATCCGCCACAACCTCCAAATAATGGTGAATCATTCTTGTTCCCTGTAAACTGACCATGACATGTCGTAGGGCAGTTCTTCCATCTCCAATGCATTCAGTCGATTGAGCGTAGCATACCTAGAAATCCACTAGCCTTGTTTGCCTCCAAGATCCTTGCGGTGTCTTCAGCATTGGGGGATCGCAAATACTCATCACCATACTCTTGTACTATTGCAATAGAAAAGCATTTTATGCACTTGATACTCTAGCTCTCACTCATTGCCGACCATCCACAAGATCAGTCAGGATGCCATATGCCATTTGCCTCAATATCATTTTATAACCATCAAATCTCACCCCTTCTACACATGATTAAATTGATGTTAGTATAAGATATGAGACTTGCAAATCTATTAGTTAGACATGTCCTTGCCGTACCGAAGAAATGACTATTTTTCAAGACACGATGTTGATCCACATAGTAATGTAAATTATTTAGATTGTTAGATGTGTAATAAATGACTGTGGTTTACAAGTAACTCCTATAGTTCGTGTCTAAGTAACAAATGTGTTTTCCATATAGCGTTTCAAAGAAAATGGGAGTTTGTGCACAACAAGCCGTGCGTCTCTATGAATTCGTGGCTCTGTGCGAAATGCAGAATGAGGCCCTAAACTTTAAATTTTCACATAGCAATAATAACTAGATAGACTTTCACTTTATTATACAGTTGCAATTTATGTTACTTTGTACAATATATAGAAATGTATCAAACATTAATTCCACATGAATGTACCACTAAAGCAATAAACAAACCTCATGTTTCATTGAAAACCATTATTTATAAAATATTTATTGAAAGAGCTAATTACCTCAGCCATCCTACAACTATTCCAGTGCGAGCAGATTGGTCCTACAACTATCAACATGTGAAATCGCCATCCTAGAACTAATTGATTTGAAAAGCGTTGGTCCAGCTCTCTCCGAAACGTGCGACATGGTGCCACGTATGAGATACGTTTTGCATTTTAGTCTATAGGAGAAGCACAAAATACTGGCCTGGAATGTGCTCACGATCGTTGTCGACACCGTCGTTTGCACCGCAATGCCGCCGGAGCTGCACTACTGGACGTGGAACGAGGAGCTTTCGAACTATGGTACCCCTGAAATCTCTCTCTTGATGGCGGTTCTGATCATGGAGGATGGGTTTAACTAGGATCCATGGGAGGTTATGATCGGCAGCGAGCTATTCCGATTTTTGAGTGAAATGGAGTAGTATTGATGCACTGGTTCTATTCTAGCACTGATTCGTCGGATTCTTATCGAATTGGTCGAATTTGGTGATGCCCTAGTTTTCCATGTCGATAGTAGCACTGTTTGACTCTGTTTAGTTTGAATCCATATAGGAGTCGACTGTGAAGTACTGAAGTAAAGCGCTGCACTGATTAGTTTTCATTTGTTTGGGCAAAGTAGTGAAGTAAAGTAATTTTTTGCAGTACTAGTGCATGGTAAAGTATGAATTTTGTGAGTGTTAAAGTCTGAATTTGTGAGTGTTAACTGAATTTGTGACTGTTAAAATCTGAATTGTGTTAAGTCTGATTACTTTTTAAGATTTTCTTGTCTATGAGCAAGTGGTACTAGGATGTTTCAGATCTTGTGGGTACATGTAGCCTTTAGGCTATTGAGCGTGAACCTTGTGTGCTTGTAGTTATGTGTCTCTGATTCCTCCATACCACATCACCTCATCTAAAATATGGAGCACTTACGTCCAGCTATTACTCCTTTCATAAGCATTGAACAAGAAGATTTAGGGAACAAAAAAGCACCCAAGACCTCTGTTTTCATATGATAGGAAGCTGACATCTTCATCTACAATTATTCGTGTCATTTGAGATTTGATTATTGTGTTGCAAAGAAGCTGCTAAATGTTGGATTTCCTGTATGCACGGAAGTTGTTTAATTAGCTTCTTTTGTACTGCTTGTTGATCCTATATATTTTTTATCACCGTTTTCAATATTTAAATTCATAAGAAGTAAGGATATGTCCATTTTTGTGATGCATTGATTTGTTTCATTTGTTTCGACAAAGTAGTGAATTAAAGTCAGGACATGGCGTTTTGGCTCCTAGGTCTAGATGAACCTATTATGAAAAATATATTTTATATGAATTTCAAAATGTTGAAAAAATCCGAAACAAAATCTTGTGTGTACATCTTGACATGCTATGTTCTCACACATAATATTTGCGGTGAAAAGACATTTTTTGTGGTCTGTGTAAAAAAGACAAAAATATGTCTTGTGAAAAGCTATTTTACAACACAGAAAATTGTCTTTTTTATACAAGCCACATAAAATGTCTTTTCTTCATGAAACTTCATGTACGAACATAGAATATCAGCATGTACACCCGGGTATTTTTTGTGAATTTTTAAACATTTTGAAATACGTCATTTTGATGGTGGGTGCATCTACACCTATGAGCCAAAGTGAATTTCCGATTAAAGTCATTGTTTGTTGCAGTATATGTGCATGTTAAAGTCTGAATTGTGCAACAGTAGTTACTCTGAATTGTAAGTTATGCATGGTCTTGAGTAGTAGTATGAATTAGTAGGTATGTAAGTTTATATAGTAGTATTCTAATTTTTTGCATAGTCTGATTAGCATTCTCTATATGCTTGACCCCCATGTTATGGTAAAATCATCCCTGCCAACTTGGTGATACAGAAGTTATTTTATATGGTTAAATGAACTTGGTGACATATTTCAGTCTTTATTTTTGACTTCCATCAAAATTGTGCTGATAGTTCTTGGTATCTCATTGATTATTTTCTCATTGATGTTTGCAATATAATTATCAGTTTTTTGCTCTTTCATTATAATTCTAAACTTTTGAATTGTTTGCAATAGTGTTGAATGTGTTGGATACTTCTGAACTTTTCTCTATGGAAGTATGCCACAATGGACTTTTCTGCGGCTTAGGTTCCAACTTGTCATATGTGACAACATCTACTGTAGTATTTGATAATTGTTCAATTGAAACCTGCTTGTGGATAGATGAGATTCTTGGACGAGTTGACATGCTATTAAATAGTCATTCAGAAGTTTTCAACAGCTACATCTTGTTGGCCAGAGAAAACCTAGTGCTTTCAATGCTAGAAATGTTGTTGACGAGGGGTTAACTCGCCAATGCCCATAGATGATGGACTTGGGTTTGAGGAAGTGGGGAGCGCCATAAGAATCAATCGGCTAGCAAACAAGCACATCAGGGACACGCGGTTTACCCAGGTTCAGGCCCTCGGAAGGAACCCTACTCCTGCTTGTGTACTCTTTGTTATCAATGAAATCGAGAAGTACAAGGGTGCGCAGATGCAATTTGGCGGTGTGTGAACTAGGTTGTGGATTGTCTTCCTCGACGCCCCCTCCTAGCCTTTATATAGGGAGGCTAGGTCTCGCGATAACAGGTCGAGTCGGTTATAGATTAGGATTTTCCCTTTAAGTTTCCTATCTACACTTTGCCAGGTTCTCCAAGGAGTCGCATCTCCCTGGACTTGGGTCACCCGAACCTCCTTGGGATTTACCATGGGCTACACCGTATAGGCTAAACCCAAGTGTCCGTCCGAATCGTAGATTCAGAGGGAGACTATGAAGTCTTCGAGTGCTCATCTGAATGTTATATCGGGTGTGTGCTTATGTCTTAGGGGTAGTTGATATACGTGCCTGATTAATCCGACGGATCGGGATCAGTTAACTGCCTTAGGGCAAAACTGTTGGAGATATGCCCAAGAGGCAATAATAAAAGTGGTTATTATTATATCTTTGTGTTTATGATGAATGTTTACATCCCATGCTATAATTTTATTATAATGAAACACTAATACATGTGTGCTTTGTAAACGTAAAAGAGTCCTTAGTAATCCTCTTGTTAAACTAGCTTGTTGATTAATAGATGATCATGGTTTCCTGATTATGGACATTGGATGTCATTAATAACAAGGTTGTATCATTAGGAGAATGATGTGATGGACACACACCCGTAGTAAGTATAGCATAAGATCAAGTCATTAAGTTCATATTGCTACAAGCTTTCAAATGCATAGTAACCTAATCCTTCGACCATGAGGTTATGTTAATCACCATCACCGGATGGGTACTTTGATGGCATCAAACACTGCTTCGTAACTGGGTGGTCATAAAGGTGTCATTGGGTATTCTGAAAGTATGTGTTGAAGCGCATGAACCAAGATTGGGATTTGTCCATCCATATGACGGATAGATATGCTCTGGGCCCTCTCGGTGGAATGTCATCTAGTTAGCTTGCAAGCATGTGACTAGGTCACAAGGGATGACATATCATGGAACGAGTAAAGAGTACTTGTCAGTAACGAGGTAGAACTAGGTATGGAGATACCGACGATCAAACCTCGGATAAGTAGAGTATCGCGTGACAAAGGGAATTGGTTTCGTATGTTAATGGTTCTATCGATCACGAAGTCATCGTTGAGTATGTGGGAGCCGTTATGGATCTCCAGATCCCGCTGATGGTTATTGATCGGAGAGGTGTCTCCATCATGTCTGTATATTCACGAACCGTAGGGTGACACACTTAAGGTTCGATGCTGTTTAGGTAGATATGGAATATGCGTTGGAGACCGAATGTTGTTCGGAGTCTCGGATTGGATCTGAGACATCACGAGGAGATCTGGAATTGTCCGGAGAATAAGATTCATATAATGGAGATCATTTTCTAGGTTCGAAAATGTTCCGGAGTGTTTATATGGGGGTTCTAGAAGGTTTCGGAAATTTCCGGAAAGTTCCAGAAGGTTCCGTGGACTTTACTTGAAAACCAAGAAAGGAAAGGGGAGACTCGAGGGGGAAGGAATCTCCCTCCCCCCTCTCCCTTGTGCGCCGGCCCTAGGGGGTGGGCCTAGGGGTGGGAACCCTAGGCCGCACCCCTCCCTCTATATATAGAGGGGTGGAGGCGCCACCCCCCTTGCCCCTCCACTCCCTACCCTAGCCGCCATCCTCCTCCTCCTTCCGTCTGCTCTGGCTTAGGCGAAGCCTTGCAGAAATTCCTCTCCACTACCACCACCACGCCGTCGTGCCGCTGGGATCTCGTGGAGAGATCTACTACCTCCGCTGCTCGCTGGAACGGGGAGAGGAAGGTCTACATCGACTCCGCACGTGTGACCGATTGCGGAAGCGCTGCCGGAACGCGGCGCCGGAAGGATCGTCTACTCGATCTTGAGATCGGCAAGTGATCGTCTACATCAACCACGAGATCCGATCTCGCACAAGGTTTTCGGATCTACAAGGGTTAGTACAGATCTATCTCGTTGCACATGTCTAATAGATTAGATCTTGGCTTTTATCTAGATTAGATCTGGGTTTTGTTCGTTCTTGCGGTAGAAATTTTTTGTTTTCCATGCTACGAACCCATCAGTGGTATCAGAGCCGTGTCTATGCGTAGATCTGTTGCACGAGTAGAATACAATGGTTTTGTGGGCGTTGGTGCTCGTGTCATCTTTTGCTTTGTGTACTTTGCATCTTGCGGTATGGTGGGATGAAGCGGCTCGGGCTAACCTTACATGTCATCGCACATGAGACTTGCTCCACGCTTGACGTGTAACTTGCTTTGCACAAGTGGCTTTGCGGGTGTCTGTCTCTCTCACGATAGTATAGATCTAATTTACACTTTGCACTTGATAGCACTTGTATCAACGTTGTGGTTCAGTTTCGTAGGTAAGATCCGTTCTTATTCGAAAGCCCCAAACCACGTAAAACATGCAAAGAAAATTAGAGGCGTCTAACTTGTTTTTGCAGGGGTTTTGTGATGTGATATGGCCATCATGTGATTGTGATTATATTTGATGTATGCAATGATCCTTGTTGTAATATGACAACCGGCAGGAGCCTAATGGTTGTCTTTAATTTTGTTAATACCTACGTGTCTATTCATCTTGTAATAGCTTTATTCCAAGTAGTTGTAATAGTTGCTAGTGATAATGGACAACCATGAAGCGCGCAACTGACCTTGACGCAATGCTGGTGATGATGGAGATCATGTCCGTGCTTTGGAGATGGAGATCAAAGGCATAAGAAGAAAGGGCCATATCATATCACACTAATTATGAATTGCCTATGATGTTAATCCTTTATGCATCTTGTATTGCTTAGATCGAGACGGTAGCATTATAAGATGATCCCTCTCACTAAATATCAAGTAATAAAGTGTTCACCCTTAGTTGGCACCATTGCTAAGACTCGTCGTTTCGAAGCATCTCGTGATGATCGGATGTGATAGATTCTACGTGTGCATACAACGGGTGCAAGCCAGATTTGCACATGCGGAAACTAAGGTTAATCTTGACGAGCCTAGCATGTACAGACATGGTCTCGGAACACGGAACACCGAAAGGTAGAGCATGAGTCATATAAATGATATGATGAACATGAAGATTGTTCGCCGATGAAACTACATCTTCTCTCGTGAAGATCGGACTTGGTGTAGTGGATTTGGTTCGTGTAATCACTAAGACAACGTGAGGGATGTTGTTTTGAGTGGGAGTTCACCTAGTTAATTTAAGAATTAAATTTGAACTCAATTTATCATAAACTTAGTCTAAACTACTTGCAAATTGTTGTAGATCATGGCGAACCTCTCCATCAATTTCAATGCGTTCCTAGAGAAAGAAAAGCTTAAGAACAATGGAAGCAACTTCACGGACTGGTTCCGTGGACTGAAGATCGTCCTCAGGGCTGGTCAGTTGACCTATGTGCTCGAAGCACCGCTGGGTGCCCCACCTGCAGAAGATGCCACCGATGATGTAAAGAATGTTTACGCCACTCGGAAAAATCACTACTCCACAGTTCAGCGTGCCATGCTGTATGGTTTAGAAGCAGAGCTTCAGAAGCGCTTTGAGCACCACGACCCGTTCGAGATCATTAAGGAGCTCAGGCTGATTTTTGAGACTCACGCGGCCGTGAAGAGCTATGAGGCCTCCGAAAAGTTCTTTAACTATAAGATGGAAGAGGGTAGCTCCGTTAGCGAGCACGTGCTCACCATGTCTGGGCACACAAACAAGCTCCAAGAGTTGGGGATAACGATTCCTAATGAGCTAGGGATTCACCGTGTCCTCCAATCACTACCACCAAGTTACAAGAACTTTGTGATGAACTACAACATGCACTGCATGAACAAGACGTTGCCTGAACTATCGTCCATGCTAAAAACTGCTGAAGTGGAGATCAAGAAGGAGCACCAAGTGTTGATGGTCAATAAGACCACCAATTTCAGGAAACAGGGCAAGACTAAGAACAAGGGTAACTTCAAGAAGGACGGCAAGAAAGCTGCCGCACCTGCTAAGAAGCCCAAGGCTGGTCCTAAGCCTGAAACTGAATGCTTCTACTGCAAGGGTGTTGGTCACTGGAAGCGTAACTGCCCCAAGTACCTGGCGGATCTGAAGAACGGCAACATCAAGAAGAAAGGTATATTCGATATACATGTTATTGATGTGTATCTTACTAGTAATCGTAGTAGTGCCTGGGTATTTGATATTGGTTCGGTTGCTCATATTTGTAACTCGAAACAGGAGCTACGGAATAAGCGAAGACTGGCGAGAGACGAGGTGACGATGCGCGTTGGAAATGGCTCCAAGGTTGATGTGATCGTCGTCGGCACGCTCCCTCTACATCTACCTTCGGGATTAGTTTTAAATTTGAATAATTGTTATTTGGTGCCTGCGTTAAGCATGAACATTATATCTGGATCTTGTTTATTGCAAGACGGTTACTCTTTTAAGTCCGAGAATAAAGGTTGTTCGATTTATATGAGTAATATCTTTTATGGTAACGCACCTGAGATGAATGGTTTATTCTTACTGAATCTCGATAGTAGTGATACACATGTTCACAACATAGATGCTAAACGAACAAAATTAAATGATAATTCTACATACATGTGGCACTGTCGTCTTGGTCACATTACAGTGAAGCGTATGAAGAAACTCCATTCTGATGGACTTCTTGAATCACTTGAAAGATGCGAAGCATGTCTAATAGGAAAAATGACTAAGACTCCATTCTCTGGAATAATGGAGCGAGCTACAGACTTATTGGAAATAATACATACCGATGTGTGCGGTCGAATGAGTGTAGCATCGCATGGTGGATATCGTTATGTTCTCACTTTCATGGATGACTTAAGTAGGTATGGGTATGTCTACTTTATGAAACATAAGTCCGAAACTTTCGAGAAGTTTAAGGAATTTCAAAGTGAAGTGGAAAATCATCGTAACAAGAAGATTAAGTTTCTGCGTTCTGACCGCGGAGGTGAATATCTAAGTTATGAGTTTGGGATGCATTTAAAGATATGTGGAATACTTTCGCAGTTGACACCGCCGGGAACACCACAGCGTAATGGTGTGTCTGAACGTCGTAATCGAACTCTCTTAGATATGGTTCGGTCTATGATGTCTCTTACAGATTTACCGCTATCGTTTTGGGGCTATGCATTAGAGACAGCCGCATTCACTTTAAATAGGGCACCATCTAAATCCGTTGAAACGACACCGTACGAATTGTGGTTTGGTAAGAAACCTAAGTTGTCGTTCCTTAAAGTTTGGGGTTGCGAAGCATATGTAAAGAAGTTACAACCTGATAAGCTTGAACCCAAAGCGGAGAAATGCGTCTTCATAGGATACCCTAAAGAAACAATTGGGTATACCTTCTATCATAGATCCGAAGGCAAAGTTTTCGTTGCCAAGAATGGATCCTTTCTTGAGAAGGAGTTTCTCTCGAAGGAAGTGACTGGAAGGAAAGTAGAACTCGATGAGGTTATTGAACCTTCTCTCGGATTTGAGAGTAGCGCAGCACCGGAAGATGTTTTTGTGCCGCCTGCACCAATTGGAGAGGAAGCTAATGATGGTGATCATGAAACTTCAAACGAAGTTGCTGCTGAACCTCGCAGGTCAACGAGGGTTCGTACCACTCCTGATTGGTATGACCCTGCCTTGAACGTCATGTTGGTGGACAACACTGATGACCCTGCGACGTATGAAGAAGCTATGGTGAGCCCAGATTCCGACAAACGGCTAGAAGCCATGAAATCCGAAATGGGATCCATGTACGAAAACCAAGTGTGGACTTTGGTGGACTTACCGGATGGCCGTAAGGCTGTCGAGAACAAATGGATTTTCAAGAGAAAAACAGATGTTGATGGTAATGTTACCGTCTATAAAGCTCGACTTGTCACGAAAGGGTTCCGACAAATTCAAGGAGTTGACTACGATGAGACTTTCTCACCAGTAGTGAAGCTAAAGTCTATGATGATTTTGTTAGCAATTGCTGCATATTTCGATTATGAGATTTGGCAGATGGATGTCAAAACGGCGTTCCTTAATGGTGACATTGAGGAAGAGTTGTATATGGTACAACCCAAGGGTTTGTCGATCCTAAAGATGCTGACAAGGTATGCAAACTTCAGCGCTCCATTTATGGACTGAAGCAATCATCCCGGAGTCGGAATCAACGTTTTGATAAAGTAATCAAAAACTTTGGGTTTATACAAACTTATGGAGAAGCTTGTATTTACAAGAAAGTGAGTGGGAGCTCTGTAGCATTCCTAGTACTATATGTACATGACATATTGTTGATTGGGAATGATATAGAACTTCTTAATAGTGTCAAAGCCTATTTTAATAATAGTTTTTCAATGAAGGATCTTGGCGAAGCGGCATATAATCTAGGCATCAAGATTTATAGAGATAGATCAAGACGCCTAATAGCGCTTTCACAAAGTACATACTTGGACAAAGTTCTAAAGAAGTTTAGAATGGAAGAGAGCAAGAAAGGGTTCGTGCCCATGTTGTCAGGTAAGACCTTGAGTAAGACTCAAAGTCCAGCTACGGCAGAAGATAGAGAGAAAATGAATAATATTCCCTATGCCTCGGCCATAGGTTCTATCATGTATGCCATGCTGTGTACAAGACCGGATATAGCACATGCTGTTAGTTTGACTAGCAGATATCAAAGTGATCCTGGAATGGAGCACTGGACAGCGGTCAAGAATATCCTAAAGTACCTAAATAGGACTAAGGATATGGTTCTTTCTTATGGAGGTGATGAACAGCTTGTTGTAAACGGTTACACTGATGCTAGTTGGAACACCGATCCAGATGACTCGAAGTCACAGTCTGGATACGTATTTATTTTGAATGGTGCTGCAGTGAGCTGGAGGAGTGCCAAGCAAAGTGTTGTGACGAAATCTTCAACTGAATCAGAATACATAGCTGCTTCGGAGGCTGCACAAGAAGCCATATGGATGAAGGAGTTCATTACTGAACTTGGCGTGGTTCCTAGTGCGTTGGACCCGATGGCCATCTACTGTGACAACACAGGTGCCATAGCTAATGCACAGGAGCCAAGGTCACATAGCAAGCTGAAGCACATCAAGCTACGTTTCCATGCTATTCGCAAGTATGTCCAAGATGGTGACATAAAGATTTGCAAAGTACACACTGATCTGAATGTGGCAGATCCATTGACTAAACCTCTCCCTAGGGCAAAGCATGACCAACACCAGAACGCCATGGGTGTTAGGTATATTACCATGTAATCTAGATTATTGACTCTAGTGCAAGTGGGAGACTGTTGGAGATATGCCCAAGAGGCAATAATAAAAGTGGTTATTATTATATCTTTGTGTTTATGATGAATGTTTACATCCCATGCTATAATTGTATTATAAGGAAACACTAATACATGTGTGCTTTGTAAACGTAAAAGAGTCCCTAGTAAGCCTCTTGTTAAACTAGCTTGTTGATTAATAGATGATCATGGTTTCCTGATTATGGACATTGGATGTCATTAATAACAAGGTTGTATCATTAGGAGAATGTTGTGATGGACACACACCCGTAGTAAGTATAGCATAAGATCAAGTCATTAAGTTCGTATTGCTACAAGCTTTCAAATGCATAGTAACCTAATCCTTCGACCATGAGGTTATGTTAATCACCATCACCGGATGGGTACTTTGATGGCATCAAACACCGCTTCGTAACTGGGTGGTCATAAAGGTGTCATTGGGTATTCTGAAAGTATGTGTTGAAGCGCATGAACCAAGATTGGGATTTGTCCATCCATATGACGGATAGATATGCTCTAGGCCCTCTCGGTGGAATGTCATCTAGTTAGCTTGCAAGCATGTGACTAGGCCACAAGGGATGACATATCATGGAACGAGTAAAGAGTACTTGTCAGTAACGAGGTAGAACTAGGTATGGAGATACCGACGATCCAACCTCGGATAAGTAGAGTATCGCGTGACAAAGGGAATTGGTTTCGTATGTTAATGGTTCTATCGATCACGAAGTCATCGTTGAGTATGTGGGAGCCGTTATGGATCTCCAGATCCCGCTGATGGTTATTGATCGGAGAGGTGTCTCCATCATGTCTGTATATTCACGAACCGTAGGGTGACACACTTAAGGTTCGATGCTGTTTAGGTAGATATGGAATATGCGTTGGAGACCGAATGTTGTTCGGAGTCTCGGATTGGATCTGAGACATCACGAGGAGATCCGGAATTCTCCGGAGAATAAGATTCATATAATGGAGATCATTTTCTAGGTTCGGAAATGTTCCGGAGTGTTTATATGGGGGTTCTAGAAGGTTTCGGAAATTTCCGGAAAGTTCCAGAAGGTTCCGTGGACTTTACTTGAAAACCAAGAAAGGAAAGGGGAGACTCGAGGGGGAAGGAATCTCCCTCCCCCCTCTCCCTTGTGCGCCGGCCCTAGGGGGTGGGCCTAGGGGTGGGAACCCTAGGCCGCACCCCTCCCTCTATATATAGAGGGGTGGAGGCGCCACCCCTTGCCCCTCCACTCCCTACCCTAGCCGCCATCCTCCTCCTCCTTCCCTCTGCTCTGGCTTAGGCGAAGCCCTGCAGAAATTCCTCTCCACTACCACCACCACGCCGTCGTGCTGCTGGGATCTCGTGGAGAGATCTACTACCTCCGTTGCTCGCTGGAACGGGGAGAGGAAGGTCTACATCGACTCCGCACGTGTGACCGATTGCGGAAGCGCTGCCGGAACGTGGCGCCGGAAGGATCGTCTACTCGATCTTGAGATCGGCAAGTGATCGTCTACATCAACCACGAGATCTGATCTCGCACAAGGTTTTCGGATCTACAAGGGTTAGTACAGATCTATCTCGTTGCACATGTCTAATAGATTAGATCTTGGCTTTTATCTAGATTAGATCTGGGTTTTGTTCGTTCTTGCGGTAGTAAATTTTTGTTTTCCGTGCTACGAACCCATTAAAAACAATGCTATCTACTCAAACTCGAGTCACCGGACTCTAGTTCGGAAAGTTGCTAGCTTAATTTGACTCCTGTCGTGGAGGCCTTACAGAGTCGAATTCAAGTATTTTATGTGTGCATTCAACGCGTTTGTCGAGGCTTTTTAATCGTGCATGTAGGCACGGCATGTTTCTGTAGAGCATAGCAGGTGCGTTGCCAGGCCATTGGATTGTATATGTAGGTCTTGTCTTCATTTTCTAAACATGGTATCTGAATTTTTATCACTGTGGAGGTGTTTTGGGTGGCCCAAGAGACGTTGTCTCTTTGCAAGGCAATTTGTGGTTCATAAGAGGCGAAGTTGTTGAATGCTTCGAATGCTTACGATGCGGACGTGATCAAGGCGTGTTTTCATGAGTAATTTATTTTGCTTTTTTATAGGGTGCGTGACCAGCGCTCTGATACGTTGCTAACGTATCCATAATTTTTGATGTTCCATGCTTGGTTTTATCTACTTTCTTATGTTTTGTCCATACTTTGGAGTACTTTTCATATGATTTCTTGGACTAAACTATTAACAAGAGCCACAGTGCTAGCTGCCTGTTTTCTGCTGTTTTTGGTTCCAGGAAAGTCAGAAAATGAATATTCTCAGAATTGGACGGGACAAAAGCCAAAGACAGTTTTTCACCGAGGGACACCCAAAGCCAGAATACGAGACTGAGAGGGGTTGGGGCCCAGCCAGACCACCTGGCCACGCGGCTAGGCCTGGCCTGCGCCAGGGGGTGGTCTGGCCGCCCCAGGCACCCCCTCAGCCTCTCCTTCCGCCTATAAGATGCCTCCGATACAGAAAACCCAAGGACCCGATCAAAATTTCACAAAAGAGTCTATAGCCGCCGTCATCTCCATCCCTAGATCGGGAGGGATCTGAAGCTCTTCCCGGCACCCTGCTTGAGAGGGGAATTCACCCTGGAGGCCTTCTTCATCATCATGCAAGCCTCCGGTGTGATGCGTGTGTAGTTCATCTCTGGACTACGGGTCCATGTAGTAGCTAGATGGCTGGTTCTCCTCCTTTATGCTATCATGTTTAGATCTTGTGAGCTCCGTTCAGGATCAAGATCATCTATTTGTAATTCTTACATGTTGTGTTTGCGGGGATCCGATGGATATTGAGATGCTATTTTAGATTGATTATTGATTCTATCATGTCTTTGTTATTTGTGATCTTGCATGCTTTCTGTTGTTAGTAGCTATCTTGGCCAAGTAGATGCTAGCAACTCCCAGAGTTAGTATTTATGCTCGATAGTGGGTTCATGCCTCTAGTAATCTGGGGAAGTGATAGAAATCTCTAAGGTACTAGATGTGTTGTTGCTACTAGGGAGAAAACAATAATCCTTTGTTCATAGAACAATCGTATTGTTTACTTTACACGCAATTCGTAATGCAATTATCTGTTGCTTGCAACTTAATACTAGAGGGGGTTCGGATGATAACTTGAAGGTGGATTATTAGTCATAGATGCAGTTGGATGGCGGTCTATGTATAATGTTGTAATGCCCAATCGAATCTCAAAGGAGTCAAGATGAGTAGTATATGCTTGTATGCTTTCTCGATGTTTGTCAATTGCCCCACTGTAATTTGTTCACCCAACATGTCATCTATCTTAAGGAGAGCCACCACTAGTGAACTATGGACCCTGGTCCTTTCTTTTACCATCAATCTACAATCACCTATTTACTGCTTTGTGTTTACTTTCTGCAAACTATTACTTTCTTCCACTCGATACGTTTAATCCTTTGTTTTTAGCAAAACCGGTGAGATTGACAACCTCATCGCAAGTTGGGGGCAAAGTTTTGTGGTTGTGTTGTGCAGGTCTCCACGTTGCTGCTGACACCGGTAGTGCGCCCTGCCAAAGTCCAGCTAGCAACACCTTTGGGGTGTTTACTTGCTCCTACTGGATTGATAACCTTGGTTTCATAACTGAGGGAAAACTTGCTGCTGTGCTCATCATACCTTCCTCTTCGGGTTCCCCAACGAGCTTGATATATTTTGGGCCATCACGCTCCTTATTGGAGTAGCCCCTGAGTGCCTATTCGAGTCATAGACTTGAGTGGGGACTTTGAATTTTTGCGACTGCTATCGGTGGCCATAGTTCGTAGATTATGCTTCCAATTATCCCTATGGGAGTAGCCCCCGAGTCCATAATCGAATCGTAGATTCAAAGAAGGGATCAAGGCATAGTAGTCCTGGACATGCATTTGGATGGCGTAACACTCGGCCCGGAAGGTCTTTGGGTGTGCGACCAGCGATCTTGTTAGGAGTAGCCCCCGAGTATTTGGTCGAGTCGTAGACTCAAGCAAGAACCGAGTGATTCAAAGGAAAAGTTACCATTGTATAATTCCATGTCGAACTTCTGATAGTGTGATCGCTGATGACGTCAGTGCTGATGATTTGATGAGCTCAACCACCGGTGTGACCGGTGCTGATGGGACTAGACGGTTGTGGGCCCTAATGTCTGACCAGGATTTAACTAGTCACACATAAATTGGGGTTTTTAACCGTGTCTCCTCGATTTCCACGCTGAGTGGGGATCGTGCGACAACGGTTTGGTTGATCCTGCCACGTGTAAGCATCAATGTATGCCACGCAACAGAATTGGGGATTTCTGACCGTAGGATAGCATCTCCTCGGTGCTTAAGTATCAATCTGCGACTGTAAGTTTGACACTTTGCCTCTTCTTCCTCCTTGCGTCACTACCATTGTCGCTCTGATCCTCTCCATTCCCCGTCACCTATTCGTTGCACTGGACGTGCTTAGGGCATTCCCGAGCTACTTCCTACGGTCTCTGCACCGAAAGAGAATGGGGAAGAAGAAGTCCACCGCTGCTGCTCCCAAGAAGAATGGAACTGGATCCCGTGTTACCAACGGGTCCTAGCGGCGCTCAACATTGAGGGCCCACGAGCTCCATCCTCTTCGCCAGGCCGGCATCATTCCGGCCAAGGAGGATGACTGCTGAATCACTGGACCGGAGGTAATCCCTGCCTCACGCCGGATTTCGTCATGTTTCTTGCTTTTCTATTTCGAGGTCTCTCTGCCTCTCCACGACTTTGTGCATGGATTTCTTTGCTTCTATGGGATTCAGCTTCACCAGCTGAGTCCCAACTCTGTTCTTCATATCACCTTCTTTATCACCTTTGTGTGAGTGCTGGCTCGGTATCGAGCCACACTCCGGCCTCTTCAAAAAGTTATTCAACATGAAGAGGAATCAGGGTCGAAATCTGTAGTGTACGACCTTGGCAGATGCGGTATATCCATGATTCCCCATGTCTAGTACTTTAGCCTCAACTTCGTCAACTCTGCTCAAGGGTGGAGGGACAAGTGGTTCTACATCCGAGACCAGAAGGTGGGGGAGCAAAGATTCGGTCTTTTTCCTTTTCACCCGAATGCGGAGCTGAAGAAGAAGAGGTCCTAGAAGAACATCGTGATGCCTGGTGAAGCCAACGATGTGGATATCTTGTACAACCGGGTGCAGGATCTTCAGCTCATCCAAGGGAAGGAGATGACTACCATGGACCTCATCTGAACCTGGCCATGATGTCGGGTGTAGCCACTATAGGCGAGGGTGTATCTGATGTGCCTCTGGACTAGCGTGTTGGATCTAACACGCATTTTCTCGGGAGACATGTCCTCGGTGGAGATCAAGAATAAAATTAGGTCATTGATCAGACTCACCAAGAAGGAAGCTCTTCCTCTGTAGTCGAACACGCAGCCATTCCGCGCCACATATCCTACACCTGCGGTAATTTTCTGTTGCAAATTTCCTTTGTATGTAGGACAGCTTTTGTGTAGACCTGATCGCGCTTGTTGCTGCAGGAGTGGAAGGTTGAAGGCTCAATGCCTCCTCAACCGAAGGGAATAGTTCCTCCTAAGGCTGGAGAGGAAGACAAATCAGACTCAACTGTGCCTGTGATAGAGGTACAGGGAGCCCCTGAGTCCAGTGAGGATGGGACTCACAAGCGAGGGCGGAGCGAATATTCAGACACTTCCATGCCCGGGACACCAAAGGGCCTTACTCCTGAAGCATATGCTGCGAGTCCAATCGATGTGGTGCCCGTCCGTAGCATGCCTCCCTAGCACCGGAAGAAGCAGAAGAGAGATGAGTATTTTGACCTCGACAGATTTGACGGGTGAGCATCTGCCCCTTCGTGATGTTTGGATTGCTCTTCCCGTAACTTTTTCTTATGTTGTGCTTCTTTGTATTTGTTAAAGTGTTATGGCGTCATCCTCCTCCAACACCGTCCAGGACCTGGAGGACGAAGGAGTCGTGGACTCCAAGCGTAAGGGTGCGGAGAAATCCGAGCCGTCCCCGAAGACAGTGGCCACCTCCGGCACAAGCTCCTCGAGTTCCTCTAAGATGGAGGGACACAGGTTCTCACCCGGATGACCAGAAGAGAAACTTCGGAGTCTTCGGGTGATCATGTAACTATCTGTTTGGTTATTTGAGGGAGCCCCCAAGTCCTTTGCTTCGTCTGACGTGGATTATTCTTCATCCCTTCCTGCAGAAGATGGTTCACCTTGGCCAAGAGCATGTGCGGCTAGATGCGGATCACCGACAGCTTCAGAGTAAGTTTTTCTCCTTTTATGTGACTTGTTTCAATAAGAGGTTTGCTGCCGATTGATATGCTATTTATTGTGCCAGAGGGAAACAATCGAGCTCTTCGTCGACTGAGCTTACTTGAGAAGAGTCTCAATATGGAGGAGACAAAGAGGAAGGATGTGGTCGAAGCCCTCGAGTGCTATAAGATGGAGTCACAACACCGCACGGAAGAATGGGCGGTGGCTGCAGCTGAAAGAGAGAGGGGGTTTGCAGAACAACTCCTGGCAGCTGCCCATGCTCTATCCGGTGGGTTTTCTTGTTTAACTTGCCTTTCATGTTGTGTCTTCTTTGACTTCTTTTCTCCTTGACAATTAACTGCTATGGTTTCGCAGATACGACCAATATTGATTTCGACCATCAGACGCTAACCCGCGAGGACCTCTTGGCTGGTGATACGTTGCAAATGTATCTATAATTTTTGATGTTCCATGCTTGTTTTATATCTACTTTCTTATGTTCTGTCCACACTTTGGAGTATTTTTACACATTTTCTGGAAATAACATATTAACAAGATGCCATAGTGCCAGTTGCCTGTTTTCTGCTCTTTTTGGTTTCAGAAAAGCTAGTAAGGAAATATTCTCGGAATTGGACCGGACAAAAGCCCAAGTCAATATTTCACCAGAAGGAATACGTAGTCCAGAGGGGAGACGAAGAGGGGAGCCAGCCTGGCCACACCTGGTGCTAGCGTTGCCGCTCCACTAGGGGGTGTGGACCCCTGGCACTCCACCGACCTTGCCCCTTTGCCTATATATTGCCTCTGGGACAAAAACCCTAAGTACCCAATCAAAATTCCACGAAAGATTCTGTAGTCGCCGCCATATCCATCCCTAGATCGGGAGGGATCTGAAGCTCTTCCCAGCATCCTGTCGGAGGGGAGAGATCACCCTTGAGGTCTTCTTCATCACCATGCCTACCTCCGGTGTGATGCGTGAGTAGTTCATCCCTGGACTACGGGTCCATGTAGTAGCTAGATGGTTGGTTCTTCTCCTTTGTGCTACCATGTCTAGATCTTGTGAGCTCCATTCATGATCAAGATCATCTATTTGTAATCATACATGTTGTGTTTACAGGGATCCGATGGATATTGATATCCTATTTCAGATTGATTATTGATTCTATCATGTCAATGTTATTTGTGACCTTGCATGCTTTCCGTTGTTAGTAGCTATCTTAGACGAGTAGATGCTAGCAACTCCAAGAGGGAGTATTTATGCTCGATAGTGGGTTCATGCCTCTAGGAATCTGGGGAAGTGACAGAAATCTCTAAGGTACTAGATGTGTTGTTGCTACTAGGGAGAAAACAGGAATCCTTTGTTCATAGAACAATCGTATTGTTTACTTTACACACTTTGCTTAATGCAATTATCCGTTGCTTACAACTTAATACTGGAGGGGGTTCAGATGATAACCTGAAGGTTGATTATTATTCATAGATCCAGTTGGATTACGGTCTATGTATAATGTTGTAATGCCCAATCAAATCTCATAGGATTCAAGATGATTAGTATATGCATGTATCCTTTGTCGGTGTCTGTCAATTGCCCCGCTGTAATTTGTTCACCCAACATGTCATCTATCTTAAGGAGAATCACCTCTAGTGAACTATTGACCCCGATCCATTCTTTACCATCAATCTACAATCTATTTACTGTTTTCTGTTTACTTTCTGCAAGAAATTACTATCTTCCACACAATACGGTTAATCCTTTGTTTTCAGCAAAACCGGTGAGATTGACAACCTCACTATAAGTTGGGGGCAAAGTTATGTGGTTGTGTTGTGCAGGATTCCAAGTTGGAAACAACACCTTGGAGGTGTTTCCTTGATCCTACTAGTTCGATAACCTTGGTTTCATAACTAAGGGAAAACTTGCTGTTGTGCTCATCATACCTTCCTCTTGGGGTTCCCCAACGAGATCGAATATATTTTGAGCCATCAAGCTCTTTTTCTGGCGCCGTTGTCGGGGAGTCAAGGACATCTTCACAAGGGGAGTCCCCCATAACCAATCTATTTACCTTGTTTTATTTGTTTTGCTTAGTTTATTTCTGCTTTGTTTGCTTGTTTCTTTTATCAAAAACAAAAAAATTAGTTATACTAGTTTGCTTCTTCTATCAAAAACACAAAAAAAATTATTTCTTTCTATAGTTGTTACCTAGTTCCTAGCTCACCATGTTGATCCATAAGTTCACCCTTAAATACCTTTTAATAGGTAGTGGCTCTATAATTGGGAAAGATAATATTGAAGAATTTTTTAATCAAGTTAGTGTCAACACCTGGATTTTTAATCCCAGATGCCCGTTATGCCATACCTCGCAATCCCAGGATTACCATTTTTGCGAGACATAATGGATTGGATATCACAGTACATCATCCATTAAAAACCATACATAAGGTCTTACACAAATAAGGATCTCATGATCCAGTCTTAATACAACAAGCAGCGGAAATAAAAGATAAGCGTAGAAGTGGGGTCCATCTTCAGGGGCACAGGCAATGCTGATGAAGGCAGATAGTCCTAGTTATCATAGCCGTCCTGTTGGCCGTCATCTTGATAGTCTCCTTCATAGACTGGCCATGATAATAGCCAGGGACAAAAGTCATGAGTACTCTTTAAGTACTCGCAAACTACCACTACCAAGTATTATGAATCTAAGTTAAAGTGCTAAATCTATGCTTAACTATGAAGTTAAGTTTGAAACCTAAGCTGAGTTCTGAAGCAAAGAAAGATAAGGTAAAACTCTAGAATCACTTAAATTGGGGAAACTATTGTCATAAACACAACCCTGTTGTGGTCAAGTCAAGATTCACCATTCATTTCAAAGTATTTAGAAAACATCTGACAACGAAACAGTATGGCCATTCCAACTGTCCATAACCGCGGATGCGGCTATTCGAATAGTTTGACACTCTATAGAGGTGGTACACTATCACCACAAGATTCGATACATCTGTCAGGGATGACCCTGAATCATCATACTTAGTATGCAGATAATCAAACATAACCTTCCCTTTACACACCCTAGTATAAGCACCTCTCCTATGAGCATGGCCTCCCAACCATGACCATCAGTCATCTTGGGCACTGCATAGGGGGACATCATGAGAGGTAGCCTCAGCTCAGACCTCTCCCGTGAGGGAACTAATACTAATGCATATAAATTTCCAGCTAAGCCTTACCCAATTCAGGTAATGTGGTTGTACGGTAAATTTGGAATGGTATCGCATCCGAATCCAACCATCAGTTTTATAAAAGGGTTAAGGCTCATGCCTCAACATTTTCATCATCATCAACCAATTGTGTTTCTCAACACATGTCAAAACATCTCAATAGAATGACTCATCATTCTAAGGTTTTCATAATTCATTTTCACCAAGTATTCCCATCTAAAGTGACTCAAGTTTTTGAGCTAATCTAAACTACTAAGTTAAGAGTGTTCACTAAGGTGGTAAAGATGGGTTCAATCTCATGCCATAGAATGACATCTAAAGGGTTCTAAATAGGTCAAGTTTTATACTTTTTATGCTACCTTCTAAACAAGTAAAGAACTTTGTATAACTAAGAGGGATAAAACTTGTAACTAAGACTTGGAGTACCAATAGTCAAAGGGGTGTGATCAAGGCCTGCCTAAGGCATCTTAGCTAAACCATCTAGTTGATCCTAGCCTGTTAAACACTAAACTTGCAAGTGTTAACTTGCATTGCTAATGGTGACTTGCACTTAATTAGTGCTAACTTGCTAATAGTAGCTTGCCTTGGTTGGTGCAGTGGTTGAAGTTTTCTTCTTCTTCTTGGTAGAACTCCTCCTCCTCGAAAGCTTGGTCGGTACTATCGTCTATAAATACATAGGGAGTACACAATCACCAAACAATACTTAACTAGGCTAAGTAGCATTCTAAGACACACATTTGATGATCTATTATCATCACAAGCATCACAAGGTTAATTCCATAGTTTCATTCTTTTTATTTTAGAAAAGTAATTTCTACTCATTAAAATAATTAACTAAGATTTAATATTCACCACTTAAGATATGGGATCATGTGTACACATGTCATCACCACATATCTTAACACATGGGAATGAGAATTAAAGGTTGGATCAATATTACTTTGGTTTAAGTTCATTATTTAATGATTTAAAGTGACTAGAAATGCCTATATGGCATTATTTTGGTACTAGTCCAAAGTCACTGCATGTAAACCTTAATATTATTACATATTTAGATAGATATGATGAAATGTGATTTTTGAGAGTTGGAATCAACTCAAAAGCTAACTTGGTTGATTTTATAAAAATGTTGCAAGTTGCAAATGCTTCTGTCTTCTTATTTTTATTAGGAGAGATCTATATAACTCTAATTGAATTAAATCCAACGGGCTTGGATAGATCATCTTAATACCTTTCAGGCAAAATTTGTTTCATGCAATTTGGATTTGTCAAACTCTCAGAATTGAATTTTGAAATAGGGGACAGAAACTAGGCTTAACTAAAAAGAAAAATCCAGATTTGAATGTGTGGGCTAGCGCGGGAAACAACTTGGGCCGGCCCAGTGGCGCTCCGCAGCATGGGGCTCAGCTGACAGGGGGTCCTGCTTGTCAGTGTCACTTAACACGCGAAACGGTACGCACGCTGTGGGCCATAGGATTAGAAGACAGATCTACGGTTGAGGATCGTCGTCGACGACAAACAGGTCGCCGGCGAGCTCGAACCTTAGCGGCTCGGTGGGGGTCTGATGGGGACGTACTAGGGCTCCAGCGGGGTCGGCGAGGCGGGAAAATGAAGTGGAAGATGACGGCAAGGCGAGACGCGGTTGCGGTGGAGAATGGCGTGGTCGCAATCAGCGGCGCCCTTCTCCTCCTACCGCGGCTGCTCCGGCTCTAATTCCGGTGAGGCAGAGCTCGCCTTTCTCTAGCGAGGGGTGGGTGAGGTTCAGAGAGGTCAGTGGAGTGGAATGGTGTGGAGAGAAGAGGCTGGGGAGGCCTCCTTTTATAGGCCCCACGGTGAGACCGAGCGGGATGGGCAGGCGACGGTGGCGACATGGCTACGGCGGGGTAGAGGTATGGCTGCGGGTGGCGATCGACGTGCGGTTCCCTGGCGGTGCTCTAGGCATTGAATGCAGCCGTAGGGGCGGTGGCACGCGGTCTAGGCGAGGTGGCGCTCTGCGCGGCAGAGGCGGCGGTGTCCACGGCGAGCGGTGGCTGTGAGACGTTGGGCGGCCAGCGGGGGTGTCTGGGGTGTTCTCCAGGTCGTGGCGGAGCGGCGGGCGCGGGCTGTGGCCAAGGGGCGGTCTGTGCGAGCGGGGACCAAGCGCGCTCTAGGGGCGGCACTGGCATGGTGCGGTGGCACTGGGCGCGGTTTGTGCTCGGTGGTCCACTGCACTCCTGGGCTCGGGCAAGGGACAGGGGTGGCGGTGAGCTCCTGGCTACCTCCTAGACATGGTGAGGGAAGAGGGAATGGTCTGCTGCAGCGGGGCAAGGGTTGGCCGGCGAGGCATGGCTCGGCATGGCATGGCATGGGGACTAGGGACAAGGGAGAGTGGTGTTAGGGGTTTGGTTAGATCAAGAGGGGACAAAGGAGATAAATGAAGATCATTTGGGGGCAAAACCCTGTAGTAAACAGTGAGCTAGGATTAGAGTAGAGATTATGCATGCCAAGTGTTTGATTAAATGGCCGCAAGAAAGAAAGTTTTGAATTTTGGTTTCAAAATTTTTGAGTGATCTCCACTAGTGCTAGGCAGTCTCTGGTTGCAAGGGTTTTGAAATTGGAGCTCAAATAGATGGGTTTTCAAATAGGGGTGATCTATGCATATGCATTAGATTCAATTTTCAAATGTAATTTAAAATAAGTAACAGAATGTTTTTAGCAGATCCAAAAGTGGGCCTTGGAACCTCATTATGTGTACTAGCAAGGGGTACAAAGATCAAGAATTGTTTCTGCTAAGAAATGAGTGCTAGGAACACTCAAAGTAGTGTAGTGGATTAAAATGGCCAAAATGACCATTCCTCCTTTTTAATTCTTTTTTATTTGATTTTCTTTAGGAAAAGTTTGGGAATGATGTAGATGATGTTTAAATCACCTAAGAAACATTTTAGAAGCAAAGGATCACACAATCATTGCAATTCAAAACAACTCCTATTTTAAATGCACACATATATGAATGCTTTCATTTTAAATTTGGAAAAGTTTTTGTTAACCCCATTTTTGGTTGATTTAGATCTTGATAAACTTGGATTGAAGTTTTGGGATGTTACAAACCTTCCCCCCTTAAACAAAATATCGTCCCAAGATTTACAAAGTAAACTAGGAACTAAAGAGATCTGGGAACTCTGTCCTAATGTAATCTTCTCGCTCCCAAGTAGCTTCCTCTTCGGTATTGTTGCTCCACTGAATCTTGAGAAACTTGATACTCCTGGTCCTGGTGGTTCTGTAGGCTTCTTCTAAGATATGGATGGGTACTTCTCGATAGGTCAGGTCCTTGTTGATTTCCACAGCTCTGTGATCGATGTTCTTGAAAACTTATGTCTTCTCGGGCACTTCCAGACATTTGCGAAGTAACGAGATATGGAACACATTGTGGATGGCTGACATCTCTTCAGGCAGCTCCAGCTGAAACGATACGTCTCCTCGGCGGTTCAGAATCTTGAAAGGTCCGATATATCTGGGGGCTAACTTTCCCTTCAGACTAAAGCGTTGAGTTCCTTTCAAGGGTGAAACCTTGAGATATACAAAATCTTTGACATTGAAAGTCAGGTCTCTCCTTCTCTTGTTAGCATAACTCTTTTGTCTGGACTGGGCGGTCTTGGGGTGCTCACAGAAAACACCGAGAGAGAAAGATCTCTCCAGCAGACAGATTTCTGCCGGGGGAATTCCTTCCCAGAGTGGGGAGATCGTCGCCATCAACACCACCATCAAGCTGGACTTCATCAGGATCATCATCATCATCATCATCACCACCACCATCATCATCATCAGCACCTTCATCACCATCTCCATACCGCTGTAACAATTGGGTTGAATCTTGCCTAGTTCATAGGGGAAACTTTCCCGGTGTTGATTACTCTTTGTAGTTGATGCTATTGAGTGGAACCATTGAATTATTGTTTATGTTCAGATTTTTATATTCATTATTCCATCTCTGATCATGATCCATATGATGTCTTGTGAGTAGTTCGTTTTGTTCTTGAGGACATGGGAGAAGTCATGTTGTTAGTAGTGGAATTGTTTTGAGAAAGATTCAATGGTTTGATATTTAAGTTGTGGTGTACTTTTTCTAGTGGTGTCATGTGAATGTCGACTACATGACACTTCACCTATATGGGCCTAGGGGAATGCATTGTGTATTTGGCTACAAATCGTAGGGGTTGCCGGAGTGACAGAGACCTGAACCCCCGTTAGGAAACCATTGCACAAGGGACGTCAGGGTCTTAGAGTTTAAAGCTGTGGTTAGGTTTCTACCTTAATTACTTTCTTGTACTTACGGATGTTTGCAAGGGGTATAATCACAAGTATGTATTAGTCCTAGGAAGGTCGGTACATTAGCACAGGTTCACCCACACAACACTTAGCAAGCTAAAGAAGATTAATCAACTATATGAAGCGAAAGAACTTGACAGTCTTCCCATGTGTCCTCGAGAACGTTTGGTCATCTTAAGTAATACAACCGGCTTGTCCTTTGCTGAATAAAGGATTGGGCCACTTGCTGCATTTATTCTTATTGTATTTTATTTACTCGTACTTTATTTACTTGCATTATCAAAAAACCTATAAAAATCCGTTTGCTAAGTATTTGCAGAGAATTCCTGATCCATACCACTAGCCAGCACCTTATGCTCCTCGTTGGGTTCGGCATTCTTACTTATCGAAAATACTGCGATACACCTCCTATACTTGTGGGTCATCAAGACTACTTTCTGGTGCTGTTGCCGGGGAGTGGAGCGCTATTGGAGAGTGGAACTGGTAAAGGAAACCTCTACTGTGAGTATTGTTTATTTCTGTTAGTTGCTTTATTTTCAATATGGATAATTCGCTAAGTTTCTTATTTCGTAATGGTACTACCACTGCTAAGGTAGTAGATGAACCACCACCTGCTGAGAATGATACTTTTAAAATACCTACAAGAATTATTGATCGTGTTATGGATAACTACTATGTTGGGGATGGAACTGTCCATCACGGTGATCATTTGCTCTTTATATACAAATTATGCAGGTTGTTCAAGTGTGCAGGAATTACTACAAATCAAGTTAATAAGAAGTTATTCTCATTATCGCTGAAAGGAAGAGCTAAGGAATGGTATAAGCTGCTGAAGAATGGTCAAGCTCTTGAATGGGAGCAAATAGTACCTCTCTTTTATTCAAAGTTTTATCCTCCGAGTGAGATTCATAAAGATCAGAATCAAATATACAACTTTTGGCCTCTTGATGGAGAGAGTACAGCTCAAGCTTGGGGGAGATTGAAGTTACTAATGCTCAAATCTCCCATTCATGAGCTCCCCAACAATATTATTATCAATAAGTTTTATGCAAGGCTTTCTCTTCATGATAAGGATTTATTGGATGCTTCTTGTGCTGGATCATTCACTCGCATGGAAGAAGAAGCTAAATGAGATCTTCTAGACCGTATTCAAGACAATGCTGAAGCATGGGAGAATGACAAAGGAAGAAAGTCAGGTATAAATTATGATTATGAATGCATTGAATCTTTTATGGGAACTGATGACTTTCAAAATATTAAAAATGCTTATGGTCTAGACTCTCAAGCTATTGCAACTTATTTTAAGGCTTTTGCTTCCTATATAAAAGTTCCTAAAAAGAAGTGGAATAAGTATTATGAACCTTATAAAGATTTTGCTAAGAGTGTTTCTGCAAGAAATACTGAAGTTTATACTACTAATCATGTTGTACCTGAACCTTACATTGAGAAAATGCCTTTCCCAGTTAAGATAAAGGAGCATTCTATGATAGCTAGTATGGTTAATGGAAGTACAAATAAAGTTGTTGAACCTGATAAACAAATGGATGATAAACCTATAATAGTAAGTGTGAAAGACTTTGTCACTAAATATGTGGAAGAGGGACACACTATCCTTTGTAAGGATATCCCTAATATTATTTCACAAAGTAGTCTTAAAAGAACTAGTATTCCTCTGTTTTCTGTTAGGATAAGTGATAATTGCTACAATGGTTCTTGTGATAGTTATATTATTAAGTTTATGTCTGATACTAAAACTTATTATGAAAGAGGGAAGACTGTTCTTATGCATCTCAATAATATCAGGTTTCCTCGTTTTATGTTTAAAGATTTTATGTTGCACTTCTTTTGCCTTCCTATGCTAGTAGCCTCTGGTTTTAACAACTTGTTTGCTTACAAATTTCCCTTGCATAGGAAGTGGGTTAGACTTAAACGTGTGTATTTTTTGCTCCTTAATGCTCTTTTTCACTTCAATTCAAATTCCTAAGTGAGCATCTTCAAAATTATCATGCCCATCTTAATGGCTATAAAGAAAGAGCTTTTTTGGAGACAACCCAATTTATTTGTGTTTTTGGTTTGTTTTTGTTTTTCTTTGAATCTTGAAAGTTATTACATCGGTAATAACCTCTCCTTATCCTTTTTTTTGGTTTTTGTGTCAAGATCAACCTCTAATGAGAGAGAAGTAAGATTTGGGGAAGTTGCTGTCCCGAAACAGATTTTTGTGCTTCACCGTAAAAATTCGTGAGAGATCTCTGTATGTCGGATTAAGCTGTAATTTTTTGTGCTTCTGACCCAGGTTGTTATTTAACTTTCGTTAGTTTTGCATTTTTTGATTTGAGCGACATAAGATTTTCGAAAGAATTGATCTTTACCTGCTGGTCTGTTTTGACAGATTTTGACACTCTTGCATTTGCTTCTTTAATCGATTTCCGTTTTGAATTATTTTTGGGTTTTCGGAAAGAGTTGCTACAGAACCTTATGGTTTGATGGATTTCAGTTGAATTTGGACTCAAAAGGTTTTATCACTTCACTTATACTAATGTTGCTAATGAGAACTGTGTGAAGTTTTGTGTGAAAGAAATTTCCAGATTAGTGGAGATAATGGTGTAATAAGAAAGTGAAAGGTTTCATGACTCAAGAAATAAGTGTATAAAGATGGAGATATTAATGTTATTCAAGTGGTGACTCCGGAAGAATCTACTAAATACTAAATTCAGAGACCTGCAAAGTCCGTTTTCGAATAGGTAACAATTCTGGTAAGAAAAAATCCACGAAAGATCTGTCCCATTATATTTTTGCAGTTTTTAGCCAACAAGGAAAGCTACGAAGTGAAAGAGGGACGGAAACGGAGCCTGGGTGGCTCACACCACCCTGTGGCGCGGGCCCACCCCTGGCCGCACCACCAGGTGGTGTGGCCACCTCGGACTCCGTCTTCGACCCGTTTTCTCCTAGTACCTTCCTTTTGTTGTGAAACTTCGTAATATATAATCCCCCGGATCCCCCGAGGTTTGTATATCGTGTTCTCATCGTGTTTTGGTTTTGATCTGTTTCTGCTAGGAACTATTCTTGAAAGTTTAGAAGCACAATGGTGTCCACCAAGGATAAGGGAAAGGAGCCTATGGAGGAAGATCTCCAAGACCCCGCGCAGGAGAAGGAGATCAAGAGTGAAGGCGAAGGGGAGACAAAGCAAGGCCAGCATCCTCACACCAGCACTACCATTGCCAGCATTGGAGTGTTGGCAAGATCTGTCAGGGTCAGGAGGACTGCACGGATGTCAATTGGAGGGAAAACTCCGCGTCACTGTTTGGCTCCACGATCACTCCTTCCACTCGCCAAGAATCCTTTCCACACCCTTATTCATAAGCATCAACCCCAAAATATGCCCAAGGAGAAATTACCCTCCAATTGGGATTTGCCTCGTTCTAGCCATGCAGGAAAAGAAGACCTCAAGGAGGAAGAATGGGAAAAGAATCGCAAGAGTTGGGACCCACAATCTGACATGATCATGCACCGCATTGAGCACAACTCAGAGTTGATTCGTACTCTCACCTTCGAGATTGAGGACTTGGGGAAACTGATCAAAGAGCTCATCAAGAGAATACCACCACCGAAGGAGTAAATCATCATCAGGTTTGGCATCCCCTTGGTTTGTTCCAAGCTTGGGGAGTGGCACGGTATCACATCACTATCTTCTATCCTTTTACCTTTTTAGTAGAGTCATATCATGAATAGAGAAGTTATCATGTAGGATGGTTTGCATTATAGAAGTGTCCCCTCTCTCGTTAGATATGTATCCCTTGGTGTGAGTTGCCGTTATGGAATATTAATGAGAAGTTCTATCATTTACTCTTTTGCATATCTTATATTATTTTTTAATTCGTGGTTATATGATTGATCTTATTGCGTCAATTTATTTGGTTTTGGCAAACCTGGCTTGGTCAGTAGCAACACTATTTTTGAGATATTGAATGAAAAAGATAGAAGTACTCTTAAAGAAATATAATTTCATCATCTGTCTTTCTTGATTTGCTCATAAGTTTAGTATTCTCTTGTTAAGATATTTTGTGCTTCCAAGAAAGATTGCATGTTTGTCTTTATTACTTGTATGTTTGTTTGTTTCCTTCAACTCTTATACTTGCTACCCAGCCTTGCTAGCCAAAAACCTATACTGAGAGGGAATTCTTCTCGTGCATCCAATCCTTAAACCGAAACCTATGCCATTTGTGTCCACCATACCTACCTACTAGCACTATTTCTATTCCAAGTAAATTCATGTTTTTATCTACCTTCCAAATTAAACTTTTTATGTGAAAATTAGTGATTAAAGCTCTCACGAACTTGATGGCATACTTTACTTTCTTGCACTTAATAAAATTGAACCATTGTGCCCATCTATGTTGCGTATATGCTTGCGCTTTGTAAGTTGCGAATTAGCAGAACCATGCTGTCATGGGGAACGCTTTCAACATTGCACTGGTACTTTGTACCTAGTTGATATCATGTTCTTTTTTCTATGGATGTCGTCGGTGTGAAATGAAAGGGGAGCTTGTAAGTCCATGGAGTTATGTATGTGTGTTAGAGAAACGCCTGGGCCGCCGGTCTAATCCATGCTGTCATGGTGGAAACCTACAGCGTAACCATAATGAGCATCTATGAAGCATTCTTCTTATAAAAAAAGGATAGAGATTGAGAAAAAGAAAAAAAGATGAGAAAACAGGAAAGTGAGAAAAAAGCACCATATTCCCATGGTAAATAAGAAGATTGCTGAGATGCTCGTTGTCTACTTGCCTTGTCATTTTGATATGGGGATTCTTCCGTATCATTGGACAAGGGGTACCCCGTTGGCGGTTCTCCATGATACACATGTGCTTACTATGACAAGAACTTACCGGTGACTAAACTTGAGTAGCATGAGGAGCAGCCCTCGTATTCAAGGGACATGAGATTTTCAACTTACAACTTGTCAAGCATATCCTCATATTTGATCACTTTAACCTAATCACCTAAAGATGCCTATGATAGGGGTAATGAGAGCTGAAAGCTAATAAGTATCATAATTTTTGGGAGCTCTTTATGAAACTTGAAATCCCTGCTTCCCTCTGCGGAGGGCCTTTCTTTTACTTTTTAGTTGAGTCAGTAAACCTATTCCTTTCTATCTCAGCAAGTATTTTGAGTTGTTGTGTTTCATTCATTCATATGATGATTTATTCAATCATGTTTCTTATGTTCGTTATTTTGCACATTGCTCTTATCTTGGTGTTTACTACTTTGAAAGCTATCATTGAAAATCATTTATTTGTGAACTCCAGCAAATTGTCAACTATTCTTCGACCAAGAGCTAAGTTTGCCATTACCAATTATGATTCACTTTATGTATCTTTATTATGTTTCCTTTACTTATTGCAAGTTAAGTTATATAATAGTGAGTTGTCTTCTATTATGATCTATGTATTGATGAAAGTGATGCTTCATGTCCGTATTCTTTTATTGACTCTTCACTCCATAAACCTAAGGCCATGTTTATTGAGCTCAGTTTCGCTTGGGGACAAGCGAAGTCTAAGCCTAGGGGGAGTTGATACGTCCATTTTGCATCACTATTCTATATCATAATTTACTGTTATTCATTGATATATTTCATATTAAGAGGTGATACTTATGTAATTTCATCTGTTTTTGCATGGTTGATGACTTTTGGAGCATGGACCGCTGCAGTCAGGATTCTGATGGAAAAGGTGATGTTTGGAGGCAAAATTCGCGAAGATCAGAAAATCCGGGAAAATATATGGAAAATCCTATTTTTCCAGAAGACGAAGACTGCTAGAAGGAGGAGTGGAGATGGGCCACAGGGGGCCCACACCACCCCCTAGCGCGGGCCACCCTAGGCCGCGCCACAAGGTGGTGTGGCCGCCCTCGTCCACCTCCAGCTCTCCCCTCTGGCGTATATTATCTCCACGGAACCCTAATACCTGGGGAGCGACCATAAATTGACTCAATAAATTGACTCAAGGATCATCATCATCATCACCACCATCATCATCATCATCACCTTCATCACCATCTCCATACCGGTGTAACAATTGGGTTGAATCTTGCATAGTTCTTAGGGAAAACTTTCCCGGTGTTGATTACTCTTTATAGTTGATGCTATTGAGTGGAACCATTGAATTATTTTTTATGTTCAGATTGTTATACATCATTATTCCATCCTGATCATGATCCATATGATGTCTTGTGAGTAGTTCGTTTTGTTCTTGAGGACATGGGAGAAGTCATGTTGTTAGTAGTGGAATTGTTTTGAGAAAGATTCAATGGTTTGATATTTAAGTTGTGGTGTACTTTTTCTAGTGGTGTCATGTGAACGTCGACTACATGAAACTTCACCTATATGGGCCTAGGGGAATGCATTGTGTATTTGGCTACTAATCGTAGGGTTTGTCGGAGTGACACAAACCTGAACCCCTGTTAGGAAACCATTGCACAAGGGACGTCGGGGTCTTAGAGTTTAAAGCTGTGGTTAGGTTTCTACCTTAATTACTTTCTTGTACTTACGGATGTTTGCAAGGGGTATAATCATAAGTATGTATTAGTCCTAGGAAGGTCGGTACATTAGCACAGGTTCACCCACACAACACTTAGCAAGCTAAAGAAGATTAATCAACTATATGAAGCGAAAGCACTTGACAGTCTTCCCGTGTGTCCTCGAGAACATTTGGTCATCTTAAGTAATACAACCGGCTTGTCCTTTGCTGAATAAAGGATTGGGCCACTTGCTGCATTTATTCTTATTATCTTTTATTTACTCATACTTTATTTACTTGCATTATCAAAAAACCTCTAAAAATCCATTTGCTAAGTATTTGCAGAGAATTCCTGATCCATACCACTAACCAACACCTTCTGCTCCTCGTTGGTTTCGACACTCTTACTTATCGAAAATACTGCGATACACCCCCTATATTTGTGGGTCATCAATCATGTGTAGATGTTATTGGTACACGAGAAAATATGGATAAAACCAAACCTAAAAATGGAGAGGAAATTAAAATATCGATACCCTTTAAACTTGTACGAATGCATGAAGCCTTAGAGAAGAATTTCAATTGGATTGTTCCCGAAAACCCATTTGATGAAAATAGTGAACCCAAGAGTAGTGAGAAAGGATCCTCTAGGACTTATTTGGATGAGATACCTTGCCTTTGTTGAAGATATTTCTGGTATTGATCTTAATGCTTCTTCATTTGAGAATACTTGATTCTTTTCTTGCCTCTTATGCCTAGCTGAAAGGCGTTAAAGAAAAGAACTTATTGAGAGATAACCCAAATTTCGTTAGGAATCTTTTGTTGAGTCTTGGAAGTTATTGCTTCAGTAATAACCTCTCCTTATCATTTTTGTGTGGTTTTTGTGTCAAGAGTAACCTATAATGAGAGAGAAGTAAGATTTGGGAAAGTTCCTGTCTCGAAACAGATTTTTGTGCTTCGCTGTAAAAATTCGAGAAAATTCTCAGTACGTCGGTTTGAGCTGAATTTTTTTTTCTTCTGCCCCAGGTTGTTATCCAACTTTTGTTAGCTCAACACTTTTCAGGTTGAGCAACAGAACATCTTCGGAAAAAAATGGTTTTTACCTTCTGGTCTGTTTTGACAGATTTCTGCCATTATTTGCATTTGCCTCTTAATCTCTTTCTCTTTGAGTTCTCTTTGATCATTTGAACTTTTTAAAGGAAGTGCTACAATAGGTTTTGTTTTAATGGAAGTCTTACTTGTGTTGAAACTGAACCTAAAGACTTATTATCCTGTGTACACTAATGTTGCTAATGAAGATTGTGTGAAGTTTTGTATGAAGGAAATTTTAAAGTGTAGGAAAGAGTAATGTGATAAGATGAAGAATGGACAAAAGCTCAAGCTTGGGGATGCCACCCGTGTCACCCCAAGAAATATTCAAGAAGTACAAGCATAAAAGCTTAGGGATGCCCAAGGCATCCCCTTCTTCATCAATAAAAATTCCAGGTTTCTTCAAAACACTTTATTTTTATTGTTTCATGCACAATTGTGTTGTTCTTGGAGCGTCTTTGTTTTTGTTTTTAGTTTTCGTTTGCTTAGTTTGCTTGAATAAAGTTGGTTGGACCCCCTCATTCATGCATTAGTTTTCAATAAAGTTGATTTGGATTGGAAAAGAGTAGGAAAGTTCATGCTTAAGTGGTAAAAAGGAGCTTGTTTTGGACTATGACTTAGACTTTATCATGTCATGCTTGATATTTTTTTGGCTTTCTGCTTAGTGATTTTTGCTATAGCATGAAATGTTATAAACAATTGATATTGCTTAATGTGCCTTGAAACAATCATGCGTTGTTTTAGCATATTAAAATCATAATATTGTGTTATTCTCCTTTAAATGCTTTATTTGGGTTGACTTGGCGCATTCTCACACCATGTTAAGACTATACCAAGTCACCATAGCCTCTATGATCATTTAGTTTTCGACTTGTAATATCACTTTATGCTTTAATTAATGATGTTTTGTTGCTTTGCATGATTATGGCCATTATTGCTCTCTTAGTTGGTCGCTCCCAGTCTTTTGCTAGCCTCCATACCAAGTATGAGTTCCACTCATGCATCCAACTCCAAATAAAACCAAGTTATTCCAAAGAGTCCACCATACCTACCTATTAGCATTTGCTATTCCAAGTATATTCATGTTTTTATCTACCTTTCGAATTAAACTTGTTATGTGAAAATTAGTTATTAAAGCTCTCACAAACTTGATGGCACACTTTACTTTTCTTACCCCTAATAAACTTGAACCATTGTGTCATCTATGTTGTATATGCTTGCACTTATACGTTGGGATTACCAGAACCATGTTGTCATGGGGAACGCTTTCAACATTGCACTTGTACATTGTACCCAGTTGATATCATGCTCTTTTGTTTATGGATGTCGTCGGTGTGAAATGAAAGGGGAGCTTGTAAGTCCATGGAGTTATGTATGTGTGTTAGAGAAACGCATGTGCCGCTAGCCTAAGCCATGCCTAATCATGGTGGAAACTTGCAACATCACCATAGTGAGCAATCTATGAAGCATTCTTCTTATAAAAAAAGAGATAGAGATTGAGAAAAAGAAAAAAAAGATGAGAAAAGAGGAAAGAGAGAAACAGCACCATTTTCCCATGGTAAATAAGAAGATTGCAGAGATGCTCATTGTCTGCTTGCCTTGTCATTTTGATTATGGGATAGCTCCTGTATCATGTGCAAGGGGTACCCCGTTGGCGGTTCTCTATGATACACATGTACTTACTATGACAAGAACTTACCGGTAACTAAACTTGAGTAGCATGAGGAGCAGCCCTCGTATTCAAGGGACATGAGATTGCCAACTTATACTTTGTCAATCATATACTCCATATTTTGTTCACTTTAACCTTAATCACTTCAAGATGCTTATGATAGGGGCAATGACAGCTGAAAGCTAATAAGTACCATAATTTTTGGAAGCTCTTTATGAGACTTGAATCCCTGCTTCCTTCTATGAAGGCCTTTCTTTTACTTTTATGTTGAGTCTCCATCTTCTATCTTTATGCACCTATTGAGAGAGCATAGTGGCCATTCTTAGTTTAATGTGCATTGTCCCAAGACTTGTTGGTTGATTCATAACTTTGATATTGCTTGTTCTTGAACTATTTGTATCTAGTCACCCTTATGAACTTTGAAGGTGTCCTATGCATTTATTATTTGCTAGACTATGAGGGACAAGCTGAATACCATTCTCATTATGTTTTCTATATGTGAAACAAACAAACGTCTTTCAAAGCATTGTTATTCATGAATCTTTTGTTTGTACCTTTTCATGTTATAACATAGTTGTTATGTCTTATTGTTAGAACTATATCTTTCATCCTATGTTAAAGTACTATGATCCCAGCTATCAATGTTCTGCAAATGCTTTGATCAGGATTATGATGGTGCGTGTCACCTCAAAAATTATTCTTTCTTTTTATCACTTACCTACTCGAGGACGACCAGGAGTTAAGCTTGGGGATGTTGATACGTTGCAAATGTATCTATAATTTTTGATGTTCCATGCTTGTTTTATATCTACTTTCTTATGTTTTGTCCACACTTTGGAGTATTTTTACACATTTTCTGGAACTAACCTATTAACAAGATGCCACAGTGACAGTTGCCTGTTTTCTGCTGTTTTTGGTTTCAGAAAATCTTGTAAGGACATATTCTCGGAATTGGACCGGACAAAAGCCCAAGTCAATATTTCACCAGAAGGAATACAGAGTCCGGAGGGGAGACGAAGAGGGGAGCCGGGCCGGCCACACCTGGTGGTGGCGCGGCCAGCCCTAGCCGCGCCACCAGGGGTGTGGGCCCCCTGACACTCCACCGACCTTTCCCCTTCGCCTATATATTGCCTCCGCGACGAAAACCCTAAGTACCTGATCAAAATTCCACGAAAGAGTCTGTAGTCGCCGCCATCTCCATCCCTAGATCGGGAGGGATCTGAAGCTCTTCCTAGCATCCTGCCGGAGGGGAGAGATCACCCTGGAGGCCTTCTTCATCACCATGCCTGCCTCCGGTGTGATGCGTAAGTAGTTCATCCCTGGACTACAGGTCCATGTAGTAACTAGATGGTTGGTTCTTCTCCTTTGTGCTACCATGTCTAGATCTCGTGAGCTCCATTCATGATCAAGATCATCTATTTGTAATCATACATGTTGTGTTTGCGGGGATCCGATGGATATTGAGATGCTATTTCAGATTGATTATTGATTCTTGAAGGAAATATGCCCTGAGAGGCAATAATAAAGTTGTTATTATATATTCCTTATATATATGATAGATGTTTATTTTACATGCTAGAATTGTATTGATCGGAAACATCAATACATGTGTGTTTAATAAACAAAAAGGGTTCCTAGTTATGCCTCTCTTATAGACTAGCTTGTTGATTAACAAGATGATCAAGGTTTCCTGATCATGGACATTGGATGTTGTTAATAACAAGGTCACACCATTGGTGGAATGATGTGATGAACATTCATCCGAAGTATAGCATTACGATCAAGTCATTATGTTTATATTGCTATAACATCATACGAAGTAATCTTTATCCTTAGACCATGAGATCATGTTAATTGCTAACACCGGAAGAGTATCTTGATAACATCAAACATCACATCGTAACAGGGTGACTATAAAGATGGGTTCAGTACTACGAAGGTGTTATGTTGAGGCTCATGGATCAAGAGTGGAATTTGTCAATCCAGATGACGGATAGATATACTCTGGGCCCTCTCGGTGATATCACATTAGGATAGCTTGCAAGCAAGTGATGTGATCACTAGAATGTTATATCACGGGAACGAGAAAAGAGTGCATGTCGGTAACGAGATCAAACTAGGTATGGAGATACCGATGATCGAATCTCGGACATATAATATATCGAGAGACAAAGGGATTTAGTTACAAGCGTTAAAGGTTCTCACGATCACAGAAGTCATCGTTGAATGTGTAGGAGTCAGTACGGATCTCCAGGTCCCGCTGCTGATTATTGATCGGAGAAGGGTCTCGATCATGTCTGCATTATCCGCGAACCGTAGGGTGGCACACTTAAGAGTTACCGGACACCATTTTGTAGCACATATGTTTCAGACGAAAGAATTGCAAAGCGCAGGAATTGTTTCAATAGAAACCGGAAATTGTTTCGGGTGAAATTGCAGAAGGTGGTTCTACATGTGATATTGAAATATTGCAAGGGGCTATATGTGAATGTTTGTTAATTAAAGTAATTAAAAAAATTCTGAATAAATTTAATAAAAAAAGTTTTATTAAATGAGAGAGCATTAAATTTGGAGAAGTTTAATGCATTTAAAGTGGAGACTTTAAAAGGGAATGTGAAGATGCATTTTAATGTGGAGGGGTTACCACCACATGAATGGGGGAGGTGAGGGGTCACCCCCTCCCCATGCGCCGGCCATGGAGAGAGGGGGCACCCCCCCCTCCTCCTATAAAAGGCCACTCATTCCCTCCTTCATCCACACACCTCCTTGTGAAGGATCTCTCTCCCCCTCTAGAATTATTCCCCCATGGTCTCGGATTAGCGAGGTACATGTTCCCGGTGGCATTTCGTCTAGAAGGAGTTGTTGCTTCCGCTGGATCGCTGGAGCGAGGAGGTGGAGGTTGTCCGGTGGCTTGAACGTGTGTGCGAGTGCGGATGCGCTACTGATTTGCGGCGCTCGGACTGCCTCACGATCTTGAGATCGGCAAGTGTACGACTACATCAACCACGAGTTCCTACTCGTTAACGAAGCTCGTTGTCTACGAGGGTAAGTTCTCGTTGGATGTATGTCCACCCATTGCTTTGTACCTAGTAGATAGATCTTGGCGTGTAGTTCACACCGTAGGAAATTTTTTGTTTTCTATGCTGTGGACCCAGCAGTGGTATCAGAGTCTGATCTATGCATAGGTGCTTAGCACGGGTAGTACACATATGTTGATATGTGGGCGATGATGAACATGTTATTGCATCTTCTATGTATTTGGGATATTGGTGGCATAGTGGGATGAAGCGGCCCGGACCAACCTTACATGTCATCGTACATGAGACCGGTTCCACGACTGACATGCAACTAGTTTTGCATAAGTGGCTGGCGGGTGTCTGTCTCTCCTACTATAGTAAATATCTGATTTACAACGAGTTGCTAATAACTTGGTTATCCTCGTTGTGGTTCATGTTCGTAGGTAAGAACGGTTCTATCTCCGAAATCCCTAAGCCACGTAAAACTTGCAATTGATAAATTAGAGGCGTCTAGTTTAGATCGTTTCTGGGCTAGTGTATTTATATGGTATTTTTGTAAGTAGATGTATGATAGTTACTCTTACAACACATTCAACGTGTAAGTTCCATAGACCTTGGCCTTACACACAAAGTAATGATAGAGATCATACCATGATGCAAATGATAGAGATCAAATGCATGGACCATATCATCTCACTTTACACATTAGATGTTAGCATCTTATACTGCTAGTTTGGCGCGTTTGGTAGCATTATAAGATGATCCCTCATTTAGATATCAAGATAAAAATGTGTTCTTCCTTGAGTATGCACCGTTCTATGGATCGTGTTTCGAGACATCACGTGATGATCGGGTGTACTCGAATCTACGCTTTCATAGGAACGGGTGTAAGACAGTTTTACACACTCGAATACTAAGGTTCTTACTTGGCGAGCCTAGCATGTATAGACATGGCCTCGGAACATGGACCAAAAGGTTAAGCATGAGTCATATGGTTGATATGATGCCCATATAGATTCTCGCCTTTGAAGCTATATCAACTCACGTGATGATCGGACTTGGTGTAGTGGATTTGGTTCATGTAATCACCAAAAGGACATGAGGGATGTCGTTTTTGAGTGGGAGTTCATTAGTAATTTGGATTAGTTGAACTCAATCTATCATAAACTAAGTCTAAATAAAATTTACAAATTCTGTTGTAGATGGCACCACCTGCTTTTAATTTCAATGTGTTAATGGAGAAAGAGAAACTTGCTACGAATGGTAGCAACTTCACCAACTGAGCTATGAATTTGAGGATTCTCCTCACTGCTGCACAAAAGTAATATGTGCTAGATGCGCCGCTAGGCCCCCCACCAGCTCCTGATGCCCTTGACGAGGAAAAGAATGTCTATGTGACTCGTCAGGAGGACCACAACTTAGTTCATTGCGGCATACTGTATGGGCTAGAGCCAGAACTTCGAAAGCGTTTCGAAAATGGCAATGCCTTTGATACCATGGGAGAATTGAAAATGATTTTTGATACCCATGCTGCCATAGAGAGTTATAATGCTACAGAAAAGTTCTTTAGCTGCATGATGGAGGAAAACAACTCCGTTAGTGAGCATGTACTCAAAATGTCTGGGTACGCCGATAAGCTTGTGTCCTTGGGAATAACGATTCCCATTGACTTAGGCATACATCGTGTTCTCCAATCTCTGCCACCTAGCTACAAGAGCTTCGTGATGAACTATAATATGCAGGGCATGAAGAAGTCTCTTCCCGAGCTTCTGTCAATGCTTAACACTGTAGAAGTGGAGATTAGGAAAGGACATCAAGTGTTGATGATCAATAGGACCACCGGTTTCAAGAAGGACAAGAAAGGCAAGCACAAGGGAAAGAAGGGTGGCAAGTATGTTGCCACGCCTGAAAAGAAACCCCAGGCTGGCCCTAAGTCTGACACCGAGTGCTACTATTGCAAGGGGACTGGCCATTGGAAGCGCAACTGCCCCAAGTATTTGGCGGACAAGAAGTCCAGCAAGGCAAACAAAGGTATATGTGATATACATGTTATTTATGTTTACTTGATTAGTACTCGCAGTAGCACCTCGGTATTTGATACCGGATCGGTTGTTAATATATGTAACTCGGATCATGGGCTACGGGACAAGCGACAACTAGCAAGGGATAAGGTCAGGATGCGGGTCGGCAATGGATCAAGAGTTGATGTGATCACCGTCGAGAAGCTACCTCTCCATTTGCCATCGGGATTAGTTATAAACCTAAATAATTGTTATTTGGTGCCTGCACTAAGCATGAACATTGTATTTGGATCGTGTTTGATGCAAAGTGGTCATTCCTTTAAATCTGAAAACAATGGTTGTTCGATTTATAAGAATGATATCTTTTATGGTCATGCACCTATGTTGAATGGTTTATTTCTGTTGGATCTCGATAGTAATATTACGCACATTCATAATGTTAATGCTAAAAAGATTAAACTTGATGATGATATATCTGCATATATGTGGCACTGCCGTCTAGGTCATATTGGCGTTAAACGCATGAAGAAACTCCATTCTGATGGACTTTTGGAATCACTTGATTTTGAATCATTTGATACATGTGAGCCATGCCTTATGGGCAAGATGACTAGAACGCCGTTTTCCGGTTCAATGGAACGGGCGACAGATCTATTGGAAATCATACATACTGATGTGTGTGGACCAATGAGTGTGTCGGCGCGAGGTGGATATTGCTATTTTGTTAATTTCACGGATGATTTGAGTAGATACGGGTATATCTATTTGATGAAACACAAGTCTGAAACTTTTGAAAAGTTCAAGGAATTTCAGAATGAAGTGGAAAATCATCATAATGGAAAGATCAAATTTCTACGGTCTGACCGTGGAGGAGAGTATCTAAGTTACGAGTTTAGCACACACATGAAAGAGTGTGGAATAGTTTCACAACTCACGCCTGCCGGAACACCACAACGTAATGGTGTGTCAGAACGTCGTAATCGTACCTTATTGGATATGGTTCGATCTATGATGTCTCTGACTGACTTACCTCTGTCATTTTGGGGTTATGCACTGGAAACAGCTGCATTCACTTTAAATCGGGCACCATCTAAATCCGTTGAAACGACACCGTATGAATTATGTTTTGGAAACAAACCTAAGCTGTCATTTCTTAAGGTTTGGGGATGCGATGTTTATGTGAAGAAACTTCAACCGGATAAACTCGACCCCAAAGCGGAAAAATGCGTCTTCATAGGATACCCTAAGGAAACAATTGGGTATACCTTCTATCACAGATCTGAGGGCAAGGTTTTTGTTGCCAAGAATGGATCCTTTCTTGAGAAGGAGTTTCTCACGAAAGGTGTGAGTAGTCGGAAGGTAGAACTCGAAGAGGTTATTGAACCTTCTCTTCATGGAATGGCGAGTGGCACAACACCGGAAGTTGTTTCAGAGTTGACTTCACCTGATGAAGAGAGAGCTAATGATAATGATCATGAAACTCCGAAAGAGGACACTACCAAACCTCGCATGGCAAGCGGGACACGTGCAGCTCCTGAACTGTACGGCAATCCTGTTGTGAATTTCATGGTTGATGAAATGGATGACCCTGTGACGTATGAAGAAGCGATGATGAGACCGGATTCCAACAAATGGCTAGAAGCCATGAAATCCGAGATGGAATCCATATACGAGAACCAAGTTTGGAACTTGGTGGACTTACCTCACGACCGAAAGGCCGTTGAGAATAAATGGATTTTCGAAAGAAAAACTGATGTTGATGGTAATGTGACCATCTATAAGGCTCGACTTGTCGCAAAGGGGTTTCGACAAATTCAAGGAGTTGACTACGATGATACATTCTCTCCCCTAGCTATGCTTAAATCGGTTAGGATTATGTTAGCAATTGCTGCATATTTCGATTATGAAATATGGCAGATGGATGTCAAAACTGCGTTCCTCAATGGTAAGATTGAAGAAGAGTTGTGTATGATACAACCTAAGGGTTTTGTCGATCCTAAGGATGCTAATAAGGTATGCAAACTTCAGCGATCCATCTATGGACTGAAGCAAGCATCCCGGAGTTGGAATCTCCGCTTTGATGAGGTGATCAAAGAGTTTGGATTTGTCCAAACTTATGGAGAGGCTTGTATTTACAAGAAAGTGAGTGGGAGCAACGTGGCATTTCTGATATTATATGTGGATGACATATTATTGATTGGAAATGATATAGATCTTTTAAACAGTGTTAAAATTTATCTAAACATCAACTTTTCGATGAAAGACCTTGGTGAAGCGTCATATATATTAGGCATTAAAATCTATAGAGATAGATCAAGGCGCCTAATTGGGCTATCGCAGAGTACATACCTTGATAAGATATTAAAGAAGTTTAATATGGACGAAAGTAAGAAGGGGTTCTTACCTATGTTGCAAGGCAAGACATTGAGTAAGACTCAAAGTCCGGCTACGGCGGAAGAAAGAGAGATGATGGATAAGATCCCCTATGCCTTGGCCATAGGCTCTATTATGTATGCCATGCTATGTACAAGACCGGATGTGGCACATGCTATTAGTTTGACTAGTAGGTACCAATCTGATCCAGGTTCGGAACACTGGATAGCGGTAAATAACATCCTCAAGTACTTGAGAAGAACTAAGGATATGTTTCTTATATACGGAGGTGAAGAAGAGCTAGTCGCTAAGTGTTATGTCGATGCTAGCTTTGACACCGATCCGGATGACTCTAAGTCTCAATCCGGATACGTATTTCTCTTGAACGGAGCAGCAGTTAGTTGGAGGAGTTCCAAACAACCTATGGTGGCTAGATCAACGACGGAGGCGGAATATGTTGCTGCTTCAGAAGCGGCACATGAAGCAGTTTGGATGAAAGAGTTCATTACGGAACTGGGTGTGGTTCCCAGTGCATTGGACCCGATAGTGATCTATTGTGACAACAATGGAGCCATAGCCAACGCAAAGGAACCGAGGTCTCACAAGAATTCCAAACATATTAAGCGTCGGTTTCACTCCATCCACGAGCATGTCAAGGATGGAGATATAAAGATTTGTAAAGTACACACAGACCTAAATGTAGCAGATCCGTTGACTAAAGTTCTCCCTAGGGCAAAACATGATCAACACCAGAACTCCATGGGTGTTATATTTATCACTATGTGAACTAGATTATTGTCTCTAGTGCAAGTGGGAGACTGAAGGAAATATGCCCTGAGAGGCAATAATAAAGTTGTTATTATATATTCCTTATATATATGATAGATGTTTATTTTACATGATGGAATTGTATTAATCGGAAACATCAATACATGTGTGTTTAATAAACAAAAAGGGTTCCTAGTTATGCGTCTCTTATAGACTAGCTTGTTGATTAACAAGATGATCAAGGTTTCCTGATCATGGACATTGGATGTTGTTAATAACAAGGTCACACCATTGGTGGAATGATGTGATGAACATTCATCTGAAGTATAGCATTACGATCAAGTCATTATGTTTATATTTCTATAACATCATACGAAGTAATCTTTATCCTTAGACCATGAGATCATGTTAATTGCTAACACTGGAAGAGTATCTTGATAACATCAAACGTCACACCGTAACTGGGTGACTATAAAGATGGGTTCAGTACTACGAAGGTGTTATGTTGAGGCTCATGGATGAAGAGTGGAATTTGTCAATCCAGATGACGGATAGATATACTCTGGGCCCTCTCGGTGATATCACATTAGGATAGCTTGCAAGCAAGTGATGTGATCACTAGAATGTTATATCACGGGAACGAGAAAAGAGTGCATGTCGGTAACGAGATCAAACTAGGTATGGAGATACCGATGATCGAATCTCGGACATGTAATATCTCAAGAGACAAAGGGATTTAGTTACAAGCGTTAAAGGTTCTCACGATCACAGAAGTCATCGTTGAATGTGTAGGAGTCAGTACGGATCTCCAGGTCCCGCTGCTGATTATTGATCGGAGAAGGGTCTCGATCATGTCTGCATTATTCGCGAACCGTAGGGTGGCACACTTAAGAGTTACCAGACACCATTTTGGAGCACATATGTTTCAGAAGAAAGAATTGCAAAGCACAGGAATTGTTTCAATAGAAACCGGAAATTGTTTCGGGTGAAATTGAAGAAGGTGGTTCTGCATGTGATATTGAAATATTGCAAGGGGCTATATGTGAATGTTTGTTAATTAAAGTAATTAACAAAATTCTGAATAAATTTAATAAAAAGAGTTTTATTAAATGAGAGAGCATTAAATTTGGAGAAATTTAATGCATTTAAAGTGGAGACTTTAAAATGGAATGTGAAGAGGCATTTTAATGTGGAGGGGTTACCACCACATGAATGGGGGAGGTGAGGGGTCACCCCCCCCATGCGCCGGCCATGGAGAGAGGGGGCATCCCCCTCCTCCTATAAAAGGCCACCCATTCCCTCCTTCATCCACACACCTCCTTGTGAAGGATCTCTCTCCCCCTCTAGAATTATTCCCCCATGGTCTCGGATTAGCGAGATACATGTTCCCGGTGGCATTTCGTCCGGAAGGAGTTGCTGCTTCCGCTGGATCGCTGGAGCGAGGAGGTGGAGGTTGTCCGGTGGCTTGAACGTGTGTGCGAGTGCGGATGCGCTGCTAAGTTGTGGCGCTCGGACTTCCTCACGATCTTGAGATCGGCAAGTGTACGACTACATCAACCACGAGTTCCTACTCGTTAACAAAGCTCGTTGTCTACGAGGGTAAGTTCTCGTTGGATGTATGTTCACCCGTTGCTTTGTACCTAGTAGATAGATCTTGGCGTTTAGTTCACACCGTAGGAAATTTTTTGTTTTCTATGCTGCGGACCCAACAATTCTATCATGTCTATGTTATTTGTGATCTTGCATGCTTTCCGTTGTTAGTAGCTATCTTGGCCGAGTAGATGCTAGCAACTCCAAGAGGGAGTATTTATGCTCGATAGTGGGTTCATGCCTCTAGGAATCTTGGGAAGTGACAGAAATCTCTAAGGTACTATATGTGTTGTTGCTACTAGGGAGAAAACAACAATCCTTTGTTCATAGAACAATCGCATTGTTTACTTTACACACTTTGCTTAATGCAATTATCCGTTGCTTGCAACTTAATACTGGAGGGGGTTCGGATGATAACCTGAAGGTGGATTATTAGTCATAGATGTAGTTGGATTACGGTCTATGTATAATATTGTAATGCCCAATAAAATTTCATCGGAGTCAAGATGATTAGTATATGCATGTATGCTTTCTTGGTGTCTATCAATTACCCCGCTGTAATTTGTTCACCCAACATGTCATCTATCTTAAGGAGAATCACCTCTAGTGAACTATGGACCCCAGTCCATTCTTTACCATAAATCTACAATCTATTTACTATTTTATGTTTACTTTCTACAAGCAATTACTATCTTCCACACAATACGTTTAATCCTTTGTTTTCAGCAAAACCGGTGAGATTGACAACCTCACTGTAAGTTGGGGGCAAAGTTCTGTGGTTGTGTTGTGCAGGATTCCAAGTTGGAAACAACACCTTGGAGGTGTTTTCTTGCTCCTACTGGTTCGATAACCTTTGTTTCATAACTGAGGGAAAACTTGTTGTTGTGCTCATCATACCTTCCTCTTGGGGTTCCCCAACGAGGTCGAATATATTTTGAGCCATCAGCTGGTATTGTGGCGGCGATCAAAGATCGCAATGTTTCCACCAAGGATGCGCTCCAGAAGGCCTAGTCCGTGCTTGGAATAAATGACCATCGTGGGGGGATGAGACATCTCATGGAGCTTTCCTTCAATACAAGCCCTACGCCATGATCTTTGGAAAAACAAACAATATCGGTTAGTCCAAGGATGTGACCTCTCATGTGGATACTTTGCAAATACCTCATATTGACATGGGTTAAATAACGATGCCAAAGCCACCACAAGTCGGCTTTAGCCGTTAGACAACTCACGGTAGGTGTGGGTTTCTTCGCAAAGTCTACCACATACAGATAGTTTTTGGCATGCCCAACAAAGGCTATAAAGAGAGTCTTGCTCCACATGAGAATCACAGCCTTAGGGTCAAAGTAGTCCACAAATCCCATAAGTGTAAGTTTATAAACGGAAGGTAAATTGTATGAAAGGGTTTTGAAAAGCATAATGTCCATAATGGAAATATTTGGTGTGACCACTACCTTACCCAAACCCAATACCTTAGAGGTTGATCCATCTCCATAAGTGACACACATGTTGGAAGTATTTGGTTTCTTCTCATCAAGCATCTCCTTTCTTCCAGTCATATGACTAGGGGCACCACTATCAACCACCCATTTTCTCTCACTGGAAGCATAGTCCTGCAACAAATCAATGCTTAGTCTTAGGTATCCATTGTTGAATGGGTTCTCTTTTGTTAGTCACAAGTATCTTAGGCACCCAAATAGCCCAATGGTAATCATCACCATAAGAGGTGCCTACATATTTAGCAAAGACATGACCATCATAAGATTTCTTAAGGACGTAGGATGGGTTATATTTTCTATCAGGGCAGCAAGCTGTTGCAGCATCCTGAACCTAGTGGTGACTCACACCCAACCGATCAAATTCATCATCTTTTTTCTACTCCAATATTATGGCAAAACCCAGTTGTAGTTTCGGTCAATCCATATTCCTTTTGCAATTGAAAGTTGACTCATTGTTAGTATCCATAATCAAGAATCTCAGATTGATGCTAGAGACAAAAAAAGCAATTATCAGTTATCCCAATTTTTATTATGAAGATAATAGTTTTAAGGGGGCGCGGTATGATCACTAGAGCAAGACATGCTTCAGTATATAGGAGTAGAAAAGTTAACATGTGAAACACAAATACGGGGAAATTTATGCGAGAACCGCCGCATATGCTCGGGGATGCGCCGCCATGGAGCACCACCAGCAGCATCGCCGTACAGGCGGTCACCATCTCTTTGCTCTTAGCCATCCACGCAATCGCTAGCAACGTCGGCGATGCCAGAGCTGGCTGCATCACGCGGAACGTCCCCACTGCTTCCAACACTTCCCTAGAATCAAACCTCCTCACCGTCTGTAGTACCAACGTGTTTTCCCCCATCACAGGCCTAAGGGAGAACAAGGACACATATATGTGGAAGACCGGTACGATCAGCAATAGGACCTCAGGTGCGGGTGCGAACGGTGCAAAAGCAGCCATGACGCACGAGATCATGATGTTCCAATGTGTCAGCATGACCGCCTTGGCAAGCCTGATGGTGCCGGAGGAGTAGAGTATCGCTGTCATGTCCGACTGGTGAATCACGACCACGTGCGTCGCCAGGTCTGGGTGAAGGATAGGAATCTCAGGGACTCGAGGAGGCTGATGACTCTAAATATATTCGAGCTCGTTTGGAACCCCAAGAGGAAGGTATAATGAGCACAGCAACAAGTTTTCCCTCAGTTATGAAACCAGGGTTATCAAACCAGTAGGAGCAAGGAAAAAATTGCAAGGTGTTGCTAGCAACTTGGAATCCTGCACAACACAACCACAGAACTTTTCCCCAACTTATAGTGAGGTTATCAATCTCACCGGTTTTGCTGAACACAAAGGATTAAACATATAGTATGGAAGATAGCAATTGCTTGCAGAAAGTAAACAATAAATGGTAAAAAGTAGATGGCATATCAATGGTAAAAGCATGGACCAGGGTCCATAGTTCACTAGAGGTGTTTCTCCCTAAGATAGATAACATGCTGGGTGAACAAATTGCAGAGAGGCAATTGACAGATTTGAGAAAGCATAACAAGGAATATACTAAACATCTTGACTCCTATGAGATTTGACTGGGCATTACAACATTATACATAGACCATAATCCAACTGCATCTATGACTAATAATCCACCTTCAGGTTATCATCCGAACCCCCTCTAGTATTAAGTTGCAAGCAACAGATAATTGCATTAAGAAAAGTGTGTCAAGTAAACAATACGATCGCCCCATGGACAAAGGATTGTTGTTTTCTCCCTAGTAGCAACAGCACATCTACAACGTTAGAGATTTCTGTCACTTCCCCAAATTACTAGAGGCATGAACCCACTATCGAGCATAAATACTCCCTCTTGGAGTTGCTAGCATCTACTTGGCCAATATAGCTACTAACGACGGAGAGTATGCAAGATCACAAATAACATAGACATGATAGAATCAATAATCAATCTGAAATAGTATCTCAATATCCATCGGATCCCCGTAAATACAACATGTAAGATTACAAATAGATGATCTTGATCATGAACGAAGCTCACAAGATCTAAACATGATAGCACAAAGGAGGAGAACCAACCATCTAGCTACTACATGGACCCAAAGTCCAAGGGTGAATGATATGTTGCAAACGTATCCATAATTTTTGATGTTCCATGCTTGGTTTTATCTACTTTCTTATGTTTTTTCCACACTTTGGAGTACTTTTCATATGATTTCTGAACTAACCTATTAACAAGAGCCACAGTGCCAGTTGCCTGTTTTTTGCTGTTTTTGGTTCCAGAAAGTCAGAAAATGAATATTCACGGAATTGGACCGGACAAAACCCAAAGTCGTTATTTTCTCGGAAGATTCACGGAGCCAGAAGGAGAGACGAAGGGGGGCCACAGGGTGGCCAAACCACCCCTAGGCGCGGGTCCCCCCAGGCTACGCCAGGGCATGGTGTGGGCCCCCGGCTGGCCACCGACCTCGCCCCTTCTCCTATATATTCCTCTCGATACAGAAACCCTAAATCATCAAGCCTCCAGCCACGAAAAGTTTCGCAGCGCCGCCGCCACCAAAGGGGAGATTCGGGGGACAGAAAGTCTCTGTTCCAACACCCTGCCGGGACGGGGAAGTGCCCCCGGAGCCATCTCCATCGATCTCCACCACCATCTCCATCATCATTGATGATTCCCATGATGAGGAGGGAGTAGTTCTCTCTCGAGGCTACGGGTTCTACTGGTAGCTATGTGTTCATATCTCTCTCTCTATGCATGATCATGTTGTGATCATGAGATTTGTAATCAAGTAGACCTACCTTGCTACTCAAGTGCTTTAATAGATCTCTGCTCTCCCCATGTGTGTGAAGTTGACAGTGTACACACCATGGTGGCACTTAGGCTAGAGATTACAAATACTTGTTATGAGTTATATTTGGAGTTGGATGTCTCAATGAAATTGTGGTGTTTGTTGGAACCATCTAGTGCTCAAGGTGACAGTGTGGGGTTATCTAGATGGGAAAAGCGAACTTTGAGGTATGCTGTTATAACCCTACCATCGATTAGAGTGTTCAACCGGAGAGTAGTTTAGAGTAGTATCATGAAGATAATATATTTATATGAGAGTGTAGTGAAAGTATGATCCATAGGCCTTGTTTCTAAGCATTGAAACACCGTTTGCAACTAGATCTGTTACATGTTTGCTTACTGCTATCTTTATTTCAGTTTTCCTTTAGTCTTTTCCACGCCATCAAGCTATTTTCTAGCACCTTTACCACTTATAATTATCTATACCATTTGTATTTCACTATCTCTTCGCCGAACTAGTGCACCTATACACCTGACAAGTGTATTGGGTGTGTTGGGGACAGAAGAGACTTCTTGTATCTTGATTGCAGGGTTGCTTGAGAGGGATACCTTTGACCACTTCCTCCCTGAGTTCGATAAACCTTGGGTGATCCACGTAAGGGAAAACTTGCTGATGTTCTACAAACCTTTGCACTTGGAGGCCCAACAATTGTCTACAAGAATAGAAGTGCGTAGACATTAGTGAACTACTCACGCATCAGACCGGAGGCTTGCATGGTGATGAAGAAGGCCTCCAGGGTGATCTCTCCCCTCCGGCAGGGTGCCGGGAAGAGCTTCGGATCCCCTCCCCCCGGTCTAGGGATGAAGATGGTGGTGGATATAGACTCTTTTGTGGAATTTTGATCGGGTACTTAGGGTTTTCGTCCTGGGAGGCTTTTATAGGCGAAGGGGCAAGGTCGGTGGAGCACCAGGGGGCCCACACTCCCTGGTGGCGTGCCCCCCTTAGCCGTGTGGCCACCAGGTGTGGTCGCCCTAGTGCACCACTTTGCCTCCCCTTCGGTCTCTGTATTGTTTCGGCTAAAATATTGACTTTGGCTTTTGTCCCGTCTAATTCTAAGAATATTTCCTTTCTAGATTTTCTGAAACCAAAAACAGCAGAAATTAGGCAACTGGCACTGTGGCATCTTGTTAATAGGTTAGTTCTAGAAAATGTATAAAAATACCTCAAAGTGTGAACAAAACATAAGAAAGTAGATATAAAACAAGCATGGAACATCAAAAATTATAGATACGTTTACGACGTATCAATATCCCCAAGCTTAACTCCTGCTCGTCCTCAAGTAGGTAAGTGATAAAAAGAATAATTTTTTAGGTGACATGCATCAACATATTTGTAAAGCATTGATAGTTGGGATCAAAGTACTCTAAACATTAGCATGAAAGATAGAGTTCTAACAATAAGACATAGCGACTATGTTGTAACATGAAAAGGTACAAACAAAAGATCATGAATAACAATGCATTGAAAGACATTTGTTTGTTTCACATATAGAAAACATAATAAGAGTGGCATTCAGCTTGTCCCTCATGGTATAGCAAAACATAAATGCATAGGACACCTTCAAAGTTCATAAGGGTGACTAGATACAAATAATTTAAGAGCAAGCAATATCAAAGTTATGAATCAATCAACAAGTTTTGGGACAATGCACATTAAACTAAGAATGACCACTATGCTCTCTCAATAAGTGCATAAAGATAGAAGATGGTGACTCAACATGAATGTAAAAGGAAAGCCTTTTCACGAAGGGAAGCAGAGATTCAAGTTTCATAAAGAGCTTCCAAAAATTATGGTACTTATTGATGGCTCAAAATATATCGAGCTCGTTGGGGAATCCAGGAGGAAGGTATGATGATCACAGCAGCAAGTTTTCCCTCAGTTATGAAACCAAGGTTATCGAACCAGTAGGAGCAAGGAAACACCTCCAAGGTGTTGTTTCCAACTTGGAATCCTGCACAACAAAACCATAGAACTTTACCCCCAACTTACAGTGAGGTTGTCAATATCACCGGTTTTGCTGAAAACAAAGGATTAAACGTATTGTGGAAGATAGTAATTGCTTGCAGAAAGTAAACAGTAAACAATAAATAGTAGATGGTAGATTGATGGTAAAAGAATGGACCGGGGTCCATAGTTCACAAGAGGTGATTCTTCGTAAGATAGATTACATGTTGGGTGAACAAATTACAGCGGGGCAATTGACAGACACCGAGAAAGCATACATGCATATACTAATCATCTTGACTCCTATGAGATTTGATTAGGCATTACAACATTATACAAAGACCATAATCCAACTGCATCTATGACTAATAATCCACCTTCAGGTTATCATGCGAACCCCCTCCAGTATTAAGTTGCAAGCAACAGATAATTGCATTAAGCAAAATGTGTAAAGTAAACAATATGATTGTCCCATGGACAAAGGATTGTTGTTTTCTCCCTAGTAGCAATAGCACATCTAGTACCTTAGAGATTTCTGTCACTTCCCTAGATTAATAGAGGCATGAACCCACTATCGAGCATAAATACTCCCTCTTGGAGTTGCTAGCATCTACTTAGCCAAGATAGCTACTAACAACGGAAAGCATGCAAGATCACAAATAACATAGACATGATAGAATCAATAATCAATCTGAAATAGCATCTCAATATCCATCGGATCCCTGCAAACACAACATGTAACATTACAAATAGATGATCTTGATCATGAACAGAGCTCACAAGATCTAAACATGGTGGCACAAAGGAGGAGAACCAACCATCTAGCTACTACATGGACCCGTAGTCCAGGGATGAACTACTCGCGCATCACACCGGGGGCACGCATGGTGATGAAGAAGGCCTCCAGGGTGATCTCTCCCCTCCGGAAGGGTGCCGGGAAGAGCTTAAGATCCCTCCCAATCTAGGGATGGAGATGACGGCGTCTATAGACTCTTTCGTGCAATTTTGATTGGGTACTTTGGGTTTTAGTACCGGGAGACTTTTATAGGTGAAGGGGCAAGGTCGGTGGAGTAGCAGAAGGCCCACATCCCTTGGTGGCGCACCCCGGGCCGCGCCACCACCAAGTGTAGCCGCCCTGGTGCGCCACTTCATCTCCCCTCCGGACTCCGTGTTGCTTCGGGTAAAATACTGACTTTGGCTTTTGTTCTGTCCAATTCCGAGAATATTTCCTTACTAGCTTTTCGGAAACAAAAAAAGCAGAAAACAAGCAAATGGCATTGTGGCATGTTGTTAATAGGTTAGTTCCAGAAAATGTGTAAAAATACTCCAAAGTGTGGACAAAACTGTTGGGGTTCGCAGCATAGAAAACAAAAAATTCCTACGGTGTGAGGAAGAAGGACGAAGAGGGGGGACTTTTATAGGAGGAGGGGGGTATCCCCTCCATGGCCGGCGCCTCATGGAGGTGACCCCTCACCTCCTCCATTCTCGTGGTGGTAACTCCCTCCACATTAAAATGCCTCTTCACATTCCCTTTTAAAGTCTCCACTTTAAATGCATTAAAATTCTCTAAGTTTAATGCTCTCTCATTTAATAAAACTCTTTTATTAAATTTATTCAGAATTTTGTTAATTACTTTAATTAACAAACATTCACATATAACCCATTGCAATATTTCAATATCACATGCAGAACCACTTTCTGCAATTTCACCTGAAACAATTCCGGATTCTATCGAAACAATTCCTGCGCTTTGCAATTCTTTCGTCTGAAACATATGTGCTCCAAAATGGTGTCCGGTAATTCTTAAGTGTGTCACCCTATGGTTCACGAATAATGCACACATGATTGAGACTCCTCTCAGATCAATAATCAGAAGCGGGACCTGGAGATCCATATTGACTCCTACATATTCAACGATGACTTCTGTGATCGTGAGAACCTTTAACGCTAGTAATTTAATCCCTTTGTCTCATGATATAATACATGTCTGAGATTCAATCATCGTTATCCAAATACCTAGTTTGATCTCGTTACCGACATGCACTCTTTTCTCGTTCCCGTGATATAACATTCTACTGATCACATCACTTGCTTGCAAGCTATCTTAATGTGATATCACCGAGAGGGCCCAGAGTATATCTATCTGTCATCGGGATTGACAAATTCCACTCTTGATCCATGAGCCTCAACATAACACCTTCGTAGCACTGAACCCATCTTTATAGTCACCCTGTTACGGTGTGACGTTTGATGTTATCAAGATACTCTTCAGGTGTTAGCAATTAACATGATCTCATGGTCTAAGGATAAAGATTACTTCGTATGATGTTATAGCAATATAAACATAATGACTTGATCGTAATTCTATACTTCAGATGAATGTTCATCACATCATTTCACAAATGTTGTGACCTTGTTATTAACAACATCCAATGTCCATGATCAGGAAACCTTGATCATCTTGTTAATCAACAAGCTAGTCTATAAGAGAGGCATAACTAGGAACCCTTTTTGTTTATTAAACACACATGTATTGACGTTTCCGACCAATACAATTACAGCATGCAAAATAAACATTTATCATAAACATGGAATAAGATAATAACCACTTTATTATTGCCTCTCGGGCATATTCCCTTCAGTCTCCCACTTGCACTAGAGTCAATAATCTAGTTTGAAAAACTTTGCGTATTGAACACCTATGGATTTCTGGTGTTGCATATACGCGATTGCTAGTGGTTAACATAATATCCGGATCTGACAATTTCAGGTTCGTGTGTATTTGCATGTCTTTGCGTCTCTACGCATCACTCATTCTCAAATGAGATGACATTGTATAAATTTGGTCCTTTGGTGAGACATTTAGTTCGTTCGGATTAAAATATGTTGATATTATTGTCATACAATATATCTTCATAGTATTAGCCCACTTTGAACCACACCTAGTTTGATAACAAACTTCTTAACACAAATGCCCTCCTTTGCTGCTACTATAGCAGTCATATACTTAGCCATTTATTGTAGGATCTGTCATAATGTTTCAACTTTTGAACTTATCCAAATCCATCATGGAACATCCTTTCCATTACATGGTGCCACCCATAGTCAAAATTGAGATTAATTTAATTTGTATCTTGTGTCAAAACTAGTATCAATGTAACACTTTACAATGAACTACCTTTAACTATTTGTCACTTACACATGATATATTCTTAGTTCTTCCAAAGCTCATAAGAATATCTTTACTATCATCTAATGATCATATTATGAATCATTCTGGTATGTGCTCATAACATTTAGAGCATAGGACATATCTGGATATATACATATCACGGAATAATCGATCCAAATATTCATGTGATTTTACTCACCAAGTGTTGAAACACTTGAATCTTGATATAATCATTTCCATGCAGCAAGAACCTTTCTTGTTGTTTCCATATTGAACCCTTTCAATATCTCATATATGTATGTTTGGCATAACCATATTAGCGCCTCAATCTATCCATATAGACATTATGCCAAATATTCCGGTTTTGCCCAAGTCTTAACTTGTGTCAATAAAAGATACATCATTTCCAATCAACAATATGTACTCTACATAATGTATTGGAAATTTGTCTTAGCGCTCCCACTTAATTTCTTGCAAATGCAAGCATCTTCATCATCTCCGATGAATTTAAACTCTTTTAACAGTTTCATCATGGTGAAGATTCTAACTCCGCTATGCTTACTTCAACTATTGAAGTTTGCATGCCCTTTTAGCACCCTTTGAATTAACAAAACCCTTCGGACTGTGTCTTGTACACATCCTAGGTAACCATTCTATTAGAAGAACATTGTTTTGTTTGTTCAACTACCATACATCAAATTATATGTAGTGGTTCCTACATTAATCCGTCAAGATTAAATATCGCTATGAAAGATCAAATCTTGTCATAGTCAACTCCTTGAACATTGTCATAAACTTATTTCCGACATGTCGACTATGTCATAGATGTTAAACATCCATGTCTATTTCTTTATAGATCCAAACACGACCGATAGGCTTTACGCCTTTTCAGATGGTCTTCCAAGTTCAGAAACTTGATTTCTCGTGTATGGATACTATCACGGATTCTATGACTTCTAGTCATTTTATGGAGTCAGGGCCCATCATCGCTTCTTTGCATGTAGTCGGTTCATCATTGTCAAAACAATAACGACTTGTTTATCAAACCTCACTATTTGATTCTTACCGACCCACATGGTTCAATAGGAACTCTAATCTTCGAGATCACAACCTTTGTAATCACGGGAGCCATGAGCATTTTAGCCGCCTCCGGGACACTTTTCGACGCTGCGCTACTTAGCACATATAGCTAAGGTTCAACAACCTTATCAAAGTTCTATTATCCTCCCACTTAACTTTTCGCAAAAATTCCTTCTCAAGAAACTTGACGTTCCAAGTAACAAACTCTTTTGTCCTCGGTGTTATATAGAAATTCCCAACAAATTCTTTGGGATAACCTACAAAGACGTGCTTATCCAACTTTGGTTGTAAACATTTTACTTATGCATAGCATACCAAAATTTAAGAAAAGACAATTCGGGTTTTATCCCAAACCATAACTTATATGGTGTCATTTGAACGGATCACGATGGTGCTCTTTTGAGTGTAAAAGCGGTAGTCTCTAAAGCTTCAATCCTTAAAACATAATGGCAGTTTTATAAATGACACCCTTGATCTTACCTTGTCAAACATGGTTTGATTTCATCTCTCGAATATGCCATACTCCTATGGTTTATCGGGAAACACAAATCATGGAACAATTCCTCAAGTCTTAGGTGTTTTTTATAAACATGTAACTCAAATATCTTCCTTTATGATCGAATCATAAACTCTTTATTTTCTTGTTACAATGATTTTCCACTTCATCTTGAAAGTCTTTGAACAATTTTCAAATGTTTCATACTTCTTCCTTATTAAGTAAATATATAGATATATTCACTCAAATTTCTAGAGAAAGCATATAAAGCAAAAAGATCCATCGCATATGGCTACATATAATGGACTATATACATCAATATGTATAATATCCAATAAGTTAGTCATCCGTTCCTCTTTGGCCTATGGACAGAGTTTCAATTATCTCGAGGAAACTTTCACAAGCGTTAATTGATCAAAATCAAAGACTCCAAAATTCCATCAACATGGAGTTTCTTCATGTTTTCTTTCCAATATAATTTAAAACAGCGATGTCACTTCATAAGTGATATTTTAATCATTTCTTGCGGCATTTTAGCAATAGTGTTTATGGATGTGATTTCTCCCACTAGACTTGTAAAAGTTCATCCATCATTTATGGAATACGGTAATTATTTGAAGAACCATTTTTCTCGTAATACCATAACAAAATAACAATTATTAAAACAAATCTTGAAGGCTAGGTTTGACGACAACGAAAAACACAATAACACTTTATTTGTTTTTGATGAACATCATCACTTATTCTCTTGCTAGTTACTTAGGCCATTGTAGTTCATGAATTGCGTTGTCCTGTATGACACTTCATACCAACCAATTCGGTATACAATACCTCAGAACCACATTGTTTAACAAGCAAGGAATACAGCCATAACATGTATATCTTCTATATACCTAAGTTGGACATCTCCAACCTTTTCTTTTCTACCAAATATTTTATAGATTCTCTTTCAACAATTCCTTTTCTTTGAAAAGAATCTATCAACATCAATAGTGGTGTCATTCACATGACACATAGTACAAAGTGTATATAGTCAAATACTAATACCTTTGAACTTACACTTTGAAGTGGATCACCATCATCAAATGTTTGGTGTTCTTTCAAAAATCCATTCTTTAGTAATCTATTAGTGTAGTAAAAAATTTACTTACATCTTCTATTCATCCTTATCATGACAACTTTAATGATCAAGCTACTATAGCCTGTAAGGAAGAATCGCGAGTATAATGTTAGTTCCCAAAACCTTTTTGGGAGATCCGGATGCTTAGCATCTCCATCCTTCACAAATTCTCATACAATATGAGAACATGTATTTTGCTAAATCATACTCTATCATAATGCAACCAAAAACATTGTTTTAGATATCACAATATCTTTCACACATGATGGTTTCTGAAACAATTTTCAGCTCCTAGATAACCTCAATATTAAAACAACTTTTGAATATCAAGAATCATGGAGGCAAACATGATACTTTAGATACTAACATTGGAATTCTTACTCTTGATTTAATACTACTTATTAAACGTCATGGAGTAAATAGAGTTTGCTGAAAGTTTGCAATAGGACTTCTAAACTTTAAATTGACATTCAAAACAATACGATACCAGTTCGTAAAGTAAATATCCAGAATTCTATAGTTCTATTATCTCAATTAAAACTAAGCATAAGGTAGTAAACAGATGCCAATGACTACAACAAATTATGCAAATTCACTTCGATTTAGTTTATGACAAATTTGGTTCAACTAATCTAAATTAGAAATGAACTCCCACTCAAAAACGACATCCCTCGTGCCTTTTTGGTGATTACATGAACCAAATCCACTACACCAAGTCCGATCATCACGTGAGTCAGTGTAGCTTCAAAGGCGAGCATCTATATGGGCATCATATCAACTATATGACTCATGCTTAACCTTTCGGTCCGTGTTCCGAGGCCATGTCTGTACATGCTAGGCTCGCCAAGTAAGAACCTTATTACTCGCGTGTGTAAAACTGTCTTACACCCGTTGTATGAAAGCATAGAGTCGAGTACACCCGATCATCACGTGATGTCTCGAAACACGATCCATAGAACAGTGCATACTTCAGGAAGAACACATTTTATCTTGATATCTAAATGAGAAATCATCTTACAATGCTACCAAAAGCGCCAAACTAGCAGTATAAGATGCTAACATCTAATGTGTAAAGTGAGATGATATGGTCCATGCATTTGATCTCTATCATTTGCATCGTGGTATGATCTATATCATTCCTTTGTGTGTAAGGCCAAGGTCTATGGAACTTACACGTTGAGTGTGTTGTAAGAGTATCTATCATACATCTACTTACAACAATACCATATCAAGACACTAGCCTAGCAACGATCTAAACTAGACGCCTCTAATTTATCAATTGCAAGTTTTACGTGGCTTAGGGCTTTCGGAGATAGAACTGGTCTTACCTACGAACATGAACCACAACAAGGATAACCAAGTTATTAGCAAATCGTTGTAAATCAGATATTGACTATAGTAGGAGAGACAGACACCCGCCAGCCACTTATGCAAAACTAGTTGCATGTCAGTCGTGGACCTGGTCTCATGTACGATGACATGTAAGGTTGGTCCGGGCCGCTTCATCCCACTATGCCACCAATATCCAAAATACATAAAAGATGCAATAACATGATCATCATCGCCCACATATAAACATATGTGTACTACCCGTGCAAAGCACCTACGCATAGATAAGGCTCTGATACCACTGTTGGGGTTCGCAGCATAGAAAACAAAAAAAAATCCTACGATGAGAACTATACGCCAAGATCTATCTACTAGATACAGAGCAACGGGTGGATATACATCCATGGAGAACTTACCCTTGAAGACAACGAGTTTTTTTAACGAGTAGGAACTCGTGGATGATGTAGTCGTATGCTTGCCGATCTCAAGATCGTGTGGAAGTCCGAGCGCCGCAAATCAGCAGCGCATCCATCCTCGCACACACGTTCAAGCCACCGGACAACCTCCACCTCCTCGCTCCAGCGATGCAGCAGAAGCAGCAACTCCTTCTAGACGAAAATCCACCGGGAACATGTATCTCGCTAATCCGAGCCCATGGGGGAATAATTCTAGAGGGGGAGAGAGATCCTTCACGAGGAGGTGTGAGGAAGAAGGAGGAAGAGGGGGGCCTTTTATAGGAGGAGGGGGGTACCCCCTCCATGGCCGGCGCCTCATGGAGGTGACCCCTCACCTCCTCCATTCATGTGGTGGTAACCTCCTCCACATTAAAATGCATCTTCACATTCCCTTTTAAAGTCTCCACTTTAAATGCATTAAAATTCTCTAAGTTTAATGCTCTCTCATTTAATAAAACTCTTTTATTAAATTTATTCAGAATCTTGTTAATTACTTTAATTAAAAAACATTCACATATAACCCCTTGCAATATTTCAATATCACATGCAGAACCACTTTCTGCAATTTCACCCGAAACAATTCCGGTTTCTATCGAAACAATTCCTGCGCTTTGCAATTCTTTCGTCTGAAACATATGTGCTCCAAAATGGTGTCCGGTAACTCTTAAGTGTGTCACCGTACGGTTCGCGAATAATGCAGACATGATTGAGACTCCTCTCAGATTAATAATCAGAAGCGGGACCTGGAGATCCATACTGACTCCTACATATTCAACGATGACTTCTGTGATCGTGAGAACCTTTAACACTAGTAATTTAATCCCTTTTTCTCATGATATAATACATGTCCAAGATTCGATCATCAGTATCCAAATACCTAGTTTGATCTCGTTACCGACATGCACTCTTTTCTCATTCCCGTGATATAACATTCTAGTGATCACATCACTTGCTTGCAAGCTATCTTAATGTGATATCACCGAGAGGGCCCAGAGTATATCTATCCGTCATCGGGAAATTCCACTCTTGATCCATGAGCCTCAACATAACACCTTCGTAGCACTGAAGCCATCTTTATAGTCACCCTGTTACGGTGTGACTTTTTATGTTATCAAGATACTCTTCAGGTGTTAGCAATTAACATGATCTCATGGTCTAAGGATAAAGATTACTTCGTATGATGTTATAGCAATATAAACATAATGACTTGATCGTAATGCTATACTTCGGATGAATGTTCATCACATCATTTCACAAATGTTGTGATCTTGTTATTAACAACATCCAATGTCCATGATCAGGAAACCTTGATCATATTGTTAATCAACAAGCTAGTCTATAAGAGAGGCATAACTAGAAACCCTTTTTGTTTATTAAACACACATGTATTGACGTTTCCGATCAATACAATTATAGCATGCAAAATAAACATTTATCATAAACATGGAATAAGATAATAACCACTTTATTATTGCCTCTCGGGCATATTCCCTTCAAAAACATAAGAAAGTAGATATAAAACAAGCATGAAACATCAAAATATAGATACGTTTACAACGTATCACTTATTAGCTTTTAGCTCTCATTTCCCCTATCATAAGCATCTTGAGGTGATTAAGGTTAAAGTGACACAAATATGAGGATATGCTTGAAAAGTTGTAAGTTGAAAATCTCAAGCCCCGTCCTTACGAGTACCGAACCTCATGCTACTCAACTTTAGTCACGAGTAAGTTCTTGTCATTGTAAGTACATGTGTATCATAGAGAACTGCCAACGGGGTACCCCTTGCCCCATGATACATGAGCTATCCCATATCAAAATGACAAGGCAACAGACAATGAGCATCTCGGTGATCTTTTTATTTGCTATTTGCATAGGTTTTTATTGAGGATGCTACAAAGAATGCTCACTATGGTTATGCTGCAAGTTTCCACCATGATTAGGCAAGGCTTAGGCTAGCCGCCCAGGCGTTTCTCTAACACACATACAAACTCCATGAGCTTACAAGCTCCACTTTTATTTCACACCGTCGGGATACATAAGCAAAAGATCATGATATCAACTGAATAATAAGTGCAATGTTGAAAGCATTCCCCATGACAGCATGGTTCTGCTATTTCACAACTTATAAAGCGCAAGCATATACACAATATAGATGGACACAATGGTTCAAGTTTATTAAGTGAAAGAAAGTAAAGTGTGCCATCAAGTTTGTGAGAGCTTTAATCACTAATTTTCTCATAACAAGTTTAATTTGGAAGGTAGATAAAAGCATCAATATACTTGGAATGTTGTAACACACCATGCATAGGAATTTATGGTGGACTCTTTGTAATAACTTGGTTTTATTGGGAGTTGGATGCATGAGTGGAACTCATACTTGGTACATGTGGAGGCTAGCAAAAGACTAGGAGTGACCAACTAAGAGAGCAATAATGGCCATAATCATGCAAAGCGACAAAACATTATTAATTAAAGCATAAAGTGATATTACAAGTAATAAACTAAATGATCATAGAGGCTAAGGTGACTTGTTCATAGTATTAACATGGTGTAAGCATGCGCCAAGTCAACCCAAATAAAGCATCAAAGGAGAATACCACAATATTATGCTTTTAAATGCTAAAACAACACATGATCCTTTCAAGGCACATTAAGCAATCTCAATTGTTTGGAACAAGTAATGCTACAACAATAATCACTAAGCATAAAGTCAAAGAAATATCAAACATGACATGATAGAGTCTAGGCCACAGTATAAACAAGCTCCTTTTTGTACCACTTATAAGCATGAAACTTCCTACTCTTTTCCAATCACCAATCAACTTATTTGAAACCACATATGAATGCGGGGATCCAACCATTTTATTTAAGCAAACCAAACAAAAGAAAACTAAAATCAAAAACAAAGGCGCTCCAAGAACAACACAATTGTGCATAAAACAATAAAAATGAAGTGTTTGGAAGAAAACCTGAGATTTTTATTGATGAAGAAGGGGATTCCTTGGGCATCCCCAAGCTTTGACGCTTGTACTTCTTGAATATTTCTTAGGGTGACATGGGTGGCATCCCAAAGCTTGAGCTTTTGTCCATACTTCATCTCATCACATTGTTCTTCCCTACACTTTAGAATTTCCTTCATGCAAAACTCACACAATGTTCATTAGCAACATTAGTGTATTCAAGATAATAAGTCTTTAGGTTCAGTTTCAACACAAGTAAAACTTCCATTAAAACACAAGCTACTGTAGCAATTCCTTCTAAAAGCTCAAGTGATCAAAGAGAACTCAAAGAGAAAGATATTAAGAGGCAAATGCAAATAATGGCAGAAATCTGTCAAAACAGACCAGCAGGTAAAAACTGATTTTTTTCGAAGACCTTATGTTGCTCAAATCGAAAAGTGATAAACTAACGAAAGATAGATAATAACCTGGGGCATAATAACAAAAACTAAAGCTCAATCCGATGTATAGGGAGTTTTCACGATTTTTTACAGTGAAGCACAAAAATCTGTTTCGGGACAGCAACTTTCCCAAGTCTTACTTCTCTCTCTCATTAGAGGTTATTGTTGGCACAAAAATCATACAAAAAGGATAAGAAGAGATTATTACTAAAGCAATAACTTCCAAGACTCAATAAAAGAAAAACATAGACTCAACAAAAGAAAAACATACTAAATAAAAATTCGGGTTATCTCCCAATAGTGATTTTCTTTAATGCCTTTGAGCTAGGCATAGGAAGCAAGATTCAAGCATTTTCAAATGAAGAAGCATTAAGAGCAAATTTTGTTTTAATAGGCGAGGCAAAAGGTATCTTCTATCTCTTCTTAGGGAAGTGTTCTATACCTTTCTTGAATGGAAATTGATATTTAATGGTGCCTTCTTTCATATCAATAATGGCACCAACAGTTCTAAGAAAAGGTCTTCCCAAAATAATAGGACAAGAAGCATTGCATTCAACATCCAAAACATAGAAATCAACGGGGACATAGGTATTGTTAACCATAATAAGAACATCATTAATACTCCCCATGAGTTTCTTTTTAGCATTATCATCAAGTTGGACATCTAAATAACAATCTTACAATGGTGGTAAATCAAGCATTTCATAAATCTTTCTAGGCATAATAGAGACACTAGTACCAAGATCACATAAAGCTTTGAGATCAAAATCATTCACATTCATATTAATGATGGGTTCCCAGCCATCTTCTAATTTCCTAGGAATAGAAGCTTTATGTTTCAATTTTTCTTCTTTAATTTTTACGAGAGCATATGTAATGTGTTTTGTAAAGGCCATATTCATAGCACTAGCATTAGGACTTTTAGCAAGCTTTTGTAGGAACATAATTACTTCAGAAATATTGCAACCATCAAGATCAAAATCACCATTACCATCCAAGGTAGTAGAATTATTGTCTCCCATATGAATGGGGACTTCATGCGGCTTGCTAGCATCAACATTAGTGGTGGTGATAGTACAAATACTACTATTTCTAGCAATTTCATCTTCTCTTTCCCACTTAGCATGAAATTCAGCTAACAGCCTAACATTTTCATCAATTCTAACTTGTATGGCATTAGTAGCAGCAAAGGGGTTTTCCATAGTTTCAGGTTTAGCAGCCATTTTATTAATCAAAGAGGATTGTGCTTAAGACAAAGATGATATATTTTTTCAGCATTCGAAAGTTTTTCCTCAACAGTTTTATTGAAAGTAGCTTGTTTACTAATAAAATCCTTAAGCATGACTTCAAGTTCAGAGGGTGCACTTCTATTGTTGTTGTAGGAATTTCCATAAGCATTGCCATTATTGGGAGGATATGGCCTATAATTATTACTACCAAAATTATTCCTATAGGCATTGTTGCTAAAATTATTACTTCTTATGAAGTTCACATCAACTTGCTCTTCTTGAGCAACCAAAGAGGCTAAGGGAACATGATTTGGATCAATATGAGCTTTTCCATTAACAAGCATAGACATAATAACATCAATTTTATCACTCAAGGAGGAGGTTTCTTCAACAGAATTTACCTTCTTACCTTGTGGAGCTCTCTCAGTGTGCCATTAAAAATAGTTAATCATCATATTATCAAGGAGCTTTGTTGCAGCACCCAAAGTATTGGTCATAAAGGTGCCTCCAGTAGCAGAATCCAATAGATTTCTTGAAGAATAATTTAGTCCTGCATAAAAGGTTCGGATAATCATCCAAGCAGTCAGTCCATGAGTTGGACAATTCTTTACCAAATATTTCATTCTTTCCCAAGCTTGAGCAACATGTTCATTATCAAATTGTTTAAATTTTATTATTTCACTTCTCATAGATATAATCTTAGTAGGAGGATAGTATTTTCCAATTAAATCATCTTTGCATTATTTAATCCAAGAATCAATACTATTTCTAGGTAGGGATAGCAACCATTATTTAGCTTTTCCTCTCAAAGAGAAAGGAAACAATTTAATCTTAATAATATCTCCATCGGTATCCCTATGTTTTTGCATCTCACAAAGTTCAACAAAGTTATTAAGGTGAGCAGCAGCATCATCAGTACCAGCACCAGAGAATTGTTCTTTCATAACAAAATTAAGCAAAGCAGGTTTAATTTCAAAGAAAGTAGCTTCAGGAACAGGTGGAGCAATGGGTGTGCACATGAAATCATTGTTGTTTATGCTAGTGAAGTCACACAACTTAGTGTTTTCAAGAGTAGTCATTTTTTGTGTTTTTGATAAAATGAAGCAAACCAGTATAACTAACTTTTTTGTGTTTTTGATAAACAAAAAACAAAGTAAAGAGATTGGTTGTGAGAGGCTCCCGTTGTGAAGTTGTCCTTAACTCCCCGGCAATGGTGCCAGAAAAAAGGCTTGATGGCTCAAAATATATTCAAGCTCATTGGGAACCCAAGAGGAAGGTATGATGAGCACAGCAGCAAGTTTCCCCTCAGTTATGAAACCAAGGTTATCAAACCAGTAGGAGCAAGGAAACAATTGCAAGTTGTTGCTAGCAACTTAGAATCCTGCACAACACAACCAAAGAACTTTTCCCCAACTTATAGTGAGGTTATCAATCTTACCGGTTTTGCTGAACACAAAGGATTAAACGTATAGTATGGAAGATAGTAATTGCTTGCAGAAAATAAACAGTAGATGGTATATCAATGGTAAAAGCATGGACCGGGGTCCATAGTTTACTAGAGGTGTTTCTCCTTAAGATAGATAACATGCTGGGTGAACAAATTACAGTGAGGCAATTGACAGATTTGAGAAAGCATAGCAATGCATATACTAAACATCTTGACTCCTATGAGATTTGATTGGGCATTACAACATTATACATAGATCGTAATCCAACTGCATCTATGACTAATAATCCACCTTCAGGTTATCATCCGAACCCCCTCCAGTATTAAGTTGCAAGCAACAGATAATTTTTTTGACTTTAGGACTGTGAGGCAGAAGCCCCACAGTAATTTATTAATAACTAAAAAAAGCAGGCAATAAGAGTCTGAGGATTAAGGTACCACCTATAAAAACTAAATACAATAACACAAAGGCCAACTATACATTTCACTATAAGCAAAAGGAGAAAAGGGGTAGCACCCCACTAATGCAATTGAGCAACCCATGAGAGAAGGGATTCTTTGTGTTTTTTCTTGATCATGTACTGAAGTAGGCTGATATCATGTACAAAACTAGATCTCCATTTAGCAAAAGTAGGTCTCTGATGGTTGAAGATTTTATCATTTCTAACGAGCCAAATATTCCAAGAAGCAGTGATAAGAACCTCCATAAAGAAAGGGTGTCCAAAGGATCTCCTGGCCTCGCTAACAATGTGTTGAATATCTGAATGTGGCTGCCAAGTAATCTGAAGGTAATTCCAGATGCGGACACTAAAGTTGCAATCAACGAAAAGGTGAACTCGGTCCTCATATGCATGCGTGGGGCACAATTCACAGTGCATATCATCTGCTACATACCAGCACCGTCTCTGAAGAAGATCCCGTGTGTTTAACCTATCTCTTAGTAATAGCTAAGCAAATACTTTTGTCTTCATCGTACAACTAGATTTCTAGATCCAGGAGTAAACTTTAGAACCTGAATGTGATCAATCAACTTGTAGAATTTCCTGGAGACATAGGATCCCCCCCCCATTTGTAGGACCAAACATCATCTTGATTGGCTAACGGATTGTTGGACATGATCATCTAAAGCTCACCATACTCCTGGTATGCCTCCACCGATAGAGGTAGATAAAACAAACTTTCAAAGTTTTGTACAGAGTAAACTTGGGCTGCAGAAATATTCTCATTCAGCACATAGGAATGAAGTCTAGGAAAGTGATCTTTAAGAGGCAGAGAACTGCCATCCAGAGCCCAATTATCAGACCATAAAAGAAAGGTATCACCCTTCCCATGTTTTACCACAGCCACACCACGAAAATTATCAACTTGCTTGAGAATGTCTCTCCACCAAAATGAGCCACATACATTTTCAGCATGAGGAACCATGTCCGTATAATAAGCATTCTTTACCAATTGAACCCAAGGGACATCTTTTTTGTTATAATATTTGTACAGAAACTTGATGACGAGAGATGCATTCTTTTTCTGAAAATCCACAATACCGAGGCCCCCTTTATCCTTGGGCAAACACACAATATCCCAGGCAGCCAGACCAGGCTTAGGCTCATCATGTTTTCTTCTCCAAAGACATTGCCTCAAGATATGATCAAATTGAGCAGTGAGACCCTTAGCTAGCTGCAGCGAGCACAAGAAATGCAAGGGCATTGAGGCTAGTGCAGAGCTGATGAGCTACAGTCTAGCCCCCTGTGATAGAAAACTAGAGCTAGAAGTGAGCTTTCTTTCAAGACGACAAACAAGCGGCTGCATCTCGACAATTGTAGGTCTAGTCGTCCCCAAGAGTAGCCCCAAATATGTAAATGGCATACCCCCAACCTGACAACCAAAGTCTTCGGAGAGCTCAATAATTAGATCATGAGAAACATTTATAGGCACCATTTGGGATTTATTGTAATTTATTTTCAGACCCGTTGACAAAGAAAAATTATGAAGTAGTCTTTTAAGTGCTCTCAACTGGTCCAAATCCGCGGGTATGATCAACAATGTTTCGTCGGCATACTAAATGATAGGAAAGTCATCATCATTGGTATTAATAGGTCTGCTAATATCCCGCAACCTCACCATATCATTAATAGTTGTCTACAACAAATCAAAACCCAAGGTATACAAAATCGGAGACAAAGGATCCCCCTATCGGACACCACGCTTACACACAAACTACTTGCCTGGAATTCCATTCAGAAGTACCGCAGATGTACAAGATGGAAGAATGGCCTCATCCAACCAATCCAATGTTGATTAAAACCTTTATACTTCATGATCTCCAAGATTGCCTCATGTTCAATTGTATACAAGGCTTTAGCAAAGTCTAGCTTTAGAATAATTATAGTTTTTTTTGGATGTATGGCAGAGGAAAAGATACTCAAATGCCCACGCCAAACAGTCCTGTATCAATCTCGACCTGAGAAACCCATATTGATTTTGTGAATACATTCTAATATTCTGTCTTGTAGACGATTTGCAACCAACTTGGTTAAAAACTTTAAATAAACATTAGTCAAAGAGATTAGCCTAAAGTCACTCACTTCAGCAGGGACTGTTTTTTGGGTACTAAAGTAATATACGACCCATTTATGTTTTCCAGGTTCAGATTACCTGCATGGAAGTCATTTGCTAGGCGGTAAAAATCAGTTTGAATGATGGGCCAACAACGTTTGACAAAAAGGCCGTTAAAACCATCAGGCCCAGGAGCACGATCCATGGGCATTGTAGTTACCACATCATCCATCTCTTTTTTAGTAAAGGGTTTAGTAAGATCATCAAGCCATCCACTCTATTTAACGGCCTGCGTAAATCAAATTGCATCGAAATACCATCAGTACATCCCATTTTCTTTTTATAGCTGTTCCAGAGCAGACCCGCCATAGACTCATGATTAGAGTACTCAGTACCACTCTCATCCCTGAGCATAGCAATATTATTCCTCTGAAATCTTTCAGTCGCCATAGCGTGAATTTTTTTAGTATTATCTTCCCCTTGCTGAATCCATCGTATAGTGCAACACTTACGCCAATAGTTACACTCAGCAAGGAGCAAACGATCTAGATGGATTTTCACAATCTTTCTGAAATTGAATTCAGCTCTAAAAAGAGGTATGTGCTCCTCAAGCGTGTCTAGGAATAAAATAACTTTATTGTAGTCATGAATAAGTTTCTTTAATTTAGATAAACCAGTATGCCACTTCTTCAAGTCAAATCTCAAGGTTTTAAGTTTATCCACCAATATAACTGAACTATACGATTTCTTAGACTGCCTTTGCCACGAGTCACTAACACATTTAGTGAAACCTAGGAGATCCACCCAGTAATTGTTGAAACAGAATAAATTCGTCTTTGGTATAGTTGTATCAATATTCACTCACATGGTACATGATCAGAGCCAGTTTTAGCTAGAGGCAACACCAAAGAATTTGGAAAATCCGCGATTCAATTCGAACTGGTGAAGACCAGTCAAGTTGCTCTAACAAAGGGTTTGACTACATATTTGACCAAGTAAAAGAGCGACCTTTCAAAGGTAATTACAAAATTCCCAAATGACCAATGATTTCATTGAATAAGAACATATCATTAACATTGCCCCGGGCCTATTCCGATTATCTTGAGATCGAATGAAATTGAAATCTCCTAGCAACAGCCAATTTTCATCTGAAGGAATTTGTAAATTATATAACCATGACACAAACACTGCTCTTTCCCCACCATCACATGGCCCATAAACACAGACCAGCACCCATCTGTCATTATTATGTACTGAAGTGAAATTAATAACCACTCCAAAACGTTAAGTATCCATTAGTACACCCCGGAACACAGCAGAATTCTAGAGAACAATAATCCCTCTTGAGGCTCCAATCAAAGGTGAGTATGCAAAATTATCAAAATGCTTAGGACAAAACTTTCTAATAGAGCACCAATCAAAGAATTCACACTTGGTATCTTCTAAACATATAACGTCACACTCACTTTCATTAATTTTGCTAAAAACTTCTCTCTGTCGAATTTCAGAATTAAGGTCATGCACATTCCAGCAAACCACACGCCATTTACGCTTAGTAATTCGATACATTAAAAACCAAGTACAGAGACTTCCAAACGCCTGAGACATAGTTCCAGACATTCATGAAAAAAATCACCAGACCAACAAGTACTGCTGATAAATAAAGACTCTGACAACACTTCCACACCCAAGACCTTAGAGCATACTGATACGGGCCATTTATAAGGTGAGGCCCTATCACCAAAAGACTAGAATTACTCATCATTGCAAGCATCATCGATTTTCTTCTTCAGATCGGCTTCAAGCTTCTCCTTAGTCAGTATCACTGGGTCAATACCGAGCTGAACGCCCACAGACTGCATCACCTTGATCGGAGTCGGAGGAATAGGAATATTCTCTCCATGGCAAGTGTTATCAGTGTCGCTATCACCCTGAGCGTGTTGTTGTTGGTCCTCAGCCTCAGTCTGAATAACTAAAATCTTAGCACGACATTTCTTTTTTGGGCGAGCCGATACATCTGTGACAGGTTTAGGGCGTTTTCCATCCTTACCAGAGTGCTCCTAGTGAAACAACGTGCAGCAGGTTGGACAATTTGTTTTTTCTTTTTAGCCACACAATTCTTGTCATTAGCATTAGAAACTGCCACGACGATGGGTACTGCTTCAACCTGCTGAGCAACAAATGTGACCTTAGTGACTACCTAAAATTGCTTATCCTTGACTAGAGTCATATCCCTAGTTGGCTGAGCAGGTGAAATATTCCATTCTTTAGAAAACACTCGATTCCAAGGCAAGAAAGCATCTGACCAAGATCTCTTACTTGATAGCATCTGAAAATGTGAGATTTGCATAGCCACATGTAATTTGGAAGACAGCAACATAGGCATCATATTTTCAAATGCACGACGCCACATCATATCTGGCGGTATAACCGGCCCAATGACATGTTGAACAGGACCAACATGCAGAAAATCAAAGAACATAGGCCCAGGCCCAGTATTACCATTAGGAGCCAAAGGCAGATTCCCTAGATTAAGACCCAATTGCACCTGATTCTGAACTTGCACCTCCATAGATGAATCAGCCTGGATTGAATCATCAACCACAAAAGATTCTTGAGAATCCACATCCTCCTGCTCTTCCTGTATATTATCCTCCTGCTGCTGATTATTATCCTGCCCACTAGGGTTATCCTGATGACCATGACCCTGAATTGCATCCCATCCAATTTCTAGAAATTGTGGCCCCACCCACAAATTGTCATTCACATGTAGCTGACCAGGTAAAGGGTGCGGATTACCATCAAATGGCATTGGGTCCTCAGTAGGTGGCATTGCATCTGTGAAGTTTGCAGACAGGATATACACAGCAGCAGTCCAAGACTCTATAGCACCACCCACAATTGCAAATTTCCCAAAGTACACATCACGAGGCACAAGAGCAGACGAAGGAAAAGAAGCATAAACCAACACCCTATCCTTGATTGGATCATTGTGATTCCAAAACTGATATTTTCTAAAGGTAGAGACTGCATTAGCAATATTTAATTCATCACGATAATAAGGAGGAATCCCAAGAAACATCAGCCACCCATGCCTAAACCCTTGCTCAGATCTATGATTCTCAGTGTTGCTTGCATAAACAAATCTGACAAATCTACCATGTAGTTGATAATGTCCATGTTGAACTAGTGCATGACAAGCATTGGGGCCACTTAACTGGAACAATCCGACACCAAAAAAAATAGGTTGATCCTCTACAACATGACGATTCAGAGTCCCCTGCAAGAATTCACGAACCTGATCCCTCCATTGCTCTTCTAGAGGCGCTGGCGGCGTTGGCTCCACAATGGCAACACACTAGGCCTGATGTTGTGGAATAGGGTCTTGGGAAGCATAGTAGTACGTACGCGATAAACGCGTCACACCACCATCGATGATCTCATGGCCCCAAGGCAACCATCTCTACGGATCAACCGCCCAGTTGGCCATTGCGACTGTACGATCTGGTGGAGGAGGAGGCGGAGGCGGTAGAGAGTTCAGTTTGGGGGAAGGTATGGAGGCTAAACGAACTCTAGAAGTTGTAACGACAGGGGCGAAATCTTCTCCGTATATGTATCGATATTACCTACATCAGCCTTTTTGGGAACCCACTTCTGTTTATTATTGGAAAAGCAATAAAATCAGGCCTTCTTGATATGACCATAATGAAAGCACTATTTGCACCGCACTTTACCTGTGCAGGCCTCAACCGAGTGGCCCATACTTAAACATTTACTACAGTCCCAGAATCTGAAAGATATATCATCGACAACCTCTCCAATCCAATGGGCTCAGGTTGGGCTTCATCCTCAGAATCAACAAACACTGAATCCATAGTTGAATTTAGAGAGGTCGCAACTTCCTGAACAGGCACATGAGATAAGCTAGCAGTAACTGCACTAACCTAGGAGGGACTCACCAAATTCATCTTGGAATTACATCCGTATCAGAAGAGTATCCTTTCCAAGCCGGATAAGATAGACTCTTAGCAAAAATAAGCTTTTTCTTTAATCCTGGATTTACCTTGATAATGGGTTTTGGCTTGAAATTCTACATAGCAGCAAAACCCAACTTAACTCGATGTTTAGATGGGCTAATCAAAGTCCATTCATCATCAACTGCACATTGCCATTGAGAAAACTCTCGTTTCCAGTTAGGCCCTCCTCTACCCCACAGATGAAAGAAATAGTTGAACTGCTTGCAAAAAAATTTGCGAAGTTTAATAATATGGAAACCGACATGTTTAGATGCCACACAGAAGGAGAAAACCCGATCGTGAAGTAAAGACACTTTTAAATCTCCACAAAACCCTCCAAGTACTAATTCCAAAGCAATGCTGACATTACTATCATCAAGTCGAAAAGTCGCTCTACCAAAAGAAACAACCATCGTAAAATGTCCAGACTCAATAGAAGGGTGAACCTTAGAGCCAAACTTTGATTTCACATCTTTAGAGAAATTAATACCATGAGATAAGTCCAGTCCCAACAGAATAGCATCACGCTCAGAACAAAAATTGTCCTCACTGTGAGAATAACATCTTTTTGAAGATGATTCAGAGTTAAAAACATGAGATTAGTCATCCACAATAGGGGCTCTCGATTCCTCTTATCACCCCACAAGAATTCGGATTGATCACTCTAGAAATCTGAGCACTGCAAAATTTAGGCTTCTCAACAGTATCATGCAATCTAGTGCCTATTCTTACCACATGGTAACCAAAAATCAGCTTAGCCCCCAAACTGAACTTTGATCTAGACTGAACAAATAATTGTCCAATACGTGTACCCTTAGCATTATAGAGATAAGCATTCCAATTATTCAAATAAACATCAAGAGTGCCATCATAAGCTTTCATCTTGCCATGATCTAGATCCTTAAAAGTGGAATATGAAATCTTCCAATGCATGGAAAGACATTTAGGAGCAACGGGTGCGGGCTGAACCAACGGGAGATCTCTATCCAAAGGCTCCTGAACATAAGTATTGTCCAGATCTGAGCCAAGATTATGTACTATAGAAACCACAGACGGACGTACCTCGGGATTCACAGCCATGCATGAATGATCCCCATTCGGCAAAATAGTGCAAGGTCCAACAGTAGCGACGTGCGTTTGAAAATTTACCTAAGATCCCAAAGATATCAATTCATCATCAACTAGTGGCCTCCCAATGATCCCAAAACCTTTAGAAGTTTGAAGAGCAATCCAATTCGACCAAATACAGAGGGCTCCTTGTTGAGGCGTAACATTCTGATCTAGATCCAAAATGGGCGTATAGGACACCAGCCAACTCCATGTAGGGGGCACCATGATCGAAAGGGGAAGTGAGGCTAGAGGCAAACAGGGGAAGGTAGGCCAGCGAGGGAGATCACCAGCGAAGGAGATCAGGTGGACTTACGGTGGAGGGGGAGAGGGCGGCGACATCTCTCTAGTCCTAGGATAGCAACAGATAATTGCATTAAGCAAAGTGTGTACAGTAAACAATACGATTGCCCCATGGACAAAGGATTGTTGTTTTCTCCCTAGTAGCAACAGCACATCTATAACCTTAGAGATTTCTGTCACTTCCCCAGATTACTAGAGGCATGAACCCACTATCGAGCATAAATACTCCCTCTTGGAGTTGTTAGCATCTACTTGGCCAAGATAGCTACTAACAACGGAGAGCATGCAAGGTCACAAATAACATAGACATGATATAATCAATAATCAATCTGAAATAGTATCCCAATATCCATTGGATCCCCGCAAACACAACATGTAAGATTACAAATATATGATCTTGATCATGAACAGAGCTCACAAGATCTAAACATGATAGCACAAAGGAGGAGAATAAACCATCTAGCTAGTACATGGACCCATAGTCCAAGGGTGAACTACTCACGCATCACACCAGAGGCTTGCATGGTGATTAAGAAGGCCTCTAGGGTGATCTCTCCCCTCCGGCAGAGTGTCGGGAAGAGCTTCGGATCCCCCTCCGATCTAGGTATGGAGATGGCGGCGGCTACAGACTCTTTCGTGGAATTTTGACCAGGTACTTAGGGTTTTTGTCCCGGGAGGCTTTTATAGGCGAAGGGGCAAGGTCGGTGGAGCACCAGGGGCCCCACATCCCCTGGTGGCGCCCCCCCCCCCCTAGCCGCGCAGGCCACCAGGTGTGGCTGCCCTGGTGCGCCACTTCGTCTCCCCTTTGGTCTCCGTATTGCTTCGAGAAAATATTGACTTTGTTTTTGTCCCGTCCAATTCCGAAAATATTTCCTTTCTAGCTTTTCCGAAACCAAAAACAGCAGAAAACGGGCAACTTGCACTGTGGCATCTTGTTAATAGGTTAGTTCCAAAAAATGTATAAAAATACCTCAAAGTGTGAACAAAACATAAGAAAGTAGATATAAAACAAGAATGGAACATCAAAAATTATAGATACGTTTACGACGTATCAAAGGCCAGATTGCGAGCTAGGGATCTCACCTGCAGGCTGCGTGTGGCGAACTCGACGCCGATGGTGGACTTACACTCAAGGTAGAACTTGTTGCGGGTGAAGCAGGGGAGGATGTTGGACTTACCGACACCGGAGTCGCCGATGAGCAAAATCTTGAAGAGGTAGTCGTACTCGTTGTCCACACAATGCGCCATCTTCATCGCCTCCCCTTGCCCCTCCTCACCCGATCACCCGGGCAATGATCCGATCAGCAGATCGATCTAGACCTAAAAAAATTCTCTCCTCCTTACGGAGATGCAGCACGGACGAATAGGAGGGAGATCGCATGGCGGTTCTTTCCTAGGATCTCGTGTTGAGATGGCCCGGCCGCATCCGCTCCTGCATCAACTCGGCACGAGGAGGAGGAGTGATGATGGTGGAGACAGAGGATTTGGGAGACAAAATTAAAGTGTGGATGCATCGGTAGAAATCGATAAGATAGATAGAAGAGACAAAAGGAGGCACGAGCATATTCCAGATCAGATCAACGTGGCAGAAACAAAAATAGCCCACGTGCCACACCAGGCCCATGTAACAACACATGTGTCAACCTGGCAAGCACAGATAACATGTCAATTAGCACATCCACAACGTGGCGACGAACAACCACAAGACGCGTGCACAATCGACACACCACACCATGCATTCACTACCGACACACCATGAAACATGAGTCAAATGTACCGCAAGAAGGAAAGAACAAGCAAGCAACCGCACACAAAGACAAAAAACATATCAATACATAGAAAAAAGACAATGATCAATGAGAGAGGCAGAGAACAGACACCAACCTTCCTAGAGATAAACAATCACATGTAGAGCCAAGATAGGAAATGATGAAAAGAAATACAATTAGGCCAAGATAGGTAATGATGGAAAGAAAGAAAGAAAGAAAGAAAGAACAGACACAAACCTGCCAGAGATAGACAATTACATGTAGAGCCAAGATACACAATGATGGAAAGAAAGACAATGACATATGGAGCCAAAATAGGTAATGATGGAAACAAAGAAAAGAGACCTCAACCTAGGTCAAGTGCAACACGAAAGCGATACAGCGCAGGCCGCTCGCTGCTATAGCCACCACGATACACCAAGGAAAAACAGCGGACGAACAGTACAAGACGATGACACATGGGACTGATGGTTGTGAAATATAGCCATCTACGTCCACATTTAAACTAGATATTTTTCATATTTTTCATGAAATATCACTCTAACCCCTGCCACTAATGCCTAATGATCAAAGGGGTATACAATCCTTTCTTTCTATTTTTTTCCTGCGCAGATAATTACGTTTGATGATGGGAATCACTATATTAAAGTCAAAGATATAAGATTTCCAATTACCCAAGGAAACCAGGAGTCGTGAAGTGGAGACAGACGTTTTAATGACCAACTATACGGCGGGAATAAAATTCTGGTCGTATAGTTCCGGTCGTATAGTTGCCGCCACCACCGCTAGGTCAAACAGAACAACTTTCATGAAGGGACCCCTATAAAAAGAGGCCTCGGGCAACGAGAAACAGCCTGGCCTCCTGCTCTGCTCGATCTATCTCTCGTCAAGCCACCGCATCCACAACACCGAAGAGCCGCTGGAGGAATAGACTTAGATCTAATCTCCAAACTCTTCTCCACCACATAGCCATATTCCACCCCTTGTAATAGTAGATCTCATTTTCAATTGAGACCTTGTAAGACTATTTGCTATCAATCTTATGATTTCCATTGCAATGTTTATCATCGTTAATTTTATCTCTATGTGTGAGTAATTCTCATTGGGCTAAGGGCTTTAGCCTAGCCATGTAGCTTTTGTGCATGTTATTTATCATAGATGGGATCATGTATTAGTTTGTATGATATGATGATTATTGTATCCTCTTGATGGCTCAGTGTCGGCGCCAGGAAAATGCTGGTGCGATGTTGATGTACAGCTCATTGGGAACCCCAAGAGGAAGGTATGATGAGCACAGCAGCAAGTTTCCCTCAGTTATGAAACCAAGGTTTAATCGAACCAGTAGGAACAAGGAAACACCCCAAAGGTGTTGCTAGCTGATCCTTGGCAGGGCGCACTACCGGTGCTAATAGCAACATGGAGACCTACACAACACAACCACAGAACTTTGTCCCCAACTTGCGATGAGGTTGTCAATCTCACTGTGTTTTGCAGAAAACAAAGGATTAAACGTATCGAATGGAAAGAAGTAAAAGTTTGCAGAAAGTAAACACAAAGCAGTAAAAGATTGTAGATGGTATGTAAAAGAAAAGGACCGGATCCATAGTTCACTAGAGGTGGCTCTCCTTAAGATAGATAACAAGTTGGGTGAACAAATTACAGCGGGGCAATTGATAAACATCGAGAAAGCAATACATGCATATACTAATCATCTTGCCTCCTTTGAGATTCGATTGGGAATTACAACATTATACATAGACCGCCATCCAACTGCATCTATGACTAATAATCCACCTTCAGGTTATCATCCGAACCCCCTCTAGTATTAAGTTGCAAGCAACAGATTATTGCTTTACGAACTGAGTGTAAACTAAACAATACGATTGTTCTATGAACAAAAGATTGTTGTTTTCTCCCTAGTAGCAACAGCACATCTAGTACCTTAGAGATTTCTGTCACTTCCCTAGATTACCAGAGGCATGAACCCACTATCGAGCATAAATACTAACTCATGGAGTTGCTAGCATCTACTTGGCCAAGATAGCTACTAACAACGGGAAGCATGCAAGATCACAAATAACAAAGACATGATAGAATCAATAATCAATCTGAAATAGCATCTCAATATCCATCGGATCCCCGCAAACACAACATGCAGAATTACAAATAGATGATCTTGATCATGAACAGAGCTCACAAGATCTAGACATGAAAGCACAAAGGAGGAGAACCAGCCATCTAGCTACTACATGGATCCGTAGTCCAAGGATGAACTACTCACGCATCACACCGGAGGCTTGCATGGTGATGAAGAAGGCCTCCAGGGTGAATTCCCCTCTCCGGCAGGGTGCTGGGAAGAGCTTCAGATCCCTCCCGATCTAGGGATGGAGATGACGGCGACAACAGACTCTTTCGTGGATTTTTGATCGGGCACTTAGGGTTTCCGTCCCTAGGGCATCTTATAGTTGGAAGGGGAGGCCGAGGGGGTGCCGGAGGCGGCCAGACCAGTCCCTGGCGTGGGCCAGGCTAGGCCGCGTGGCCAGGTGGTGTGGTGGCCCCCTGGCCCCTCTCCGTCTCGTATTCTGGCATCTGATGACTTCCGGAAAAATAGGCACTTTGGCTTTTGTCCCGTCCAATTCTGAGAATATTCATTTTCTGACTTTCCTGGAACCAAAAACAGCAGAAAACAGGCAGCGGGCATTGTGGCTCTTGTTAATAGGTTAGTCCAAGAAATCATATGAAAAGTACTCCAAAGTGTGGACAAAACACAAGAAAGTGGATAAAACCAAGCATGGAACATCAAAAATTAGAGATACATTTGTAATGTATCAACATCCCCAAGCTTAACTCCTGCTCGTCCTCGAGTAGGTAAATGATAAAAAGAAAGAATAATTTTTGAGGTGACATGCACCATCAAAGACTTGATCAAAGTATTTGTAAAACATTCAAAGCTGGGATCATAGTACTTCAATCATAACATGAAAGACAAATTTCTAGCAATAAGACAAAGAAACTAAGATGCAACATGAAAAGGCACAAACAAGAGATTCATGAATAACAATGCTTTGCAAGACGTTTGTTTGTTGCACAAAAAGAAAACATAGCATAATAGTATTCAGCTTGTCCCTCAATAGAGTAGCAAATATAAATGCATAGGACACCTTCAAAGTTCATAAGAGTGACTAGATATAAATAGTTTAAAACAAGCAATATCAAGTTATGCATCAATCAACTAGTCTTGGGACAATGCACATAGAACTAAGAATGGCCACTATGCTCTCAAAGTAAGTGCATAAAGGTAGAAGGTGGAGACTCAATATAATGGTGGAAGAAAGGCCTTTATAAAAGGAAGTAGGGATTCAAGTCTCATAAAGAGCTTCCAAAAATTATGGTACTTAATAGCTTTCAGCTCTCATTGCCCCTATCATAAGCATCTTGAGGTGATTAAGGTTAAAGTGAACAAACTATGGTGTACATGCTTGACGAAGTATAAGTTAGAAATCGCATGTCCCTTGTATACGAGGGTCGCTCCTCATGCTACTCAAGTTTAGTCACCGGTAAGTTCCTGTCATTGTAAGTATATGTGTATCATAGAGAACCGCCAACGGGGTACCCCTTGCCCGATGATACGGAAGAATCCCCATATCAAAATGACAAGGCAAGCAGAAAACGAGCATCTCAGCAATCTTCTTATTTACCATGGGAATATGGTGCTTTTTTCTCTCTTTCCTCTTTTCATAATCTCTTTTTTCTCTTTTCTCTTTTTTCTCAATATAGGACTCTTTTTTTAAAAGAAGAATGCTTCATAGACAGCTCATTATGGTTACGCTGCAGGTTTCCACCATGTTAGCATGGATTAGACCAGTGGCCCAGGCGTTTCTCTAACACATATACATAACTCCATGGACTTACAAGCTCCCCTTTCATTTCACACCGACGACATCCATATACAAAAGAGCATGATATCAACTAGGTACAAGTACCAAGTGCAATGTTGAAAGCGTTCCCCATGAAAGCATGGTTCTGCTAATTCCCAACAAATAAGTGCAAGCATATACAACATAGACGACACAATGGTTCAAGTTTATTAAGGTCAAGAAAAGTAAAGTGTGCCATCAAGTTTGTGAGAGCTTTAATCACTAGTTTTCTCATAACAAGTTTAATTTGGAAGGTAAACAAAAGCATGAATATACTTGGAATAGCATAAGCTAGTAGGTAGGTATGGTGGACTCTTTGGAATAACTTGGTTTGAGTTGGATGCATGAGTGGAACTCATACTTGGTTGTGGAGGCTAGCAAAAGACTGGGAGCGACAAACTAAGAGAGCAATAATGGTCATAATCATGCAGAGCGACAAAACATCATTGATCAAAGCATAAAGTGATACTACAAGTTGAAAACTAAAGGATCATAAAGGCTATGGTGACTTTGGATAGTCATAACATGGTGTGAGCATGCGACAAGTCAACCCAAATAAAGCATCAAAGGAGAATACCACTATACTATGCTTTAATATGCTAAAACAATGCATGATTCATCCAAGGCACATTAAGCAATCTCAATTGTTTATAACAAGTCATGCTACAGCAAAGAATACTAAGCATAAATCCAAAACAATATCAAGCATGGCATGACAGAGCATAGGCCACAGTCAAAAACGAGGTCTTTTTTACCGCATAAGTATGAACTTTCCTACTATTTCCTACTCATATTAGCCGTAAAAGGTAAGGAAACCCAGGTAAGAGCTATCCCAGAATAAGATATTGAAGAAATAGACTTCATAGCTCGTAGTGATTATAACCCTGCTTGGAAGAAGAATTATAATCCTAATTTTCAGAAATAGTATTCTAGTCCTGCAAGTAACTCTAATAACAATATGGGAACTAGTAATGGTAGTCTCCAAGAAACACTTAAGTCCTTTATAGACTCACAAAATGAGCAAAACAATATCCTTGTTAAAATTACGGAGAACCATGATGTTATGCTTGGTAAATTATCTAACCAAGCTGTAAGTTTGAGGAATTATTTGTAGGCCCTCCAAGAAAGAACCAGGATTATTGAGACATAGCTAGGTAAGATAACCGAGAATCATACTCTCATTCTAGCTAAATTTGCAGGTAAATCTGAGCCCAATCCTATTGAAGACCTCAAGATGATAAGAATCCAAAGGGAGAAGCCTGAAGAACTCGATTATAGTAATGCTCCTTCACCAAATTACACCGTTGAAGATCTTGTAAAAAGGATCAATGTCAAGATTTCGGTAAGTGAAGGAAATGAGGAAGCCATGTACCAACACTTCGTTAATCAAGTAGCAATAAAGGTACGTGAGCTTGAGGAAGAATATAAGAAAATTGCTGAAAATTTACCAATGAAGCTTGATGATATATTTGAGCCTACAATTAAGATTAAAATTGGCACCAATGAGATTGCTGCACTTTGTGATCTAGGTGCAAGCGTTTCAACAATTCCAAAAAGTCCTTTTAACAAGTTAAATCTTGGATCCTTTGAAATCACTGAGTTGAAATTGCATCTAGCAAATTCCACCTACAAACAAGCTGTAGGGATTAAAGAAAATACTTTAGTATACATTAAAGGTTGTCCTGCTCTTATTGATTTTTTTATTGTTGACATGCCTGAAGATGCTTCTACTCCTATTATATTAGGCCGTCCATTCTTAAGAACTATTAAGTCTTTAATTAATCTACATGAAGGGAACGTGAAGCTTCAATTGCCTTCGCGGGATCCTTTTGTTATTCATTTTCCTAGGAAGAAGAAAGCCAAGCATGATGAAAACGAGGCCATCACTTTGAAGGCCAATTATTTTGGAGTGGTTGTTCCACTCATCTGGCCTAAGTGAGCAACATCAAGGTCAAGCTATTGACCATAAAAGACCGCTTCATGGGAGGCAACCCATGTGAAATAAAGGTTTGAGTTAAATTTCTAAGTTTTAGTTTAAGTTTTATGTTCAATAAAGAGTGCTAAAAAATTCCATTTGAGGAGAAGAAGTTCGGTAGTACTAAAAATCCTGCTTTATACATGTTGATGTTGGTCGAAAATATTTACTGTCATTTTCTATCAAAAACAAGATGTTTCGCTAAGTTTTAGGATAAGAAATAATTCACGAAGAAATAGAATTTTTTTGATGTCTACAGAAGGTTTAACGACCAACTATACGGCGGGAATAAAAAAATCCGGCCGTATAGTCTGGCCGTATAGATATCTTAGGCATCGACAATTTTTCTTTCTTAATTACTGAAGGTTTAATGACCAACTATACGGTGGGAATAAAAATTCGGGTCGTATAGTTCCGGTCATATAGATATCGATGCCTTTGTGAAATTTCTTTTCCAGGTACAGAAGGTTTGACGACCAACTATACGGAGGGAACAAATTGTTCCGGCCATATAGTTCTGGCCGTATAGCTGCGCTGCCAGGTGGAAACCCTAATTTTTTTACTTCAGACCAACTATACAGCAGGAACAAATTGTTTTAGCCATATAGTTTGGCTGTATAGTTGCGTCTGACCACAAAATCGCCACGGGAGGTACCTCCAACCCCAAAAGTTCAATCCTTTTTCTCTCTTCTACCTCCAAACTCTCTCGAAACCTCAAGAGATCTTCATCTCTACTCAATTTTGTTCGATTTTCTCGCACACAAGTGATCTACGATATGTTTCTCCTCCAATACTCCAATTACTTTTTGCAAATTCATCTTCGGTCTATTGTCATTATCAATCTAGGGTGAGACCTACTATGAACTAATTACTATGATTCTCTTGTCTAGATTATTATTTTGAGGGGACTTTTTAGTGTGCTATGATGAGGAATATGTTATGCTTATTATTGTTGGATCAAAAAGTTTTATTTTTGTCTTTCTTTATTATTTTAGATGATGAAAACAAGGAGCCAAACTCGTGCTCGTGCCGTAGTTAGCGCTTCTCGGGCTGCCGCTCAAGAACGCATGGGGATGCGGTTCAGGGATGAGCTCAAACGTGATCACTTCAACAAGATCAAGAACCGAGAAGTGAAGACAACCAAGTGGGTTTGCCCCATTATATTGAATCAACTCGGTATTTCCAATGACTTTAATTTACTTTGCAATAGGGTTGGCCTGCAAAACTTTGTATTCAATGATGTGCCTACTTATCATCGGTTAACTCTTGAATTCCTAAGCTCTTTGCAAAGCACCGTTAAACTATGGCATGGAGAGGACATAATTTTTTTCTGACTTATGAACAACAATTATGCTTTATCGCTAGATGAATGGTGTGCATGTTTTAATTTTCTAAACAATGATGCTAATGCCTTGCACGCATCCTTTATTGGCTTAGACCCTTCCCTGAACTTTATTATAATGGAATTAGTTTCACTTATAGAGTAAGCAAGGGGAAGAATGTAACATCCCAAAACTTTAATCCAAGGTTATTAAGATCCAAATCATCAAAATTAGGGTCAACAAAAACTTTTCCAATTAAAATTATTAAAGCATTCATATGTGTGTGCATTTAAATAGGAGTTGTTTTGAATTGCCATGATTAAGTGATCCATTGCTTGTAAAATGATTCTTAGGTGAAATAAACATCAGCTAGATCATTCCCAAACAAATCCCAAAGAAAAACAAATCAAAATGAATAAAAGAAAGAAATGGTCATTTGTGCCATTTTAATCATCATGCCTACTTTGGCTATTCCTAGGACTCAATTCTTAACAGAGACAAATGTGTATCTTTGCACCCCTTGCTAGTACATGTAATGATGTACCAAGGCCCATTTTGTGATCTGCCAAAAACTTGCAAACACTAATTTAAATGGCATTTGAAAATTGAATGTAGTTCATATGGGAAGATCACACTTAGTCAAAAACCACTCAAATGAGCTCCACTTTCAAAACCCAAGCAACCACAAAGGCTTAAGCATGTGTATAGCAAACCCACCAAAATTCATTCAAAAATTTCAAACTTGAGTTCATGCGGCCATTGTGTCGAACACCTGGCAGGCATGAATCACACTCTAATCCTAGCTCACTGTTTCTACAGGGTTTTGCCACCCATTTGACCTCAAATTACTCCCTATGTCTCCATTTGATCTAACCAAGCCATAATCACCCCATCCCCTAGTCCCTAGCAGCAGTGCCGCGCCACCTGAGCACCATGCTCGCCGGTCGAGCATGGATAGCTCGCAGCCAACCGCCCCTCTCCCTCTCACCATGTCTAGGAGCTAGACCATACCACACCACCGCCCTTTGTCCCCTCCCCGAGCAGAGCCGAGCCGTGGACCACTCGCAGAGCGCCACGCCCAGAGCGTCTGCACCATGCCGATCACGTGCCAGAGCGCTGCGCCTTGACCGCAGCCCGCGCTCACCGCTTCACCATGACCCAAGGAACCGCCCAGACATGCCCGTTCGCCGTTGTTTGACCCGCAGCCACCGCACGCCGTGTCGAACGCCGCCTCTGCCGCTCAGAGCACGAGCACTGCCCGACTGTTTGCCATCACCCCTAGCCACGCATTTAAGCCGTAGAGCACCGCCAGGAGGCAGGCCACCGTCCCCTACCTCAATCCACGCTGCTAGCACGTTGTGCAGCCCTCGCCGGAGTCGCCCGCCCATCACTTTCGGTCGCCTCGTCGAGCTATAAATAGAGGCCACCCCAGCACAAACCACTCATACCATGCCACTCCCCTCTCCTCACTGGTCCTTCCCTACCTCTCGCCGGAGCCACTCGAGCCTTGGTTCACCGGAATTTAGCCGGAGGAGCCCGCTGTAGAGGAGGAGAAGGCGTCGTCGATTTCGTCCACCCCAGGAGCTGTCGTGACCACCCCTGAGTCCGCCGTCGATAGCACATTCGATCGCCCCCATCACCGCCGTAGCTGGAGCCCTGGTATGCCCCCTGAGCACCCCCACCGAGCCGCTAGGGTTAGACCTCTCCGGCGACCTGTCCGTAGATCCTAGTTCTAATCTAACGGTCCACATCGCCCCGTACCGCTTCGCGTGTAAAGAGCCGCTGACCGGTGGACCCCCCTGTCAGCTGTCCTCTGTTTTGCGGAACGCCACTGGGCCGGCCCGTTTTCTTTCCCGCGCGACCCATTTATTTCAAACTTAGATTTTTCTATTTAGTTTTGAACTTAGTTATGTCCCCTAGTTTGAAAATCATTTCAGAGAGATTTACAAATCCAAATGGAGTGATTCAAATTGTGTTGGAAAGCTACTAAAAAGATCTATCCAAGAACATTGGATTTAATTCATTTAGAGTTAGAGATCTCTCCTAGCAAAAATAACAAGACAGAAACTTTTGCACATTCAAACATTTTTCAAAAATCAACCATGATAGCTTTTGAGTTGATTCCAACTCTCAAAAATCACATTTCACCATACCTATCTTAATATGTAATAATATTAGGGTTTACATGCAGTGACTTTGGACTAGTACCAAAATAATTCTATATAGGCATTTCTTGTCACTTTAAATCATTAAATAATGAACTTAAACCAAAGTAATTGTGATCCAACCCTTAAATCACATTCCCACATACTAGAATATGTGGTGATGACATGTGTCCACATGATCCCATATTTTGAGTGGTGAATATTAAATCTTAGTTAATTTTTCAATGAGTAGAAATTACTTTTCTTAAATAAAAAGAATGAAACTAGTGAATAAAACTTGTGATGCTTGTGATGATAATAGATCATCAAATGTGTGCCTTAGAGTGCTAATTAGAGTAGTTAAGTATTGTTTGGTGATTGTGTACTCCATATGTATTTATAGACGATAGTACCGACCAAGCTTTCGAGGAGGAGGAGTTCTATCAAGAGGAGGAAGAAAACTTCAACCATTGCACTGCACAAGGCAAGCCACCATTAACAATGCAAGCTAACACTTGCAAGTATAATGCTTAGCAAGCTAGAATTAAGCTAGATGATTGAGCAAAGATGCTTTAGGCATGCTTTGGTTATACCACTTTGACTATTACTTACCCCAAGTATTGTGAAGCTTTACTTACTTTACTTTACCCAAAGTCTTTTACTTGTTTTGAAGGTAGCATAAAGAGTATAAAACTTGACCTATATAGATAACTTTAGATGTCATTCTATGGCATGATATTGATCCCATCTTCCCACCTTAGTGAACACTCTTAACTTAATAGTTTAGAGTAGATAAAAACTTGAGTCACTCTAGATGGGAATACTTGGTGAAAATGAATTATGAAAACCTTGGAATGATGAGTCATTCTATTGAGATGTTTTGACATGTGGTGAGAAACACAAATGGTTTATGATGATGAAAATATTGAGGCATGAGCCTTAACCCTTTTACAAAACTGATGGTTGGATTCTGATGCGATACCATTCCAAATTTACCGTACAACCACAATACCTGAATTGGGTAAGGCTTAGCCGGAAATTTATATGCATTAGTATTAGTTCCCTCGCGGGAGAGGTTTGAGCTGAGGCTACCTCTCAATGTTGTCCACCTATGCAGTGCCCAAGATGAGAGATGGTCATGGTTGGGAGGCCATACTCATAGGAGAGGTGCTTATACTAGGGTGTGTAAAGGGAAGGTTATGTTTGATTATCTGCATACTAAGTATGATGATTCAGGGTTATCCCTGACAGATGTATCGAATCTTGTGATGAAAGTGTACCACCTCTGCAGAGTGGCAAACTATTCGAATAGCCGCGTCCACGGTTATGGATAGTTGGAATGGCCATACTGTTTCGTTGTCAGATGTTTTCAAAATAACTTATGAAATGAATGTTGACTCTTGACTTGATCACAACAGGGTTGTGACTATGACACTAGCTTCCCAACTTAAGTGATTCTAAAACTTTATTTTATCTTTCTTTGCTTCTGAACTCAACTTAGGTTTCAAACTTAACCTGATAGTTAAACTTAGAGTTAGCAATTTACATTAGAACTATACTACTTGTTAGTGGTAGTTTGCGAGTACTTAAAGAGTACTCATGGCTTTTGTCCCAGGCTATTCTCATGGCCAGACTATGAAGGAGACTACCAAGATGATGGCCTGCAGGACGGCTATGATAACTAGGACTATCTGCCTTCGTCAGCATTGCCTGTGCCCCTAAAGATGGACCCCACCGCTACGCTTATCTTTTATTCCGCTGCTTGTTGTATTAAGACTGGATCATGAGATCCTTATTTGTGTAAGACCTTATGTATAGTTTGTAATGGATGATGTACTATGATAACCAATCTGTCATGTCTCGCAAAAATGGTAATCCTGGGATTGCGATGAATGACATAACAGGCATCTGGGATTAAAAACCCGGGTGTTGACAAAGAATATTCAACATCCTGCAATTTGATATTTGTTTCTATGTTATTGCTAACACCTTGCAGGCACAAAATGAGTTCACAAGACTCAATGAGGAGGACATCTTAGTCCTCGCAGAAGCTGCTTTCAACAACTGTGACTTGGCACTCAACTTGGGTGCAATTCTTGTGCGCTACCTGTAGCACCAATCCTCCCAAAGCCAAGGACCAATCACAGGTGGAGGCATCATCACTGTGCTTGCCATTGCCCTAGGCATCGACCTAGGTGAGTTGCAACCTGTGCTAGGTGAGCGACATGTTGGTTTCTCTACTTTAAAAGCTTGTGGAATGCTCACTAGGAGAGGTGGTGTTTATTACTTGCATATTGCTCGAGCTGGGCGTCTCTATCCCGCTCCTTTGCCTAATGGTCTTTCCTCTATCGAGGAAGAACGTTTGCTATATGACTTGCAGGTTGAGTAACACCAACCCAAGGAGGAGATTCCGGATGAGGATGAGGACCAAGAAGAGGAGCAAGAAGTTCCTTATCAAGAGGAGCATCCACCAACCCGGTTCGCTACATACCAAGACTTCCAAGAACTTGGAGGGACTGTGGAGAGGATGCATAGCCTCTCCTTGAACCTCCGAGGAACAACTAGCAATTTATCAACTAAATTTGTAAACTGGAGTAACGACTTTTTCCTGCCACCGCAATGATTTGAAGGGCTTGCGAAAGCCTAAGCTTGGGGAAGTTTCCTCATTATCTTTATTTGGCGTTCATTTGCTTTCCTTTATTTCGAGTTTATGTTTTTAATTCGAGTTTATAAGCACTCGTGTTAGTTTCTCCAACACTTTATCTTTAGTTAGTTCTTTTGTTTTCAAGATTTTCTAGTCGAGCTTTGCCGCCAATTTTCTATTCTTTAATTCCTTCTCTTAAAAACAACAAAAATATTTCTCCATTTATCTTTATTCTCCCTCTTTATTTTCTTTTCGCCTCGAGGTTCTCATGTATTTGCAGGAAGAGTGATTGACTTCGAGTTTCCAAGAAGAAAATCAAAAGGGAAGAGAGAAGTGGAACCAAACATGAGAGGTATGCCTTATGACTCCCCACTTTTGAAGTTTGAGAAACCCATGCTAGTTAGTAGTAGATGTTAAGATATTATATTGGTGGAGTGAGTATTTATATTGTAGTAAAGTTTTGTTTGCATCGACATTTAGTTGAGTATGTTTTGTTCCAGTTCTTGTAGTTAACCAAGTCTTGCCTAAGAATTTACTAAACAAATGTAATAAGAAAAAGTCTCATAATTGAAGGTTTGGGTGTTGTAGTGTTTAGTCTTGAAGGCTTATTTCTAGAGACACTCAACACCACAGAAAATGATGATTGACTTGATAGCTCTCTTTAAAAGGATTTGTTCAATTGAATTAATGTTTAGCGGTTTTTGTGAGCATGCCAAAGTTTGACTTGTGAATCATAAGAATGATATAGCTTTATGCGGGTCAAACTTCATGGGATGCCAACAACTCTGCTAGCCTACGAACGACCTTCATGGAGAAAACTCCTAGATTTCTATGAGTTGATTAAATATATGTAGCAGCAATGCTATAATGGATAAGATTCTTGGTACTCTCGGGTAGCTGTGTTCATGATGGAATCACTCCTCTAGCTGATATGAGTAATCATTGTGCAAAAGGAACAAAAACCTTAGTGATGCCACGAGTATCCATCATAGCTCGATAAACTAGTTAGTTTTTTGGCATGCTCTCAATTACTTAAGAACTGGATTTGTTGAAGGACAATGAATAGAAAAGTAGTGCTTGAAAAGTCTTGATTTATTGATGTGGGAGAATTGAGATACTCTAGTGTATATGTTTTTCATGACAACTCTCACACTCTCAATTTTACATGATTACACTTTATTGTTCAAAGGCATGCCTATGAGTTGATTACATGATATGGAATAAGATTTACTCATTTGAATCATTCATGTTAACAATAATTTTGATGCGCTATAAGGATGCATAAAAACTCGTATGATATGCTTGCCATTATTCTATCTATGCTGAAGTTTTTCAGATTTATAAAATGGAGGAAACATGAGACTACCAATCATGAGTAAGATCATCATCTCGTTGTTTCAGTTTAGATGCTGAGTTCCTTTTTGATTTTGGTTTTCTTGCTCGAGGACGATCAAGTTTAAACTTGGGGAGTTTGATGGCTGTAAAATATAGCCATCTACGTCCACATTTAAACTGGATATTATTCATATTTTTGATGAAATATCTCTCTAAACCCTGTCACTGATGCCTAATGATCAAAGGGGTATGCAATCCTTTCTTTCTATTTTTCACTACGCAGATAATGACGTTTGATGATGGAAATTACTATATTAAAGTCAAAGATACGAGATTTCCAACAACCCAAAGAAACCAGGAGCCATGAAGTGGAGACAAACTCTTTAACGACCAACTATACGACGGGAATAAAATTTTGACCATATAGTTCCGGTCGTATAGTTGCCGTCACCACAGGGTGGCAAAACATAACAACTTTCATGAAGGGACCTCTATAAAAAGAGGCCTCGGGCGACGAGAAATAGCCTGCCCCCTGCTCTGCTCGATCACTCTCTCGTCAAGCCACCGCATCCACAACACCGAAGAGCCACTGGAGGAATAGACTTAGATCTAATCTCCAAACCCTTCTCCACCACCATAGCCATATTCCACAACTTGTAATAATAGATCTCATCTTCGATTGACGATAAAGTAAGATTATTTTCTATCAATCTTATGATTTCCATTGCAATGTTTATGATCGTTGATTTCATCTCTATGTGTGAGTAATTTTCCTTGGACTAAGGGCTTCGGCCTAGTCATGTAGCTTTTGTGCATGTTATTTATCATAGATGGGATCATGTATTAGTTTGTATGATATGATCATTATTGTATTCTCTCTTGCCTCAATCCAATGACTTGTTAGGTACCCAATACCCCGAGGATTAATCCAGGTATAGGGAGTATGAGGAATGACTAATCTGCAGGTTAGGAACCCCAGTGACAGAAGGGGTAGTACGGCTGTATATGAGGGATTTACTTGGGATCGACGTCACTATGCATATCATTAGTTCTCTTTCTTCTATGGATGAGACTAGTAAGTTATTACTATAAGCGGTTGCGGAGACAATAGCAATATGGATACACTGCCCACATATAATTATCTTGCTCTAACAATTACATGCATACTTTATTATTATCTTTTATTCTCATCAGATGTTTTGCACGGCTACAGGTGAAACCGAAAGCCCTAGGCCCTCTCTCTCCATCACCGACAACAACAAAAGACAGCACTCTTGGTCTGACAAAACACTAAAAGAATTTTAAAACTCCCGAAGGTCCGTTAAAGTAACTTCACTATGCTTTCTACTTCCCGAGGATTCGATAACCTAAGTCTACTAGAGAAAAAGAGCTATACTATATCTGTAATCCGGATCGAAGGTATCAGGGACCCACAACACACATCAATTCCACATGCACGCACACATCGGCGCCACGTAGGACCGGCTGGCCACAAGGAAATACTGCATGGCACCAGGAACGCACATAGGAAGATAACACGAGAACGCAAACCATCTAAATAGAACACGTGTCGGCGAATCCTAAATCCTCAAGGCAGCCCAAAATTCCCATAAAAAAGAGAAACATGAAAGTTTAGGATTTTACATATATAGACTACTATAAGCTTATTACACCTGCTGTTTTAATAATCATTCAATGTATGCCCCATTCTAAAAGAAGTTACCAGTACAACAACATCAAAATCAAAACAATATTGGAGCTAACCGCTCTGCTTGCCCGGACAGGATCGAACCGCTGAAAGAAACACGCGTTAGGAAACAACCGCCGCCGAACTCAGCCGCCGCCTCCACCGTAGATTGGTTCCCCCTCCTCTAGCTGACCTCACTAGCGTCCGGAGGTGTGGGAGACCAGTTTATGTGTGGAGTTTTTAATAGAAGTAGTGTGCTCAGTAGATTAGTTTTAGAGTTTTGCTAGTCGTCTTACTCTTGGCCTGGGCCATCAATGGATATGTTATTTTCTATAATAAGTGAACTTTGGCACTTCGTTAGAAAACGAGATTTCCTTCCTGGCATCAATGGTGGTGTTTTAGGTATGGATCTTCAGATTTTGCTTCGCTAGATCTATTTTGATTTGGAAGATTTAAGTACGGGTCTTCAGATCTTATTTCACCAGATCTATTTTGGTTTTTTCCTCTTGGTTACCGCGAGGAGGATCGTGCTCATGATATTTGTCCCGGCTGCTACACCATCAACAATGGTGATTCGTACTCTCGACTCCCCAGCGACGTCGACCTAGCTATCCGGTTGGTTTTTTCTAAAATACTGGTGTTGATGCTCTTGCCAATGTTGGTTGATTACTTTAATGATTGCGTACATGCACGTAGCCTTGGGCACTGCGGCTGGAATTAAAATTATGGGAGAAGCCTCGTTGTATTTTCAAGTTTGTGGTTTGGTTTTTATGTCATTGTGTAGCTACCTAAGGAAAATTACAAGATTGTGTGAAGGAAGAAAAAAGAGTCCGAAGATCTCGAAGAGTTGCTCGTTTTCTTTAGGCTTTATTTCGTAATCGCTGAAGACAAGTTATTCTGTATTTCTACCATGTACTATTTGCTAATATAAATATATCATGGTTTTTATCAAAAAAAATCAAAACAATATTGACTAATTTAGGAAGTGCAAACTGTTAAAGAATGAAAAGAAGATACCGGTACATCGCTGACTGGTTTTCTATGGTTACATATTTCTCTCCTAAGCAGAGCTAATTCGAGCTAGGAATTTTAGAATAACTCAAGTTTCCAGCAAAAGCTATAGTATCTGTCTGATCCAAGATGACATTCATAACCACTGACGACCCAAACTAACATAGTCAACGACCCAATCCATTATTCTCCCTTGTCATTTGGGGGCATAGACCTCCAGATCCCAGCTAAAATGCTACCATATACGGAGTGGCAGATGCTTGAAACAGCACATGGAACTGCTGTGAGAGGATTGCCAAAATGCTTGACTGCGAGAACTAAACCCAGTACCGAATTCTGCAATGACAAGAAATTAGTACGTCATACAAAATGAAACTTCTCTGAAAATAATTACTCCCTCCATTCCACTATATAAGATGTTATTACAACCAATATAGAAGTATTGGTTGTAATAACATTGGGACGGCAGGAGTACTACACATAATGGAACTGCGGTGTGCAATGGGAGAAAGAGCATATCGTCCATTATGTGCTTCCTTGGTTCCAGTGGTAAATGGACAGAAATCTTATGGTTCGCCAGCAAAGGATGCAATGCTATTACATGGTTCTTTCAAGCACGAGTTGCGTTTTACTATATGAAGATTAGATAATAATAATATGATACTCCCTCAGTTCCATATAACTGTCGCGGATGTGTCTAGTATCTAGACGTGTTTTAGTCTCTATAAATCTGTGTCAGTTAATATAGAACGGAGGTAGTACATGATACATAATTTTCATATTAGAGATATATTATAAATAAATGGAGGATTGGCAAAGTTGTTATAACTGTTTTTACATTTTCTCTTAAGAAACAAGGTTACAGGGTTATTCAGAATGTAGATAACATCTCAGACCTGTAAATGACAACAGGGGAAATTAAACATCTTCTATCTACATTACGAATCCATGACTTGGCTGCAAAAGCCAAAATTAAACATTTTTTACTCCCTCCGTCTCAAAATAGATGTCGGAGATTAACTTAAAATTTGGATGAATCTATATACTTGTCATCCAAATTTTAACAAATCTCCGGCATCTATTTTGAGATGGAAGGAGTATTATTCATTTGTGGTTGTAAAAATAATTAAATTTGGTTTGGAATTCTTAAAAGAAAAATACTCACAGAAGAAAAACACTCATGCACTAGTATAATCTCATATGTCGAATAACTAGAGACCGCTTTTGCTTTAACATTGTACTGTTATGTGGCCTGGTGGGATAATGTCCATAAGGCCGGTATGAGGCCTGGAAAACAGGAGGCAGCCCGTAAATGCAGCCACACCCCAAGAGCAGGAAGCCAGGAAGACTAGGAATTAGATTGACTTCTTCTTGCTTGATTAATTCCTCATAAATGGTCATCTATAATTCTATATATAGACAACAGAGGCCTAACGACCCGGCTAAAAATAGCAACCAGTCATCCATTTTGTCACCTCATACTCTACTTGGTAGCAGGCTTCACAGGCTGTAGTTGGGAGAGAAATGAAAAAAGAAATCACTTTCTCATCCTCCCTCTATCTCAACACTTCACCATCGCCTCCTCCACCTCCACACCACTGACTCTTCTCCATGTCGACCGCTGTTGCTTCATCTAGTCTGAGATGGCTAAATTAATGATATGGCAGCCAAGCCACTCAAAACCATACATGAAACCAACTTGGGGCCTAATTTGAGTGGTTCCGGTAGTTGAGAGGCGCAAACTAAATGGTTTTGGAGCTACTTGTGAAATCAAACTAAGGCAACGATCGAGACCAAAAGTAGACGTTTGTTTTACATTATGAAATTATGAATGGGGCGTGTGTGTGTGTGTGTGTGTGTGTGCGTGTCCGTGTGTGTGGGGCGGGGCAAAATTAAACTACAATATGAACATTTTCCTGTTTGCAAATTCATGTAAAATAAACATCTTGTACATTGCACATATAACATATTAGCTTCTATTCTAGGTAGACAATGTATAGTAAAATCTGTTTAAAATACCCAATAGAAATTACCTGCATGCCAACCTCGATTGATATTGTTCGTGACGAAGCGATATCAATGCCAAGCATTCTTGAAAGAACAAAGCCAAAGAAAAAGCCAGATGCATGCAAACAGCAAACAGATAGTACCACTTGTAGACCAGATGCTAGGATGGCTGAAGCATTCTGTGCAATCGCATTGCCACAAAGAACAGCCACTGTTGCTACAGCAATGAATGGCATCAAGGGAGAAACCAACTCAACCAAAGGATTGAAGTACTGATTAAGTAGAGCACCCAAAAGAACAGGCGCTAGGACAACCTGCATTCAGATACATCAACCTTAGCCCGAACCAAGGGATTTTAAAGTTTTATAGAAACTGGCATCACCTGAGATGTCGACAAAAACAGTCCCATGGGATCTACTGCGACGTATTGCCCAGCCAGTTTGGATGCCAAAAGAGGAGTCATGAACTGCATCGCAGAAAAACATTATTCAGCTCTGCTGGATTATAGTAATTGGTGTATGTGGATCATTACCGCTGCAGCGAAAGTGCTTGCTGCTGTCATCAGCACTGAAAGAGCTACATTTGCCCTGCAACACAAGGATACAAATTTGTTGTTCATTCTGATGCTGATAAAATCAAAAAGATATATAGAGTTGCGTTCTCTTTCATCTTATACATATGGGTAGCAATGCATCTAATTTCAGATTCACTTTGACAATAAGCATTCCACTGAAGAAATCGAGATATTCAACACTATAAGTTGATGAGAAAACTATTTGTTTCGCTGATACTTCTTGATCACCAAGTATTCAGTTCAACCATATAATTAGTATGCTGGGGATAACTTAATAGTAATAGATTGTGATGCACTGAATGGTTCACTTGATCATTTATTACTAGGCAGTAAAAGTTGTTTTTAAGTTCTAAAGATTACAAAGATAATGTTGCAATCAAGCAGAAGTATATGGCCATGTGGTCCCTGTTTCCACCTTAATGTGTCTTTCAGAGCAAAAATAAGAACCACATTGTCATAAGATTTTATTTGCAAATTTAATCAGGAATCTTGCATAATGTCCCACACGACCAAAATATGATCTGGCTCAGATAGTTTTACACCTCTTAGTCGGTTGGATCAGCATAGGTGGGACAGGCTTGTTAGCTGGTGTGGACTCCTATCGGGGAAAGAAAGCACTATCAGAGCGCAGAGAGACAAAGTCATGCTGGTTCGGCAGATGAACAGACATCTGTTGGCTGAGTCGGTTACTTGTCAAGTAGTACGAGTCTGTGGTAGCAGTGTGAGCTGGAGATGGAATAAGATGTGAAGTGTGAACTGGGTTCTGTTTAGCAGTACAGAAGGAAACGAACTCGAAGCCAAGAGGTTCATGAGGAATCCAGTTAGAAGCCAGAAGATCCGTAGGAGTAAGTTGGTTCTGTCATTACAAGTTAGTAATAATAGGAGTCCTAAGTTAGAGGAGCCCTAAGTTAGAGGAGTCCTAAGTTAGAGGAGCCCTAAGTTGGTTTATGTCGGTTGGTTCTCAATTAGAAGTGGGTTGATTCAAGCTCTATAAAAGGAGCAGTGTGCAACCTCTTGAAAGCTAAGGAATGAATCATATGATCATATGTTCCCTACACACGCTTCACCTCTACCCTTTATTGCTGTCTAATCCTCTAAGCTTCACCCACTACACTTCTTCAATAAGTACAGTGCCATAGGCGGAGCACGGTTACAGCATTACTAGTAGATTTCAGACGATTCCGTGGCGAAAAAATGATGTTAACGATTTTAGTCACATGCAGCCAATTTCTGCAGTCAACACTACACATTCCAGCTTGATACTTGGTTATTCAACAATCTTGAGAAGAAATACTCACAAGAATTCATATAAACATCATAACTTTACGAACAAGCTCAGTTCATTTTTTTTTCAACTAGAGGCCAGAACTTTGTTCCAGCATGCTCATTGTCAGATTCTCAGCATAACAATATATGTTTTTCTCATTACCTTGCTAAATAAGTAACAATGTTGCTTGCTGTGCCTGCAGATAGTAGTTCCCATTCAGTTTAACTAGCAGACAATCTATAAACAAAAAGAAGGAAATGCATGCGCACCTCCAGGGCAACAGGAAACCAAAATCAGTCCAGCAGCATAATGGGATGGCAGGTTCAATAGCTTGCTGATAAAGTATCCTGACAGTGGCATCACCTGTATTGTAGATAACTCACTTCGGATTTTTTGAGCGAATAGAGTAATTCTAAACTGAAAACGCTCAAGTAACAGTAATGGAGTAATTCTAAATACACCACCCACTCCAACATTTCAGATAAGATTTTTTTTATGGTTTATCAAAATGGACAACCTTTCAGCTGAGTCACAAGTGAAGATGAAAACCCTTTTTAATATCTACTAGGATCAAAAGATATTCCTACGTAATCTGTAAGACTGTAACAGAAAAGCTTAAGAGCACATGTAACATGGAAGAGTGAAAATATGGGGCTACAAGGACTGTGGCCTCATAAAATAAAACACTAAGTAAGTTGGAGCACTGACCGAGTACTGAAGTACAAATCCAGCAGCTAACTCCTTGGGCATCAATAGTGCGCCTCTCAGGTCATCCAGCGTCAATGTCATCCCCATTCCTGTACAAATAAGATTGCAATTATATGTCAATTATAAAATTCAGCTAGTGTGCTATCTCTGAACGCCCTAACCTCATAAGCACATACTAGTCTCTTCGATAGAATCCCATAGGTATCACTTCCACAATGTAAATTGAGCTAAGAACTCTACACCTAGTACATAGTTTGAGTTCACTCAATGTCAATGGTGAGAAAAGACATGGGGGGAATGGAGCCATGGAGGGTACGTACCAAGCATGGTGAATGACAAGCCGATCATCTGGGCTGTAGAACTGACCCATAGGAAGGTCGCCGGCCGCCACAGCGCGAGCGCGCAGGCCGACGCGACCCACACCGGGAAACCGAGTGACAGCGCCTCTCCAATTCGCACCACGGCGGCCCGTGCGCTGCCGTATCCAGGTACCGGGGAAGGCACCGGATCTCCTGCCGCATGGCACCGGCTCGACGGAATGCCGCGGAGGGGACGGATCGAGGGGGCGGGGCAGATGCGGAGGCGGGTAACGGCAAGCGAGGAAGGAAGGGTTCTGAGGGGTTTGTGCGGAGTGACAAGGTGGACATGCTGGTGGGAGAGGGCTGCGGTGGTGCTGGGAACGGGAGGCAACCGCCGGAGGAGAGGCATGGTGTCCTAGTGAGTGTGGCGAAGTGGAGATGGAGTGGGCTGGGCTCGCGGCGAGTAGTACTCTGACGGTCTGACTAGGACGATGCCGAAAGCAGGAAGAGACTAAGTCCACTCGAGAAATTACTCCCTCCTATCTAAATTAATTGACTTAGATTTGCCTAAATTTGGATGTATCTGACATTAAAACATATCTAGATATATTCGAATCTAGATAAATCTAAGTCAATTAGTTTGGGTCGGAGGGAGTATCTAAATGCACATGTACTCCCTTCGTTTTAAAATATAAGATGTTATAGCTGTGAAAAGAGTGTATCTAGAAGCCTTTAATGTCTAGGTTCACTCCAAACCTAGATGAACCTAGACAAAAAGAGACCTAGATACACTTTATTGACAAAGCTAAAACATCTTATATTTTGAAACTGAGAGAGTATCTATATATTAAAATATGTCTAGATACATCCGGATCTAGACAAATCGGAATATGTACCAAAGGAACCTCGATCAAACATGTAATCCGAATACTTTGATGCTATGTTACCTCTCGTCTATATCTATGCCAACTGAGCATACATGTTCGATCCGCTACGAGGAGAATCGAAAGAGGATTGAAGTACTCCCTTCGATCCAAATTAATGTTCTTAGATTTAGCTAGATTTGGATGTATCTAGCATTAAAACATCACTAGATACATTCGAATCTAGACAAATATGAGAACATTAATTTAGATCGGAGGGAATAAATGAATGCCTAGGCACCGCAGGTATTTATAGTGCTTGAATAGTTGCGAGTACAAGATTGGTTACAATGTTGGCATTCCGTCGGCCCAGCGCGTCGTACTTGTTCGGTGTGTTTGGCGGTTGTACAATACAAAGATTCTAACAGCCAGTTAAAATATCCTAAAGAATCTATTAACTACCTAGTTAACCTAAAACTAACACTAATAATTGATTCCTACTCCCTCTTGAACAACTTTGTTTCCCTTCTTTATTGTCTTGGGAATCGTCATGTATTTTGGATGCTAGAGATTCTTGAATTTCTTGTTAATCTTTGAACTTGAAACTTCGAACTTGTACTATTTGTCCTCCAAAAATCTGGTGGAAAATATAAGGAGAAATATAGAATTGAATATACTATTGGTACATTAATTGTCTCATTAAAGTCCATACGAGGAATGTGTTGAAAAACTGTAGGCACAACCGAATTATATACCAAAAAACACAAAACTTATATATTATTATCTAATGATAATTAAAAGTTCAGTGCTAGGAGATTTCTCCCCCTACTTTGCAAATTTTGTAGTCGTTTCATACAAATGCCATTCGTTTTCATACAAATGCCATGGAATGCATTTTTCAAATTTAGCTTTTGGTAAAAAAATAGTGAACAAATTTGCAAGATTGTCACATGTTTTTGTTTGCAAAATATCAATTTTTCAATGTAATTCATGAGAAATGAACATTTTTGGAGTAATATGTTTTATGATATTACTTTTAATATACCCCCATGCATTTGAGCTACACATGTTGTATTAGTTTCATAGATAATGGTTGGTGATTCTAATGAACTTATAAGTATGATGTTTGGATATGATTAATTACTCTACGAAGCAATACACACTCTCATGAGGCTTCATATAATGCAATTATTTTAGAGTGGTTAGTGGAAGTTGCGAGTAGTTTGTTTTGTTGACTTGCATGAAATAGCAGTTTCACCATATAAAAATACAAATCATGTTTGTGACCTGGCGTTATGAGGATCATAAAGATAGCTAGCATCAGTATAATCAATTAGGGTCACTTCTTGATTTTTCCAGTAGAATAAATCAATATTTTTTGTACCATGCAAATATCAAAAGATATTGTTTACTCCTATCCAATGGTGTTTTGTTTCAGTTGCACTATGTCTAGCCAATAAATTACTGGAAAGGCAATGTCTGGTCTAGTAAATTTGCAAGGTACATTAGTGCACCTATGATACTAAGGTATGAAAACTCATGTACTAATACCTCTTCGTTATCATCCCTAGGTCTAAAATCATCCTTCTCCATATCAAGGGATCTCACAACCATGGGTGTTTTCTATGGATATAAGTTATCCATATTAAAAATTTCCAAAACTTTTTGAATATAAGAGGGCGATAAACGAGTATGCCTAAGGGAAGGTGCTCGAGTTATAAACCTAAGCATAATTTTGTTTTTTTCCAAATCCTTCATCTCAAATCCCATCATTAAATGATTGTGTGCTACATGTATATCTGATGCGTTACCAATAATGTTGGGTCATCAACATAAACTGAGATGGTGCAAAATCCTCTGAGGATTTCTTTATGAAAATGTATGAACAATCATCATTATTTGAGTGTCCTTTATGAAGAAGAAACCCACTAAGATGGTTATACCATATTTTACCCGACTGCTTTAAGTCAAAGAGTGACTTTTGTAATTTTACACAATACATGTTGCAATTTGTTTCTAGATTCAGAATTTTAAGTCCATGAGGGACTTCCATATAACTATCGGCATCAAGTGATTCATATAAATAGGGGGTCACTACATCCATTAAATGTATTGATAATTTCATTTGTAATGCCAATGATATTAAATATCGAAACGTAATTCCACTTACTACAGGAGAATATGTATCGTCGTAGTTGATACCGGGTGTGTAAACTCTTCACCTACGAGTCTCGCTTTATATCTCACCATCTTATTATTTTAACTCATTTCTCGAATGAAAACTCATCTAGCTCTCACCAGGAAGACTTTATAAGGAGTAGGAATTAATCTAGAGAATACATCTCTTTTATTAAGAGAGTGTGATTCCGCCTCAATTGCTTCTTTCCATTTAAACCAATCGGAACTCCTAATTGCAAATAAAAGGGGGAGAAAATCTGATCACAAGAAAAAGGCTTCTCCAAAGCCACCGCGGAAACAAAGAAAATCAAAATCTACGATGATAAATGCAAATCAACCTAAAGTTAAGAAGTTTTATTTGGTACTTCTATTCATTCGGGTGCATTAACTCTAGGGATATATGATTTAGTGACACCTTTTGTGATCAGTAAATGTGTCCGGCAAGTTGTTTGCAAAGTGTTGCAATTTTATTATTCTCTAAACTTATGATTGAGATTCTTTAGTACGTGAATCTAAGGACTAGATGCTTGCAACATTCTAATTTATTTCCTGGCATTCTTTGTGGTTTGTTTCTCTCACTAATACCGAGAATGATCCTCATAAAAAATGAATCAGCATGCATGGATGTAAACAAGTCCGCGGTTAGGGTTCTAAATATTTTATAATCGAGGAAAATTATATCTCATATAGATTTCTAATTTTATATGGGGCCTATAGAGGTATGCTACAATGGTGATATCGGTACATATATAGCGCAACTGAATTTTTGCACATGGAAAATACTTGGTTGATTGGCTTCAACTATTTGAAACAGGGAAGTTTTATGATATGTAGTTGGTCTGACTTATATCAAATCGGTGGCGTGTAAAACCACATGTTCCTAACAAGAGGTTGGTAAATTGCAATTCTGCAATAATGGTCCGACAATTAGTTTTAATCTTTTGATTAAAGATTCTTCACATTCCATGTTGAGTATGAGCATAAGCTATTAAATGTTCTACATGGATACCTAAAACCATATAATAATAATGATTGCACATGAACTAAATCCAGCTGCACTATCCATTCTTATTGTTCTTATCATGTGTTGATATAGGGTGGCCTTTAGACTTATATCCTTTGGCACTACCAAGTCCCCCAAATGGTCGCATGACTCATGCCTGAGACAAACTCCTTCAAAGTAAGGTGAACTCACTCCTATCATCTTGTGACTTTTATTTACCTTTGAATGGTTTGCTATTTTATTCGAATACCTTATGCATTCTCAGCTATGAAACCCCAAGGAATACGTCAAGCCGGGTCATCGAGTGGAGAAGGAGTCAAGTACGAGCGTGGAGGAGTAGCTGACCAAACCAGTGACAGAACTGTCTTACCAAGTCTCTGCCGAAACCACCAACGCAAATCAGCGCCTTCTTTGGCCCGCCGAGCCCGCGCCGACCGAAACATGGACTACTGGTTTCAAATTGATGCCAACCGAACCAAAGTCCAGATACGCAAACTGGCCGGTCACCGAACCATCTACCACCAGAATCGGCGCCACCGAACTTACTGGCGAAATGCATTGTCTGCACATAGATTTCGGTTTGATGCCCTAAAATATTTCTTTTACTTACTACTTCGCCCATAGTACTAGTCTTTGTTCATTAGACATGGATGATAGACTAGAAACCTGAAATTGGATATTTCTAGTTGTGATATGGGCATGAAGGAGGAGGTGAAGCCTATTTTCAGGACTCCACCAAGTTAGGTGATGCGGGCGCATCCCATTAATGATTGGCATGCCAGGACAACCTACGATATGTAATGATAAGTCTAAGGTTGTGTCAAATATTATTGCTATGTTATTGAGTACGAGTCTAGGTTAGGTTCGAGTCCGTTGTGTGTTCGGTTTGGGTCTATTCAACCGACTAGTTGCGGGACTCCTATATAAAGGAGTCAGCCGTCTAGGGTTGAGGGGAGTTCAGTTGTTTAGTCTAAAAACTATATTGTGCTCCACCGTGTATCATCCTTCCGGGGATGGCGATACTGTTTATCATATTATTGCTACGGAGATTCTTGTGTTCATCAAGGATTGTCGTGCTTAGGTTTGAGGCGTGGTGATCTTCATCATGTTACTTGCTGGATTGATTCCTCTTCTTCAGATGACGTTCATCGGTGTTATTGGAATATTACCTACTTGGTTGACTCGCTGTGAAAGATCGGGACAAAAATATAGGACAATCGGCTTGATCCGTATCAGGTGGTATCAGAGCTCTCATTGATCATAGTGTGTTTTTAGATCATCTGTGGATTATTTTTCTACAAGCAGTTTGCAGATCAGTTTGTTTGGAGGAGATTGAGATCGAATCCGAACAGGAATTTGTTTGGGACTGATCGGATTGATCGTAGTAGTATTTATAGGATTGATCAGATCAAGGCAGAGCTGAGTCCCACTATCGCTACTTACCATATCTGATCGGCATCCGCCACTTAAAAAAAAGGGAGAAGGAGCCTAGTTGTCGTACACCTCACGATCTCCTGGAGTGCTCGCAATCGAGCCTGGCGAGAGAAGCTTTCCCCTGCGTGTACGTGCTTGTGTGCCTAGGCGTAGTGATCGGTTCCCGTTAACAAAAAAAAGAGGCCACTCGCCGTGTCGTGAGTTAATTGGATAAAATGGACGGGTCAGTACCGTTTTTGGTAATTATTGCATGTCAGTACTAACGCTAGGACACCGACATGCTGATTGCGCAAATACCAGGCTGAACATGATTCTGACGATCCTGACCCATATTCAGCGTTGACGTGGCCAAACGGCTATTTCCCCCACCGTCTAGGACACGACCAGGTGCGGTCGGACCAGACCAGGTCGGTCCCCTTCTTCCCCAGATTGAGTCCCCCAGCTCTCAGTCTCCTCTCTCACTCCTCTGTTTCCCCGATCTGGTGCGTCGTCCATCGCCGACCCTCTGCCCCCGCCGTCTCCATGCCCTCCTGGAATGACGGAGAGACCAAGAGCGGAAGCCTCGTGTCAGGATTCTCAGAAGGGCAGGATATTAGCCTGCGTGCGCCAATAAGTGTAGAAATAGGGTTCTTCGATTTGTCGATTTTAGTTTGATTTTAGTCTATTTAAGCTCTTGTTTAGTGAAGGTTATTAGCTCCACTGAACCCTAGCTCGATAACACTAGACTCATCGATTCATGTTACGTTTCTTGCTTACTATAGGTGCCAGATACTATCTTTGACCCTGATTACAATGGCAGTGATGATGTTCAGCTTAGGTGCAAGCACGACAAGCCTATGCACAAATTTGTTGCTTTTGAAGGCTCAATTTCTTGGCTGTGGTTTCAAGGTTTGTGGTGTCACTTATTGTAGAATTTTTATTGCTTTATCATCACAGAATTTTCCATTGATTCACCAATGCCCTAAAAACAGATTGATTCATTGTAGAATTTTGCACTGATTCACCAATTTTGTTGCTTAATGTATATTGCTTCACCAATATGATCATATATTGTTGTGCTTACTGAAATTTTCATTGCACTGCTTAATGAGCAATATTAACTAGAATATTGACTCATGTGTAGGAAAAGGGCATCTGTGACACATTCTATTGGGTGGATTTGGAGTGGCCACCTACATTGCAGAAAGCTTTGATTCGGATGTGGGGTATGTATGATGAAGAGAACGAGACAAGAATCTCTGGCAGTGTGGAGTATGCCACAAAAAATTATCAGCTGGTGTTAGAGATAAGGGAACTAGAGCAACGGAAAATAAAACTCATGAAAGAACTCAGCCTAACTCTGTCATTGAGTGAGTTGGAGCTTGAGAAGGCAGGGAAGGAGAAGGCTTTGGCAGAAGTTAGCACTTTGAAGAAGGAGAAGAAGAAATTTGAGTATTGCATTCGAGATCTTTTCAAGGCTCTCCAAGAAAAAGAAGGATAAGTTGAAGCAGATCTCAGAGCTATGTGCTGAATGAGTTGTGATTGTATTAAGTAGTTAAATTTGTGTGTTTCTGGCTGTTGAACTAGAGCAAGAACAAGTATGTAGCATTTGAACAAGTATTATGGAAGTTCCTATATGTACCAGATATTATGATGATGTTATATGCTAGACTTGTGTGTTTATCTTATTATGATTATGATGTTATCCAATAGATATGTTTGTGTACAAGATTTTCAAAGAATTGGACATGATTGATGCATGTAGCACATTTTGACAGCATGTACCAGATCATTTTGACAGCATTCTCAACAGAAGCATGTACCAGATCATTTTGATAGCATTTTCAACAGATGCATATTGAAAGATATACAACACAAGACCAGATCATTGCACTGCATATCATTACAAGCATTGTACCAGAATCAAGCATGCATTTCATTACATGTCCATCACATTCAGCAACTCATCTGCATCAGTTTACATTGTACCAGATGCATTGTTACATTAACAGTTTGCATACCAAAAGAGGCAAACATGTGTAGTAAGGCAGACTGTACTAATTGTCCATTACAACACATTTTGCATCACCCAAAATAACTCCATTACAAGATCATGCCTTGTAGAATTAGTTGTCTGATGGGCCAGTTGGTCCATCATCTCCTGGAACATAGCCACAATTCAAGTAGCTCCATGTTCTGGTCCTCTTGTATGAAGGAATAGATCCATCTTCCTCTCTCTCTCTCTTGCAGCTTGTCTTGGAGCAACAAAGCCATCCCTTGCAGCTGGAGGTGGACCAGTTGGTGGTGGCCTGATGTCTATGCACTTCTATTCTTGTAGACAGTTGTTGGGCCTCCAAGTGTAGAGGTTTGTAGAACAGCAGCAAGTTTTCCCTTAAGTGGATTACCCAAGGTTTATAGAACTCAGGGAGGTAGTGGTCAAAGGTATCCCCTCTCAAGCAACCCTGCAATCAAGATACAAGAAGTCTCTTGTGTCCCCAACACACCCAATACACTTGTCAGGTGTATAGGTGCACTAGTTCAGCGAAGAGATAGTAAAATACAAGTGGTATGGATATAAGATAATGGTGCCAGAAAATAGCTTGATGGCGTGAAAGAGACTAAAGGCAAACTGAAATAAAGATGGAAGCAAGCAAACATGTAACATATCTAATGCAAACGGTGTTTCAATGCTTAGAAACAAGGCCTAGGGATCATACTTTCACTAGTGAACACTCTCATATAAATATCTTCTCTTTATGATACTACTTTGAACTACTCTCCGGTTGGACACTCTAATCCATGGTAGGGCTATAACAACACACCTCAAAGTAAGCCTTTCCCATCTAGATAACCCCACATTGTCACCTTGGGCACTAGATGGTTCCAACAAACACCACAATTTCATAGAAACATCCAACTCCAAATATAACTCATCACAAGTATTTGTAATCTCTAGCCTAAGTGCCACCATGGTGTGCACGCTGTCACTTTCACACACATGGGGAGAGTAGAGATCTATTAAAGCACTTGAGTAGCAAGATAGATCTATAGATTACAAGCTCATGATCTCAATAAGATCATGCATAGAGAGAGAGAGAGATGAACACATAGCTACTGGTAGAACCCTTAGCCTCGAGGAAGAACTACTCCATCCTCATCATGGGAATCTGCAAAGGCGATGGAGATGGTCGTGGAGATCAATGGAGATGGCTCCAGGGGCACTTCCCCGTCCCGGCAGGGTGCCGGAACAGAGACTTTCTATCCCCCGAATCTCCCCTTCGGTGGCAGCGACGCTGCGGAACTTTTCGTGGATTTCTGATTGACCATTTAGGGTTTATGCATCAGGAGGCTTCTTATAGGCGAAGAGGCAAGGTTGGTGGGCGGCCGAGGGGCCCACACCACCTGGTGGCGCGGCCAGGGGTCACCCGCGCCACCATATGGTGTGGCCAGGTCCTGGCCCTCCCTCGTCTCGTATTCTGGCTCTGTGTCCCCCTCGGTGAAATATTAACTTTGGATCTTGTCCCGTCCAATTCCGAGAATATTCATTTTCTGACTTTCCTGGCACCAAAAATAGCAGAAAACAGGCAACTGGCACTATGGCATCTTGTTAATAGGTTAGTTTCAGAAAATGCATAAAAGTACCTCAAAGTATGGACAAAGCAAAGCAAAGTAGATACTAAACAAGCATGGAACATCAAAAATTATAGATACATTTGCAATATATCAACATCCCCAAGCTTAACTCCTCCTCGTCCTCGAGTAGGTAAGTGATAAAAAGAAAGAATAATTTTTGAGGTTACATGCACCATCAAAGACTTGATCAAAGTATTTGTAAAACATTCAAAGCTGGGATCATAGTACTTCAATCATAACATGAAAGATAAAGTTCTAGTAATAAGACAAAGCAACTATGTTGTAACATGAAAAGGTACAAACAAAATATTCATGAATAACAATGCTTTGCAAGACATTTGTTTGCTTCACATAAAGAAAACATAGCATAGTGGCATTCAGCTTGTCCCTCAAAGAGTAGCAAATAAATGCATAGGACACCTTCAAAGTTCATAAGAGTGACTAGATACAAATAGTTTAAAACGAGCAATATCAAGTTATGCATCAATCAACTAGTCTTGGGACAATGCACATAGAACTAAGAATGGCCACTATGCTCTCAAAGAAGGTGCATGAAGAAAGAAGGTGGAGACTCAACATAAAAGTAAAAGAAAGGCCTTCATAGAAGGAAGTAGGGATTCAAGCCTCATAAAGAGCTTCCAAAAATTATGGTACTTGTTAGCTTTCAGTTCTCATTGCCCCTATCATAAGCATATTAAAGGTGATTAAGGTTAAAGTGACACAACTAAGAGGATATGCTTGACAAGTTATAAACCGAAATCTCATGCCCCTTACTTACAAAGACCGATCCTCATGCTACTCAACTTTAGTCACGAGTAAGCTCTTATCATTGTAAGTACATATGTATCATTAAGAACCGCCAACGGGTCACCCCTTGCACATGATACAGGAGCTATCCCATAATCAAAATGACAAGGCAAGCAGACAATGAGCATCTCGGCGATCTTTTTATTTGCTATTTGCATAGGTTTTTATTGAGGATGCTTCATAGAGTGCTCATTATGGTGATGCTGTAAGTTTCCACCATGATTAGGCATGGATTAGGCTAGCGGCCCAGGCGTTTCTCTAACACACATACAAACTCCATGATCTTACAAGTTCCACTTTTATTTCACACCGCCGGGATCCATAAGCAAAAGAACATGATATTAACGGGGTACAAAGTACAAGTGCAATGTGGAAAGCGTTTCCCATGATACATGGTTCTGCTAATTTCAACTTATAAAGCGCAAGCATATACGCAACAAACAAGGACCCAATGGTTTAAGTTTATTAAATGCAAGAAAGTAAAGTGTGCCATCAAGTTCGTGAGAGCTTTAATCACTAGTTTTCTCATAACAAGTTTAATTCGGAAGGTAGACAAAAACATGAATATACTTGGAATGGCATATGCTAATAGGTAGGTATGGTGGACTCTTTGGAATAACTTGGTTTACGGAGTCGGATGCATGAGTGGAACTCATACTTGGTTGCGGAGGCTAGCAAAAGACTGGGTGCGACAAACTAAGAGAGCAATAATGGCCAGAATCATGCAGAGCGACAAAAAATCATTGATCAAAGCATAAAGTGATACTACAAGTTGAAAACTAAATGATCATAAAGGCTATGGTGACTTTGGATAGTCATAACATGGTGTGAGCATGCGCCAAGTCAACCCAAATAAAGCATCAAAGGAGAATACCACAATACTATGCTTTAATATGCTAAAACAACACATGATTCATCCAAGGCACATTAAGCAATCTCAATTGTTTATAACAAGTCATGCTACATCAAAGAATACTAAGCATAAAGCCAAAACAATATCAAGCATGGCATGACAAAGCATAGGTCACAGTCAAAAACAAGCTCTCTTTGCCACTTAAGCATGAACTTTCCTACTCTTTTCCAATCCAACCCAAACTATTTGAAAACCAATATATGAAACATGGGGTCCAACCAATTTATTCAACAAACTAAGCAAACCAATCAAACGAAAAACCAAAATGAAAACGAAAAAGAAGACGCTCTAAGAACAACACAATTGTGCATGAAATAATAAAAATGAAGCGTCTGGAAGAAATCTGGGATTTTTATTGATGAAGAGGGGGATGCCTTGGGCATCCCCAAGCTTTGACGCTTGTACTTCTTAGATATTTCTTGGGGTGACACGCGTGGCATCCCCAAGCTTGCGCTTTAGTCCATCCTTCATCTCATTACTCATTCCTTCCATACACCTGAAATTTTTCCTTCATACAAAACTTCACACAATCTTTATTAGCAACATTAGTGCACTCAAGATAATAAGTCTTTAGGTTCAGTTCTAACACCAATAAAACTTCCATTAAAACACTAGCTACTGTAGCACTTCCTTTAAAAAGTTCAACTGATCAAAGAGAACTGAAAGAGAAAGAGATTAAGAGGCAAATGCAAATAATGGCAGAAATCTGTCAAAACAAACCAGCAGGTAAAAACCAATTTTTTCGAAGACCTTCTGTTGCTCAAATAGAAAAGTGTTCAACTAATGAAAGTTATATAACAACCTGGGGCAGAAGCACAAAAATGCACGCCTCAAAATTACGTACAGAGATTTTACAAGAATTTTTACGGTGAAGGACATAAATCTGTTTCGAGACAGCAACTTTCCCAATCATTACTTCTCTCTCATTAGAGGTTACTCTTAACACAAAAGGCAAATAAAAAGGATAAGGAGCGGTTATTACAGAAGTAATAACTTCCAAGACTCATCTAAAACTTTTGGGTTATCTCCCAATAAGTACTTTTCTTTAACGCCTTTAAGTTAGGCTTGATAGTTTGAGAAGATGCTCACATAAGAAATATGAATTGAAGTAAAAGAGAGCATCAAGAAGCAAATTCAAAACACATTTAATTCTAACCCACTTCCTATGCATAGGAATCTTGTAAAGAAACAATTCATGAAAGCACAAACCAATAAGCATAGTAAAGCAAAACAAGTGCAATTTCAAGACTTTCAACATAAAGAGGGGAAACTTAATATTATTGAGATACAAAAAACCATGTTTCCCTCTCTGATAATAACTTTCAGTAGCATCATGAATAAAATTAATAATATAACTATCACATAAAACATTCTTATCATGAGCCACATGTTCAAAAGAATTAATACTCTCCACATAAATATAGTCATTCTTATTAATTATAGTGGGAGCAAATTAAACAAAATAGCTATCATTATTATTCTCATCACCATAATCATCAAATATAGGAGGCATATTGTAGTCATAATTAATTTCCTCCTCAATAGTAGGTGGACTGAAAATATCATATTCATCATTGTAATCATCATATATTGGAGGTTTGGTATCATCATAAGCAATAGAATAGCTATCTTCCAAAGCTAGGGAACTAAAAAGATCATTTTCATCAAAACCAGCTTCCCCAAGCTTAGACTTTTCCATACCATTAGCAATAATGGTGTTCAAAGAATTCATACTAATAAAATTTCTATTAGCATGCAAATAAAGTTCCATAGGTTTTTAATTTTCTCTTCAAACACTTCATGTCCTAACTCAAGATAAATACTATAAAGCTCTCTAATTTTGTTGTTGTTTTCCATTAAGCCTAACTAGTGAAACCAAGAAACAAAAGGACAAAATTGCAGAATCTAAAGGAAATAACTTCGAGCACTCACACCGGAGGATGTGAGTACCTTTTACCTTACCTCCCCGGCAACGGCGCTAGGAAAGAGCTTGATGTCTACGCACTTCTATTCTTGTAGACAATTGTTGGGCCTCCAAGTGCAGAGGTTTGTAGAACAACAAAAAGTTTTCGCTTAAGTGGATTACCCAAGGTTTATCGAACTCGGGGAGGAAGTGGTCAAAGGTATCCCCTCTCAAGCAACCCTGCAATCAAGATACAAGAAGTCTCTTGTGTCCCCAACACACCCAATACACTTGTCAGGTGTATAGGTGCACTAGTTCAGCGAAGAGATAGTAAAATACAAGTGGTATGGATATAAGATAATGGTGCCAGAAAATAGCTTGATGGCGTGAAAGAGACTAAAGGCAAACTGAAATAAAGATGGAAGCAAGCAAACATGTAACATATCTAATGCAAACGGTGTTTCAATGCTTAGAAACAAGGCCTAGGGATCATACTTTCACTAGTGAACACTCTCATATAAATATCTTCTCTTTATGATACTACTTTGAACTACTCTCCGGTTGGACACTCTAATCCATGGTAGGGCTATAACAGCACACCTCAAAGTAAGCCTTTCCCATCTAGATAACCCCACATTGTCACCTTGAGCACTAGATGGTTCCAACAAACACCACAATTTCATAGAAACATCCAACTCCAAATATAACTCATCACAAGTATTTGTAATCTCTAGCCTAAGTGCCACCATGGTGTGCACGCTGTCACTTTCACACACATGGGGAGAGTAGAGATCTATTAAAGCACTTGAGTAGCAAGATAGATCTATAGATTACAAGCTCATGATCTCAATAAGATCATGCATAGAGAGAGAGAGAGAGATGAACACATAGCTATCGGTAGAACCCTTAGCCTCGAGGAAGAACTACTCCATCCTCATCATGGGAATCTGCAATGGCGATGGAGATGGTTGTGGCTCCGGGGGCACTTCCCTGTCCCGGCAGGGTGCCGGAACAGAGACTTTCTGTCCCCCGAATCTCCCCTTCGGTGGCGGCGGTGCTGTGGAACTTTTCGTGGATTTCTGATTGACCATTTAGGGTTTATGCATCGTGAGGCTTCTTATAGGCGAAGAGGAAACGTTGGTGGGTGGCTGAGGTGGCCACACCACCTGGTGGCGCGACCAGGGGTCACCCACGCCACCATATGGTGTGGCCAGGCCCTGGCCCTTGATGGCTCAGTGTTGATGTAGAGCTCGTTAGGGAACCCCAAGAGGAAGGTATGATGAGCACAGCAGCAAGTTACCCTCAGTTATGAACCCAAGGTTTAATCGAACCAGTAGGAGCAAGGAAACACCCCAAAGGTGTTGCTAACTGTGCCTTGGCAGGGCGCACTACCGGTGCTAGTAGCAACGTGGAGACCTGCACAACACAACCACAGAACTTTGTCCCCAACTTGCGATGAGGTTGTCAATCTCACCGGTTTTGCTGAAAACAAAGGATTAAACGTATCGAATGGAAGGAAGTAATAGTTTGCAGAAAATAAACACAAAGCAGTAAACAGTTTATAGATTGTATGTAAAAGAAAGGATCGGGATCCATAGTTCACTAGAGGTGGCTCTCCTTATGATAGATAACATGCTGGGTGAACAAATTACAGCGGGGCAATTGAGAAACATCGAGAAAGCAATATGCATATACTAATCATCTTGACTCCTTTGAGACTTGATTGGGCATTACAACATTATACATAGACCGCCATCCAACTGCATCTATGACTAATAATCTACCTTCAGGTTATCATCCAAACCCCCTCTAGTATTAAGTTGCAAGCAACCTATTATTGCTTTACGAATTGCGTGTAAAGTAAAAAATACGATTGTTCTGTGAACAAAGGATTGTTGTTTTCTCCCTAGTAGCAACAACACATCTAGTATCTTAGAGATTTCTGTCACTTCCCCAGATTACCAGAGGCATGAACCCACTATCGAGCATAAATACTAACTCTTGGAGTTGCTAGCATCTACTTGGCCAAGATAGCTACTAACAACAGAAAGCATGCAAGATCATAAATAACAAAGACATGATAGAATCAATATCCATCGGATCCCCGCAAACACAACATGTAGAATTACAAATAGATGATCTTGATCATGAACAGAGCTCACAAGATCTAGACATGAAAGCACAAAGGAGGAGAACCAGCCATCTAGCTACTACATGGACCCGTAGTCCAGAGATGAACTACTCACGCATCACATCGGAGGCTTGCATGATGATGAAGAAGGCCTCCAGGGTGAACTCCCCTATCCGACAGGGTGCCGAGAAGAGCTTCAGATCCCTCTCGGTCTAGGGACAGAGACGACGGCGTCTACATACACTTTCGGGGGATTTTGATCGGGTACTTAGGGTTTTCGTCCCAAGGGCATCTTATAGGCGGAGGGAGAGGCCGAGGGGGTGCTGGGGTCGGCCAGACCACCCCCTGGCGCGGGCCAGGCCTGGCTGCGCGGCCAGGTGGTGTGGCCGGCCCCCAGCCCTTCTCCGTCTCGTATTCTGGCATCAGATGTCTTCCGGAAAAATAGGCACTTTGGCTTTTGTCCCGTCCAATTCCGAGAATATTCATTTTCTGTCTTTCCTGGAACCAAAAACAGCAGAAATCAGGCAACTGACACTGTGGCTCTTGTTAATAGGTTAGTCCAAGAAATTATATGAAAAGTACTCCAAAGTGTGGACAAAACACAAGAAAGTAGATAAAACCAAGCATGGAACATCAAAAATTATAGATACGTTTGCAATGTATCAACTTCCCCAAGCTTAACTCCTGCTCGTCCTCGAGTAGGTAAGTAATAAAAAGAAAGAATAATTTTTGAGGTGACATGCACCGTCAAAGACTTGATCAAAGTATTTGTAAAACATTCAAGGCTGGGATCATAGTACTTCTATCATAACATCAAAGACAAAGTTCTAGCAATAATACAAAGAAACTATGATGCAACATGAAAAGGCACAAACAAAAGATTCATGAATAACAATGCTTTGCAAGACGTTTGTTTGTTTCACATAAAGAAAACATAGCATAATAGTATTCAGCTTGTCCCTCATAGAGTAGCAAATATAAATGCATATGACACCTTCAAAGTTCATATGAGTGACTAGATACAAATAGTTTAAAACAAGAAATATCAAGTTATGCATCAATCAAATAGTCTTGGGACAATGCAAATAGAACTAAGAATGGCCACTATGCTATCAAAGTAGGTGCATAAAGATAGAAGGTGGAGACTCAATGTAATGGTGGAAGAAAGGCCTTCATAGAAGGAAGTAGGGATTCAAGTCTCATAAAGAGCTTCCAAAAATTATGGTACTTGTTATCTTTCAGCTCTCATTGCCCCTATCATAGGCATCTTTAAGGTGATTAAGGTTAAAGTCACACAACTAAGAGGATATGCTTGACAAGTTATAAACCAAAATCTCATGCCCCTTACTTACGAAGACCGAACCTCATGCTACTCAACTTTAGTCACAAGTAAGCTCTTGTCATTGTAAGTACATATGTATCATATAGAACCACCAACGGGGTACCCCTTGCACATGACACATGAGCTATCCCATAATCAAAATGACAAGGCAAGTAGACAATGAGCATCTCAGCGATCTTTTTATTTGCTATTTGCATAGGTTTTTATTGAGGATACTTCATAGAGTGCTCATTATGGTGATGCTGCAAGTTTCCACCATGAGTAGTGATGTCTACGTACTTCTATTCTTGTAGACAGTTGTTGGGCCTCCAAGTGTAGAGGTTTGTAGAACAGCAGCAAGTTTTCCCTTAAGTGGATTACCCAATGTTTATCGAACTCAGGGAGGAAGTGGTCAAAGGTATTCGCTCTCAAGCAACCCTGCAATTAAGATACAAGAAGTCTCTTGTGTCCCCAACACACCCAATACACTTGTTAGGTGTATAGGTGCAGTAGTTCGGCGAAGAGATAGTGAAATACAAGTGGTATGGGTAATTATAAGTGATAAATGTGATAGAAGATAGCTTGATGGCGTGGAAAATACTAAAGTAAAACTGAAATAAAGATGGAAGCAAGCAAACATATAACAGATCTTAGAAACAAGGCCTAGGGATCATACTTTCACTAGTGAACACTCTCATATAAATATCTTCTCTTTAAGATACTACCCTGAACTACTCTCCGGTTGGACACTCTAATCCATGGTAGGGCTATAACAACACACCTCAAAGTAAGCCTTTCCACATCTAGATAACCCCACACTGTCACCTTGAGTACTAGATGGTTCCAACAAACACCACAATTTCATAGAGACATCCAACTCCAAATATAACTCATAACAAGTATTTGTAATCTCTAGCCTAAGTGCCACCATGGTGTGCACGCTGTCACTTTCACACACATGGGAGAGCAGAGATCTATTAAAGCACTTGAGTGGCAAGGTAGATCTACTTGATTACAAAGCTCATGATCACAATATGATCATGCATAGAGAGAGAGATGAACACATAGCTACCGGTAAAACCCTTAGCCTCGAGAGAGAACTACTCCCTCCTCATCGTGGGAATCAACAACGGTGATGTAGATGGTGGTGGAGATCGATGGAGATGGCTCCAGGGGCACTTCCCCATCCCGGCAGGGTGCCGGAACAGAGACTTTCTGTCCCCCGAATCTCCCCTTCAGTGGCGGCGGCGCTGCGGAACTTTTAGTGGCTGGAGGCTTGATGATTTAGGGTTTATGCATGAGGAGGCTTCTTATAGGCGAAGAGGCAAGGTCGGTGGGCGGCCAGGGGGCTCACACCACCTGGTGGCGCGGCCAGGGCTAGCCCGCACCACCACATGGTGTGGCCACCCTGTGGCCCCTCTCCAACTCGTCTTCTGGCTCCGTGAGTCTTCCGGTAAAATATTGACTTTGGCTTTTGTCCGGTCCAATTCCAAGAATATTGATTTTCTGACTTTCCTGGAACCAAAAACAGCAGAAAACAGGCAGCTGGCACTATGGCATCTTGTTAATAGGTTAGTCCAAGAAATCATATGAAAAGTACTCCAAATTGTGGACAAAACATAAGAAAGTAGATAAAACCAAGCATGGAACATAAAAAATTATAGATACATTTGCAATGTATCAATTAGGCATGGCTTAGGCTAGCGGCACAGGCGTTTCTCTAACACACATACAAACTCCATGATCTTACAAGTTCCACTTTTATTTCACACCACCGGGATCCATAAGTAAAGGAACATGATATCAACGGGGTACAATCAAGTGCAATGTTGAAAGCGTTCCCCATGATACATGGTTCTGCTAATTTCAACTTATAAAGCGCAAGCATATACGCAACAAAGAAGGACCCAATGGTTCAAGTTTATTAAATGCAGAAAGTAAAGTTTGCCATCAAGTTCGTGAGAGCTTTAATCACTAGTTTTCTCATAACAAGTTTAATTTGGAAGGTAAACAAAAGCATGAATATACTTGGAATAGCATAAGATAGTAGGTAGGTATGGTGAACTCTTTGGAATAACTTGGTTTTGGGAGTTGGATGCATGAGTGGAACTCATACTTGGTTGTGGAGGCTAGCAAAAGACTGGGAGCGACAAACTAAGAGAGCAATAATGACTATAATCATGCAGAGCGACAAAACATCATTGATCAAAGCATAAAGTAATACTACAAGTTGAAAACTAAAGGATCATAAAGCCTATGGTGACTTTGGATAGTCATAACATGGTATCTTGTATGCATAGTAGGTAGGTATGGTGGACTCTTTGGAATAACTTACTTTTGGTAGTTGGATGCATAAGTGGAACTCATACTTGGTTGTGGAGGCTAGCAAAAGACAGGGAGCGACAAACTAAGAGAGCAATAATGGCCATAATCATGCAGAGCGACAAAACATCATTGATCAAAGCATGAAGTGATACTACAAGTTGAAAACTAAAGGATCATAAAGGCTATGCTGACTTTGGATAGTCATAACATGGTGTGAGCATGCGCCAAGTCAACCCAAATAAATCATCAATGGAGACTACCACAATACTATGCTTTAATATGCTAAAACAACGCATGATTCATCCAAGGCACATTAAGCAATCTCAATTGTTTATAAAAACTCATGCTACAACAAAGAATACTAAGCATAAAGCCAAAAAAATATCAAGCATGACATGACAAAGCATAGGCCACACTCAAAAACAAGCTCTTTTTAACACTTAAGCATGAGCTCTCCAACTCTTTTCCAAACCAAACCAAACTATTTGAAAACCAATGTATGACACAGGGGGTCCAGCCAATTTATTCAGCAAACTAATCAAACAAAAGCAACCAAAAAATAAAACAAAAACGAAAAAGAAGACGCTCCAAGAACAACACAACTGTGCATGAAACAATAAAAATGAAGCGTTTGGAAGAAACCTGGGATTTTTATTGATGAAGAAGGGGATGCCTTGGGCATCCCCAAGCTTTGACGCTTGTACTTTTTGGATATTTCTTGGGGTGACACGCGTGGCATTCCCAAGCTTGAGCTTTAGTCCACCCTTCATCTCATTATTCATTCCTTCCATACACCTGAAATTTTTCCTTCATATAAAACTTCACACAATCTTTATTAGCAACATTAGTGCACTCAAGATAAAAGGTCTTTAGGTTCAGTTCTAACACCAAATAAACTTCCATTAAAACACTAGCTAATGTAGCACTTCCCTCAAAAAGCTCAATTCCCTAAAAGAACTCAAAAGGGAACCAACAAGAAGCAAATGCAGAAAATGGCAGAAATCTGTCAAAACAGACCAGCAGGTAAAGACGAATTTTTTAGAATACCTTTTGTTGCTGAAATCGAAAAGTGTTGAACTAACGAAAGTTAGATAACAACCTGAGGCAGAAGCACAAAAAATAACGCCTCAAGAAAACATACAGAGATTTTACACGAATTTGTAAGGTGAAACACAGAAATCTGTTTTGGGACAACAACTTTCCCAATCATTACTTCTCTCTCATTAGAGGTTACTCTTGGCACAAAAAGAAAATAAAAAGGATAAGGAGCGGTTATTACAGAGGAATAACTTCCAAGACTCATCTAAAACTTTCGGGTTATCTCCGAATAAGTACTTTTCTTTAACGCCTTTAAGTTAGGCATAAGAATTTCGATGATGCTCACATAAGAAATATTAATTGAAGTAAAAGAGAGCATCAAGAAGCAAATTCAAAACACATTTAAGTCTAACCCACTTCCTATGCATAGGAATCTTGTATGCAAAAAATTCACAAAGAACAAAGTGAAAGGCATAGGAAGATAAAACAAGAGTACCTTCAAAACTTTCAGCAAATAGAGAGGTGTTTCGGTACCATGAAAACTTTTACAACCATATTTTCCTCGCTCATAATAATTTTCAGTAGCCTCATGAATAAACTCAACAATATAACTATCACATAAAGCATGTTTTTCATGATCTACAAACACTAGAGCTTTATTGTAAACATTTTCAAAAGAATCCTCACGGACATGACATTCGTCCTCCTTTGGTAAGCATGGGGGACAATCAAATAATGTAAGGGGTAAAGAGTTACTCTCATTAGAAGGTAGGGATGGGTAGATCAATTCTTCCTCCTCTTGATCATCACTCTCCTCTTCTTTTTCATCCAATGAGTTTCCAGTTTCAGCAATTTCTTCTTCCATAGGCTCCTGCAAGGCATTAGTCTCTTCCATTGGTGGAGAGCATCTATTAAGATATTCAAGAATATAGCCATTTTCTACCTTGTAATTATCAAAGCAAAATTTAAGTATATCATAAACCTCATATTTATAAGGTGAATCATCAGTATTTTCAAGGAAACTAGCAAGTTGAAATGCACCCTTCCAAGCAATAAATTCTTCAATTTGTTCCACATCATAAAAGTCATAATTTCCTTTAACATAAGAAGATATGGTAACATTATCATTATACTCACATTGAAAAGGGAGGTGTTTATACCTCCTACAGCAACAAGATTTATCAAAGCAATAAGTAACATTATAAGTAGAGCACACGTGTATAGCAATGGTATACAATTTATCAATTTGTTCCCATAAGTGTTTCCCTTTTTGTGACAGGCGGTGTTCCTTATAATAATATTTTTGTTCTTCTGTGAACCCACCTTGCCAATAAGATTCAGTTTCAAAGAAACCAACCATTGATAGAAAGCATGATAAAGCAAGACAATAACAGTCCAACGAAAATAACAACTATAGTAGGAACTATTTTTTTGTATTTTTGATAACGAAGCAAGCAAAAACGGCGCCAGAAAAGTGCTTGATGGCTCAGTGTTGATTTAGAGCTCGTTGGGGAACCCCAAGAGGAAGGTATGATGAGCACAGCAGCAAGTTTCCCTCAGTTATGAAACCAAGGTTTAATCGAACCAATAGGAGCAAGGAAATAGCCCAAAGGTGTTGCTAGCTGAGCCTTGGCAGGGCGAACTACCGGTGCTAGTAGCAACGTGGAGACCTACACAACACAACCACAGAACTTTGTCCCCAACTTGCGATGAGGTTGTCAATCTCACCGGTTTTGCTGAAAACAAAGGATTAAACATATCGAATGGAAGGAAGTAATAGTTTGAAGAAAGTAAACACAAAGCAGTAAACAGTTTGTAGATTGTATGTAAAAGAAAGGACCGGGATCCATAGTTCACTAGAGCTGGCTCTCCTTATGATAGATAACATGCTGGGTTAACAACTTACATCGGGGCAATTGACAAACATCGAGAAAGCAATACATGCATATATTAATCATCTTGACTCCTTTGAGACTTGATTGGGCATTACAACATTATACATAGACCGCCATCCAACTGCATCTATGACTAATAATCTACCTTCAGGTTATCATCCGAACCCCCTCCAGTATTAAGTTGCAAGCAACAGATTATTGCTTTACGAATTGAGTGTAAAGTAAACAATACGATTGTTCTATGAACAAATGATTGTTGTTTTCTCCCTAGTAGCAACAACACATCTAGTACCTTAGAGATTTCTATCACTTCCCCAGATTACCAGAGGCATGAACCCACTATCGAGCATAAATACTAACTCTTGGAGTTGCTAGCATCTACTTGGCCAAGATAGCTACTAACAATGGAAAGCATGCAAGATCACAAATAACAAAGACATGATAGAATCAATAATCAATCTGAAATAGCATCTCAATATCCATCGGATCCCCGCAAACACAACATGTAGAATTACAAATAGATGATCTTGATCATGAACGGAGCTCACAAGATCTAGACATGAAAGCACAAAGGAGGAGAACTGGCCATCTAGCTACTACATGGACCCGTTGTCTAGAGATGAACTACTCACGCATCACACCGGAGGCTTGCATGATGATGAAGAAGGCCTCCAGGGTGAACTCCCCTATCCAGCAGGGTGCCGGGAAGAGCTTCAGATCCCTCCCGATCTTGGGACAGAGACGACGGTGACTACAGACTCTTTCGTGGATTTTTGATCGGGTACTTAGGGTTTTTGTCCCGAGGGATCTTATAGGCGGAAGGAGAGGCTGAGGGGGTGCTGGGGTCGGCCAGACCACCCCCTGGTGCGGGTCAGGCCTGGCCACGCGGCCAGGTGGTGTGGCCGGCCCCCAACCCTTCTCCATCTCGTATTCTGGCATCAGATGTCTTCCGGAAAAATAGGAACTTTGGCTTTTGTCCCGTCCAATTTCGAGAATATTCATTTTCTGACTTTCCTGGAACCAAAAACAGCAGAAAACAGGCAACTGGCACTGTGGCTCTTGTGAATAGGTTAGTCCAAGAAATTATATGAAAAGTACTCCAAAGTCTATACAAAACACAAGAAAGTAGATAAAACCAAGCATGGAACATCAAAAATTATAGATACATTTGCAATGTATCAGCCCTCCTCCATCTCGTATTCTGGCTCCGTGTCCCCCTCGGTGAAATATTGACTTTGGCTTTTGTCGCGTCCAATTCCGAGAATATTCATTTTCTGACTTTCTGGAACCAAAAATAGCAGAAAACAGGCAACTGGCACTATGGCATCTTGTTAATAGGTTAGTTCCAGAATATGCATAAAAGTATCTCAAAGTATGGACAAAGCAAAGCAAAGTAGATACTAAACAAGCATGGAACATCAAAAATTAAGATACATTTGCAATGTATCATGGCCTTGCTGTTGGAGGTGGACTAGTTGGTGTTGCAGCAGGAGGTGGAGCAGTAGGCTACACACAAGTAAACAAAATCAAATATGTTAGGCTACACACAAGCAAACAAAACCAAATGTGCTAGGCTACACACAAGAAACCAAATTGAAAAAAGTCATCTCACCACATGTTTGTTCTTTCTTATCACCAAATCAGGCCTCAAAGGTTGTGAGAAGCTGGTGTATCTGTGCCCTTGCAACTTGCAATTAGAGCATGTAATGGTTCCCATTCTTGATGTATCTTTGGGCTTTGGCACCTCAAACTTTCCCTTCCTCCTCTTCTCTTGCTTTCTACCTTTCTTGATGTGGAAGTATGGTGGTATGATGTTAGGTGTTGGTGTTTTGGGCCAAGCATGCTGGCTAGGCACTGGGTAAATGACAGGCTGAAAAGCTTTGGCATATTTTTTTTTGAAGATGGCTCACATAATGCTCAGGTTTCTGTTTGGCTTTAATGATAGCACTACATGCATGGCTACAAGGCAGCCCTGTCACATCCCACTTCCTACATCCACATGTTTTTTCCAACAAATTGACATCATGTGTTGCATCCCCTCTAGCATTAGTAACTTGCCACAAACCAACATCTGCAACCCTTGGTGTGCAGAATCTGGAGTGCTTCTTGGCCATTTCTAGCTGCTCACTAAAGTGGGGAGTAATCTCCCATCCTGCCCTAGCAGCACCTACCCTCTTCTCATGCAACCTAGCCATTAGCTTATCTTTTATCCCTTCAATCATAGTTCTAATTGGTTTCTTCCTAACATCTAAGATATATCTATTGAAGACCTCACTTAGATTCTTCACCACAAGGTCAGTCTTGCAGTTGGTGTCAAAAGCATGCCTAGCCCATGTGTGCACTGGGATTGCACTAAGCCACTTCCAAGCAGCCTCACTTTCTTTCTTCAAATTCTCCATGGCAGCCTCAAAATGGTGTTGCTAGTAAGCATATGAAGCTGCATACATCATCTTCTTCAAATCTTCACCAATAAAGCCAACTGATTTAAAGTTGGCATATATGTGCCTTAAGCAGTATCTCTAAGGGCTAAGAGGAAATACTTGGTTGACTGCTGCTACAAGGCCCTAAATAACAAATAAAATCAAGTATAAGGCAACTATAAGGCAAGTATGTAGCACACAACTTTAAGTAAAGCAAGTCAAGTAGAACATACCTTTTGTCTGTCAGACATGAATGTATATCTACCAAACTGTCCTTCTTCTCCACCTAGAGCATACTTCAGCTTAGTTAAGAACCAACACCAATTGTCTTTGTCCTCTTTGGGTACAACAACAAAGGCAATAGGGTACATATTATTGTTGGCATCTCTGCCTGTTGCAGCCAAGATTTGAGCACCAGTGCACACCTTAACAAAGCATCCATCAAGCCATGCACAAATAGCTTTTGTTACACAATATAATTTAATGAATGACCTACAAACATTAAGAAAACAGATCCTCACCTATGAGTGACCTACAAACATTAAGAAAACAGATCCTCACCTATGAATGACCTACAACCATTAAGAAAACCTTCTCTGGCTCCATTGATACAGAAAAAGGATCCATGAAATGTGGGCCCAGGATTAGGGTTCTCTATAGTGGGTGCAGGTGTCACTATTGTAACAACAACCCTACTGCCAGGGTTAGTATCAACAATAGCTTGGGCAAAATCCCTAAGTCTAACATACTGCTCCCTGTGATCACCCATAATTTCATCTAGAGCCAAATTTCTTGCCCTATAGGTCATGTCCTTGTTGACTTCCACACCATGTTGTTGCCTTGCTGCATCTATGAGTGACTGAATTCATGTATTTGGATCAGACCTGAACATACTTGCATATGTGTGAGCTAACCATTTAGCACTCACCCTAGAACTAGCAGTGCTTGTATCACAAGTATGTTGCAACCTCATCTTCCTAATACAAAAGGTCTTCTCACCCTTTATCATATAAGCGCAATTGAAATTCCTGGGGAGTTATACATTTGTGTATTGATAAGACCGTTCACAATTTCTTGAAGCTCGATCTCCCCCCAGATGAACCATATAGCCAAGAGAAACCATGAACCAGAATAGAAGCTAAAGCAGTCATATGGAAAGGAAAATCCTTGTGTATGCAATGCACAATTATTCTAACATTTGAGTTCCTCCAATATTGGTAGTTCCTGCTTTGAGCAATGTGCAAATTTATCAATGCATCTCTGAACTGTTGTACATTAACAAAGCACATCTTCAAACATAATTGTTCATGTGGATGCAACCTTCTCCCATCATACCACATCCTCTCTAGCCTTTTGTTTGCTCTACTTTTTCTGCCTTTTGGTGGCACCATGATCAATGGTTCAAAAATATCAACTTCATCATCCTTAGAAAAATCAGCAGCATTATCTTCATCATGTGATGATGGTATCTAGTCTGGTGCTTGATAACCCACAAATATAGGGGATCATGTGTAGCCTTTTCGATAAGTAAGAGTGTCAAACCCAACGAGGAGCTAAAGGTAGGATAAATGTTCTCTCAAGTTCTATCAACCACTAATACAACTCTATGCACACTAAACATTTGCATTATCTAGGAAAAAAACTAGAGCAACAATACGAGTAATAGAGGTATCTTTGCATGATAATAAATAACAAGAAAGTAAAGGTAGTTGCCGCAGCAATAAAATACACTAAACTAACATAACCATGAGTGTGGAATAGTGGTGGTAATTGTGGTGGCTTTGTCAAAGCTTAAATAGCGAATAGATCGGGTTCATTGTCTTCGATGCAGTTTTCTATCTGGGAGAGGCTAAATATACATGCGCTTCACTACTTGGAATTACATGTACTATATGATTGGATTGTTAGTAAACATCCATAAGTACTAATCAATGCATTAAGGTTTCCCCAACTATAGCCTTAAGTTTAATGGTCCTCTTACTCCCATACGTGCAACGTTCCGGTTTGCGTCCTCAGGTTTCTGTCACTCCGGCAGAACTCCCCCTTCCTTTTACACATACTACAAACCCTATGATGTTTAATCCATGCGCGCACAAATATAATGGACACCAAAGGACTGTACCATATCAACATACAACTCTAATGAACCAAAGACGTTCAACCATTCAATCTAAGAACAAAGAAACTACGCAAACATGACATAGATCATAAGATTATAACTTATAGCATCAAACACCATGTTTACATAGGACGGTATAGAGGTGTGTGGGAGGATGAACCACTGCATACTAGGAGGATTAGGTGATGGGGATGACGGTGAAGATGGCGAAGAGGGCGGCGGTGGCGCGGGGGACTCCTTCCCCGCCGCTGGTATCATAGGGGAGCATCACCCCTTAGCCCCCTTCCTTCATGGCTTCTTGGGAGCCCTCCCCCATGGAGATGGGATCCATGGGGGAGGAAAAAACGTGCCTTCGGTGGCTGCAAATTCATGGGTGGGGATGCCCTAGGCGAATTAGGTTTCCTCCCTTTATATAGCTTCTCGGATTCCCGTCACCCCATCTTGGGCTGTAGTAAATCGGGCCTAGAAGGCCCGTCCAGACTCAGAATCAGCTAAATTTTATGTCCAGAACGTTTTTGTCGCAAAATTTCAAACAACTTTGTAGTTGAAGATTTTCCGTTTGACGGGGTCTTCGACCCGAAACGTGATCATCTTCAAAAAGAGTTCTGAGATAGATTTCTGGAAAAATCCCAATTTGACTCCAACAAGGTTTCCACTTGTATTCTTGGTAATTCCTACACATCAAAGTGTAAAACAAGAACATTGTGCACTTTTGCAACTATTAGTAGGTTAGTCCAAATAAATCATAAACTTTATACAAAAAGGAGTGTCAAAAGCATATTATTAACATAAAACCATCAAAAATTATAGATACGTTATGGACATATCAGTGCTCCTTTAATCTCCATAGATGTATGACACCTTGATGTGGGTCCTTTTCTAACAAGACGTTTCTTCTTCTTCTTTTCAGGTTCAGGTGCTGGTACATACACAGGTGGTGTATCTTCTTCAGTAACAAACATGTCTTCAATATTTGTGTCCCCTTCATAGTGCAGCAGGGGGTCTTGTCTCTTCCTCCTCATCTCCTCAATTCTCTCTGCTAGTTCCCTCTTTTCCTTTATCCTAGACTCTTCTAACTGTTCAAAATTAACATGTCCAATGGTACTATCCCACCAAGAATCATCATCACCAATGTCTGACCCCATGCTGCCACCATCCTCACAATCACTGTCTTCAATGGCTATTCCTTTTCCCTTCTCCACAATCTGACTTTCTTGAGTTGGAAGATAAGCATTTCTGCACACATAAGGATCAGGTTCACCTAAAACAGTGCTGCCACTCTGACTAGTGAAAATGCATCCTTCCTTGTCAACAACATAGACACCAGGTTCATTGTAATCAGTGGGGACAGGTTCTTGATATTGTACAATGGAAGATGATGTTGGTATACTAGCTTTGGGTTCATATTTCTTGTTCTTTCTACCTCTGCCCCTCTTTACAAACAAAGACAACACCTTGCTTGAATCAAAATGGTCTAATAGTTCATAGATTTTGTAGTTGTTATCAACCAATTCATCTACCCCATGCTTCTTGCAGTAAATAGAGTCCCACTGACTAAATCCTTTCTCCTCAATAACTGCAACTAAATTCAGATAAGTAATGTCATCTTTGCAAATTTTTCTCGCTAAATTGTCCACTCCATCAAGCTGAATTCTGACCTCCAAAATCTCTGGATCAAGACTACGAAAACAATGCAAACAAATAGCCCAGCTCAGCAAACCCTAATCCCTAAATCAAAAATTTCAGAGACTGACGGGAGGGGACAGATAGGGAGAGGTGAATATGTACTCCACGTCGTCGAGACTGGTCGTCCACCTCTCGAAATCCGATGGGTTCGCCACCCAGAGCTGCGCCAGCATCGCCGCCATCGTGGATGGCCGAGACGGCCACAAATTGTCCAGATCGTCCATCTGGTCCCTTCTGGCTCCCGTGTTCCCGTGGCCACTGCCGACATCACTAGACCCTCCTTTGTCGCCTGCGCCGCCGCCAGGATTCGCTGGTGATACATTGCAAATGTATCTATAATTTTTGATGTTCCATGCTTGGTTTTATCTACTTTCTTATGTTTTGTCCACACTTTGGAGTACTTTTCATATGATTTCTTAGACTAACCTATTAACAAGAGCCACAGTGTCAGTTGCCTGTTTTCTGCTGTTTTTGGTTCCAAGAAGTCATAAAATGAATATTCTCGGAATTGAACGGGACAAAAGCCAAAGTTGATATTTTACCGGAAGACTCACAGAGCCAGAAGACGAGACGGAGAGGGGCCACAGGGTGGCCACACCATGTGGTGGCACGGGCTAGCCCTGGCCGCGCCAGCAGGTGGTGTGGGCCCCTTGCCCACCCACCGACCTTGCTTCTTCGCCTATAAGATGCCTCCCGGGACAAAAACCCTAAGTCATCAATTAGAAATCCATGAAAAGTTCCGCAGCGCCGCCGCTACCGAAGGGGAGATTCGGGAGACAGAAAGTCTCTGTTCCGGCACCCTGCCGAGACGGGGAAGTGCCCCCGGAGCCATCTCCATCGATCTCCACCACCATCTCCATCACTGTTGCTGATTACCATGATGAGGAGGGAGTAGTTCTCTCTCGAGGCTAAGGGTTCTACCAGTAGCTATGTGTTCATCTCTCTCTATGCATGATCATATTGTGATCATGAGCTTGTAATCTATAGATCTACATTGCTACTCAAGTGCTTTAATAGATCTCTGCTCTCCCCATGTGTGTGAAAGTGACAGCGTGCACACCATGGTGGCACTTAGGCTAGAGATTACAAACACTTGTTATGAGTTATATTTGGAGTTGGATGTCTCTATGAAATTGTGGTGTTTGTTGGAACCATCTAGCGCTCAAGGTGACAGTGTGGGGTTGTCTAGATGGGAAAGGCTTACTTTGAGGTGTGCTGTTATAGCCCTACCATCGATTAGAGTGTCCAACCGGAGAGTAGTTAAGAGTAGTATCATAAAGAGAAGATATTTATATGAGAGTGTTCACTAGTGAAAGTATGATCTCTAGGCCTTGTTTCTAAGCATTGATACACCGTTTGCAATTAGATCTATTACATGTTTGCTTGCTTCCATCTTTATTTCAGTTTGCCTTTAGTCTCTTCCACGCCATCAAGCTATTTGCTGGCACCGTTGTCTTATATCCATACCACTTGTATTTCACTATCTCTTCGCCAAACTAGTGCACCTATACACCTGACAAGTGTATTGGGTGTGTTGGGGACACAAGAGACTTCTTGTATCTTGATTGCAGGGTTGCTTGAGAGGGAATACCTTTGACCACTTCCTCCCTGAGTTCGATAAACCTTGGGTAATCCACTTAAGGGAAAACTTGCTGCTATTCTACAAACCTCTGCACTTGGAGGCCCAACAATTGTCTATAAGAATAGAAGTACGTAGACATCAACCGGCTCCTCCATCGCCTCTGTATCGCGAGTGGGAGAGAGAAAGAGGAGAGTGAACTGGTCTGGTCAGAGGAAGGGGACCGAACTTGACCTGGTCGTGTCCTAGACGACGGGGGAAACGACCGTTTGGTCACGTCAGCGCTGAATGTGGGCCAGGATCATCAGAATCGTGTTCAGCCTGGTATTTGCGTGATCAGCGTATCGGCGTCCCAGCGTTGGTACTGACATGCAATAACTACCAAAAACGGTACTGACCCGTCCAGACAACACCAATTGTGATAGTTTTATCCAATTAACTTCCGTATCGCGGCCAAGTTTCGGGGCGATCCACTCGATCGAGGGATCCGCACGTGACTGGTGATCGATTTCTGTTCAGATTCGAACGTGGGTAGTTATTTAAAAAAGGGAACGCACTATCGCTCGTGAAGTCTGGCCGAGAGGAAAGGAAAGTTTGGTACGTGCGTGCCCTGTTGTGGATTGGATCGATCGCGAGATCGAAGGATCCGGTGCGTATCAGTTTGAATTGGAAAGCAGCAAAGTGAAAAAAAAAACTAGGGATCAGCTAACCAAGTACGTGAGTTCTGGCACGTGAAAAGAAAGAGGCAGCGATCTGGTGCTTTGAAGGAAGAAAACGTAGGGTAAAAAAATAATGCTTTCCGATCGCTAGCTCACATACGTTCTGGTTTTCATCGGGAGAATAAGCCAAGGAAGATTCCAAGATAAAAAAGGATCGCTTTAGTTCAGATTCGTGTAGACCGGAATATGCTGATCCAAAACTGTTGAATATCTGGCCTGGGTACACACACAAACGCATCTATTTTCAAGAACACATGATGGATTCTTTTTCAGGAGATACTTTGGGCTTGAGGTGTACACGTAGCAAAAATTCTAGTGTTGTTTTCAATGACTATTTCGATCTCCTGAATGGAGTGGCACGTGATGCATCTGAGCTTAGCTGGTGCCTACATAGACTTGCGACAGTTGAGCAGTACCAAGATTGGGAAAGGCACATGGAACGGGGTTTCCATCGATGTCACAAATACAATGGCAAGTTTAGTGAGTATGATGGGTATGTTCTTGCTCACCGGCGTGTGGATAAGGAGTTAGACAGTTGGTGGTCCGAGGCGGTTGATATAGATGGTTTTTCTCATACTTGGGAGGACTACAAAAGTTTTCTCCGTAATGGTTTCGTATAACCGTATTGTGAGGAAAACGAGCAGCCGCCCAAGGTTGTGAATGGGATAGTGGATGTTGGCAAGAGTATAGCTCTTATACCAAAGGTCGCGATGACTGTGACTACTCATGATAAGTTGACAGTTGTTCCATTGCCGACAGTTAGCAAGGTGGTAGCCACAATTTCTGAAGCATTAGCGATTGATGTTGTTAAGGCTGATGTTGTTAAGGATGTCATGGAGGATGAGGTTGTACCATTGAGTGGGCTGAATTTGCAACTCACGAAAGTACAAGGCGATGCTTGCATGACAGTTGACAAGGGACAACGTTGGAATTTATTTTAGGCGTAGTATATGATCAAAGGCAAAGCATTCAAGTTGATTGTGGATGGAGAAAGCTGTACTAATGGAATTATAAAGGCAATGGTGGCAGTGTTGTGGTTGTCCACATGACGTATTCCTGAACCTAAGCATCTACGGTGGTTAAATAGCTGCGGTATGGTGAAGGTAACTCATAAGGTGTGTGTGTCATTTACACTTGGTGATTATGTTGATGAGATTGAGTGTGATGTGTTACCATTGGAGGTATGTGGGTTGTTACTTGGTCGTCCATGGCAGTATGATCGCAACGTTACACATGCTGAAAGAGCAAATACATCTTTTTTTGTGCATGGTGGCAAATAGCAGACTTTGAAGTCTATGCAGGATGATCACATAAATTCTGATGTGGAGCTAGTGGTACATAAGGAGAAGGTGCGCAAGGCTAAGCCAAAATCTAGGCTAGCTAAGGTGCAGGATGGAGAGCATGATGCACAGTGCGACAATGTTGATATTGCTTCAGCTATGCCTATAGATGACAAGCCAGTGGAACTTGTTAGTGACAAGCCAGTTGAAGTGCATCCTCTTATTGCTGAGAGGAAGGATGTTGCAGCATGTGTTCAGAAGGTTGTTTGTGTTGACACAGTTGTTCAGACGGATGATTTTTGTGCTCCTAATGTTCCAGTCCATGAGGTGCAGCGGGGGTAACAAGTGTAGTTTTATTAGCACACATGTGAGGCGTTTTGTTGGGACAATTGTGTGGATGCATAGAGGCAAGGATAGACATGTTCGTCAGATGTGTGGTCCAGGCATTACTCAACTTATGCCAGGTTGTGCAAAGAAGGTCCATATTCAGCAACCACGGGTTCCAACAAGAGTTGAGAAGCAGAAGACGATGGCGCCTAGTTCCAAGCTCGTATGGAGACGCAAGGAGGTGCGGGCGCCAAGGGCTGTATCGAGTCGAGCAGGCCAAGAGGGAGGATGTGGTGAGGAAGGGAAGAAAGACTTGAAGATGGCGAAGACACGTGAAGCGATTGTTCATATCATGCCACCTTTCCGACCCGACCCCCCAACGCTTCTTGAGGGATTCTGAAAAGGGTTTCAGAATAGAAGTTAATTAAGGAACTAGTCCTTAATAACTCAAGTTAGGAATAGTATTAAGTTTGAACATCAATGGTTGAAAGAAAGAAAAAGATGATCATCATCCACTATGTTGAGACATAGGTTCTATCTTTAAAAACCATGATGGTAACTTAACATAATATATGATCCAAGAAGGAAGGTTTGAAAAGTGATTAAGTTTGAATCATGGAACATTGAGCTAAGTTTGTCTGAAGTGTCTATTAGAGAATTGTAGACATATTTTCCAAATCCGTAAAGGATGATATATCTTAAAGCATAAAGGGTTATGTTATAAGGGAATATGTTGGAAACTCCTGTAAATACATATTAAAGTCAAGTAGGAAGCGAGGTGAACAAAACATCGAAAGTTGCACATAGTGCACTAGTGTTTCGATGAATACATTTATAATAATAGATAAGGTGTAACACCCTCAAATCGGCCCTATGCAAGTTTTAGCGCTTCCCGCCAAACTCGCATAGAAACGATTCAGGGACGCCCACCAGGCACTTACGTGCGGGTGGAGAACAAAGTAATACCATTACACATTAGTCCACGATGGAACCCACAAAACATATATATATATACAACAACGATTCCATGAGTCAAGAATACAAATATACTATACAAAGATCCAAATCACCTTGAAAACGATAGAGCGTCCGACTATGGACAAGATGCAAATGGGGCTAAGAGCCCTGAAGAATAACCAATAGTGTCCATAATCCTGCCCAGGCCAAGCCGGAAGGCTAACCCTGCTAACGACGTCGATCTCAAACCTGCTAAAACAAAAGGGGGTACCGACAAAGGGCAAAGGAAAAAGAGGAGTGTCAATACTGAGGCCAGTACACGGCGAGGCTAGAATTCGGCGGCTCTTGCCTACATATGTATGGTGGACTGAAGCGGCAGCACAACATGCACTAAACAACCTATAGAGACTCGATTAACTGTCGGCTATTAGAGCGAGATAAGAAAGACCTATTCGGAACCAACCTTATACTAACACCAATCATACCCATCCTAGTATTCCCCCTCGAGACCAAACGAGGAATTCAAACCGAGGAACTCACACAGTTGGCAGTTTTATTCATTCCATTATAGTTGAAGCACTTACTAGTCAGATATAGATAGCATGAGTCATCCTGATAGCATAAGTAGTGGGCAGTTTTAGTTAACCATTCAGTGGTAGTTGCAGTACTTACTAGTCAGATACAATTAGCATGTGTCATCACAAACCCAGCAGTTGTTGGCACTTTTATTTCATTCCATTGGAGTTGCATACTTACTAGGCTGGTATAACATGACACGATACACACCAGTTCCACCAGTTGTTGGCACTTTTATTATCCATTCCATTGTAGTGAAGCTGATTACTAGTCACATATTAAGTCAAATTTATAGCACTACTTTAGTTATGCTTGTCTATGATCAAGATACTGTGCTCCAAGTCGTCCATATCCACGGACATGGCTTTCAGAAAGATTTACCCTGCAGGGGTACACAAATAGCAACACACACACGATCAACCTCGGAAAAACCAAATCAAAACCCAACGAGGCTTTCACGACAAAGCAATCACAAGATTCATAAAAGATTTCAGGGGGCCACCCCACTAAGCTACCCGCAACGAAGTTGGCCGGCTCCGGAACAGACCCAGGGTTTGTGACAATGGCTGTAAACGACTAGGAACCCAAAAGTGTGACTGGGCTTGTCGATACCACGAAAACATTCCACGTTCCAAAACAGTACAGGTGCTCCACGCACAATCTTAAATAAAGCAGTAAAACATGGCATAAGTACAGGATAGTAATAAAGCCCCAAACTAGTTTGTGGTCCCAAGAAATAAGAAATGAATCAAGCTCTGGCTAAGGGGGATTCATAGAGTCTCACGTATGTGGATAGTGCGAATAGTCAAGGAACAGGTATCAAGTACTCAGGGCCTACGGGACACAAGTGGACATGAAAAAACAAATAGCATATATTGCCCACCGGTGCCTCTTTCATTAGTTGTCCCAGCAATTTAAAAGTTGTATTTAAAGTCATGATCATCTCCACCATTAAGCATGTGCCAACCTTCCAACAATGGTGGAACAACAACGATGCAAAGCAGCACCTGAGCAAGCAACTACGACTCGCAAGGCCGACTGTCTATCAAACAACAGGCAATAGGATGTGTCCAAGGCAATATAGAGGCTGAAGGGAATATAAATGGTACACGGAAACTAAAGCATCGCAATAAGGATAGCAATAGATCAACAGGAGGGAGTAAAGACTAGAAATGCAAAATAGGTAGAAGGGGGGAGAATGCTCGCTTGGGAAAACACTGTCGGAGATACATGACATGGCAAAGATGCGATGCAACTAGGCAATATTAAGCGGAATCGGGGTCCCGACAATTAATTAGATGGTTTATGTTGTTTAGATACCCCACAATTTAAATGTTGTATTAACAAGGCAAACCATGGCATCGGTTCGCTACACAAATTTAAATGGAGGCAATATAGGACTAGAATAGCCCACATGTAGTCTCCATATTTATTTATTAGGTGAATCGACCAAGCACCCCCAAACAAATAAACATGTATGAGAGCATGAACAATTTAATGCAACAAGGTATATGTCATATATTATAAATATAGGGGATCGAATTGGGGTCACACATCGGGGTTTGGAGATCTTGAGGTTCGAGGGATCAGGCTTCGGATCCGGACACCGGCAAGGTCTTTGGGTTCGGCGGGATCGGTCTTCGCATCCATGAAGGAGGACTTGGCGTTCTGAGGGTCTCAGTGTGGTTCTCTCGGGTCCAAGCGTCGGTGGCCCCTAGGGTTTGTCTGGGTGGATGTCGATCTTGTCATCCTCGGCTTCCATTGTGGAAGGCGAGCTTGGTGCCGGCAGTCTTCGAGTTGAAGCTAAGGACATGGTTACCTCTTGTATTCCTCGATAACCGTCTGTAATTGTACAGGGGTTTCACCATCACATACTCTCTGTTACCACAAGGAGTGCAACAATAGGAGTCAATCCATAGGACAACTCCATGAACATCAACAGATCAACAACACACCAACAACTGACATCCACCACTCTCACCTAGTGCTACTGCCGGTCTTGAGTTGTACTGCTGGTAGGATGGCCGACAAAGACCCACGGTAAGCAGAACTTGACCTAGAGGGACTCGAAGGAGGACGGTCATGGGCGAGCCAATAGGAGGCAGGGCGAGCTCGACGAGATCTGGTCAGAGGCGAGCTGGGTGACCAAGGTGACGGGGATGGAGGCGATGATAGCTTCAGGAAGTCGAGGACGTCCTGGTGGTGGGCGGTGCGGAATGGCGGAGGCGCTGGTGCGTCGGTCGGAGGGGACTCGGGGCCGGAGTTGCTCTGGGAAGACGATGGCCTCAGGCTCAGCAGCTCTTGCGGACAGGGACGGCGAGGAACATCGGCATGTGGGAGCGGCGACAGGCGTCAGGGCGCAGCCCGAGCAAGGGCCAACGGGGCGAGGAGCTCGCAGAGTAGGGAGGCCGCGTGGCGGAAGAGGGGCGGCGCGCTCTTGCAGAGGGAAGCTGACGTTGATGCTGCATCGGGCGGAGAGGGAGGCGGTCGCGGAGCAGCGACGGAACATCTCGACGGCGGAGGAGGGCCGGGTCAGGCGGCAGCGCAGGTTCCTGGCGGCGGAAACTTAGCGAGGAGAGGGAGCTGAGGCAGGGGTTGCGGGGATCGTAGCGGGGGTTCGTTGCAGGAGAATGAGCGGGTGGGGATCGCAAGGAAGGAGCAGGACGCCTCGGTGGAAGTGAGCCTGGATGGTGGGGCCGGCTCACGCGGTAGGTGAGGAGCGGGGCGTTGGGGCGTGCCCGCATGCGTGGCACTGGGCGTGCCGAGTGCGACGTGACAGGGTGCGTGCGGGACGGCTGCTGCGTACGTGCGGGCGGGACCGGGCGATCGCGACGAGGGGTGGCGTTACGGACGCGTTGATGCAGGCGGGATGGTACGGTGTACCGAGCGGGTCGGGTCGGGGCTGAACGCTGCGGTGCGCGCAGTGTGTGTGTAGGGGTGGCGGCGGGGTGTGTTGGCAGCGGGGACTGGGTAGGGTGGTTCTAGGTTTCAGAGAGGGTAGGATTAGGATTTTTCTTAGATGGGCCAGGTAGTAGGTGGCCTGGCCTAATGGCTGGGCTGCCTCCCCGGTCCGACAAAATAGTTTTATTTATTTATTTTTATTTTAAAAGCCTTTTGTAAATTATTTTTGGACAAAACAAAATATCCGGGAAAAAGGCCCGGGGTTTTGATTTGAAATAAAGACGGGGATATTTAGAAAACAAAGATAGGCTTTTAGAAAATAGTTTTTGACAAACTTATGCATGATGACATGACGATGCTCAAATGCAATGTGGCATGATGACATGAGCATGTTTTCATGAGGATGCAATGCACAAAGTAAGAATAACACGCGATTTTCTAGTAGTGGTTTTACTGGGGTGCTACATAAGGGTACCATCTAAAGTGTTGTATAATGTTATGGTGGGGCTAGTTTGCTTTTAACGTAGAATGATGTGTCCCAGGGCACAGTGCCCATGAGAAAGCCCTCGAGGTAGATGTAAAGTCACTGTAGGCTCCTGGAATCAGGCCTCGTTCTGCTGCCATAGCGACGATGCATATACACAGATGTTATCATGTGATGATAAAGTATTAATGTCAATCCAGGTGACATTAGTAAGTTGCAAAGGATTTGGGACTGTAAAGTACATACCCAAGACTCAACCTCTTCCATGAGCAAGTATGTTCAGGGTACCGGGTATATGGTGCCAATGATTGAGAACAAAATGCAGCTAGTATATTTGTACTCTAGTGCAAGTGGGAGACCGTTGGAAATATGCCCTAGAGACAAATAATAGTAAGGACTATTATCATATTTCATAGAGTTTATGATTAAGTTTTATATCATGCTATAACTGTATTGAGTGGAAACATCAATACACGTTTGATATACAAACAACCAGGAGTTCTCAGTGAAACTCTAGTCACTGGTTCATTGGTCAACAAATGATCATGTTTCCTGATCATGTGGCATTTATGCCAGTTGGAAATGGAGTCAACTCATTCTGAGAATGAGATGATGAACCAATACCCAACCTAAACATCGTGACTCGATCATGTCACGAAGTTCAAGTTACGATGATTAGAAATGGATCCTCGTAGACTATTCCTTAGACCGTGAGGCTATATCAATCACTGTCTCCTGAGAGTGCTTAGATAGCATCAAGTGCCACTTGGTGATGCAGTGGTTATAAAGGTGCGTTCAGGTACTCGGAGGAAACCGTAGAGGAAGATTTGTCCATCCATGTGACGGAAAGATACTCAAGGGCCCACTCGAAGAGGTTATATCCAATAGCAACGCAACATCTGATTTGATCACAGGGATATCACTTGTCGGAACGAGTCAAGTAGCATTATTCGGTAATGAGATTGAACACGACATGGTGATGTCATTGATCAGATCTCGGGAAATGCAAGTATCGAGAGACAAAGGGAATAAGACACGACTGTCCCGGTTCAAATGACGAAAGATCTTCGTGGAACGCACATGGGTAACATGGACATCCAGGTCCCTCTGTCGATCAATGGTGCGGGAGTGTCCCGACCATGTCTGGAGTGTTCCCGAACCGTGGGGTATCATGCTTAAGGGCTGATGATGCTTAGAGAGTGTTTATAGGATCGAAAGAATCGCCGAAGAATAGTAGAGGGAAAACCGAAAGGGTTTCGGTAAGTCCAGAGGATGTCCGGAGTGGAGGTGGAAGGTGTTCCATAGCCACAGAGGTTGAATAATATGTGAATGAATGTTAAATATTGATTTAATCATTTATTCATCATTATTTAATAAAAGAGAAAATCAATTAAAAGGTCAAAAGGCTTAATGGGCAATTCTCGGAGGGGAGAGGGCCCATTAGGGAAAGGAGAGAGGGAGAAGGGGCAAGGGGTGGCCGGCTGGGCCTAGCCTCCCCCCGCACGGGGCCCACTAGGGCCGGCCAGCGGCTACCCCTCTCCCTCCTCTCCTTTAGTCCCACCCCGGGACTTTGAGGGAGGTAGTACCTCCCCTTCCCCTATATATAGTGGGGGTATTTGGCCAGATAAATACACACAATATGCAATAAAGGTCTTCTCACTTTTGGGAGGACCTCCAGTTGCTATTTTCTCTGTCTCGCTCTCTCTCGTGATGGTGGTCCCAAGTTCGGGCTACGCGAATGAGAGACATCTTCACCGCAGAGCGCCGTCGTGCTGCGGGATTCGGATCCAGGAGCTCTACTTCCGCAACTGCTACTGGATCGGGGAAGCGGGAGTCATCGTCAGGCACCGGACGTGTGTAACTCCCCACGAGGTGTCACACTTGAGGCACTCAAGTCGTTGGAGCCATAGGAGCGCAAGGACTTCATCATGATCTTGAGGTCGGCTTCGGCTCGTCTACATCAACCACGCTCTCCTGAGTGTTGACAACGCTTTTTGGTCTTCAAGTAAGTTCGTGAAAAGCCCCTCTCGTTACTGTATTACTAACAGATAGGTCCTAGCAGCATTAGGGGTTCATGGGCTTAGGGTAAAATTTATTGTTTTCATGCGTGGAACCCCTACAGTGGTATCCGAGCTAGATCTATGCGTAGTAATGCTAGTACGGGTAGAACACACGAGATGTAGCGTGTGGGTGTTGATCTTTTAGTTGTTACCCTCCCACGTGTACTTGTGTATACCGCAGAAATGCTTGATGAAGCGACCCCCAACCGACTTTACGCGTTCATTCGCGAGACTGGTCCACGCTTGACATACGGCTTGTACCGTATAAAGTGGCTTAGGGGGTGTCTGTCTCTCTCGCATTAGTTGGTATGCCATTTGCAACAGAGGGCGAAAGAGGTGTAGTAGAGACAACCACTTGATCAGCGTTGTTCTGAAAGTTCATAGGTAAGAAAGGTTCTTGTGCGAAAGCCCATTCAGCCACGTAAAACATGCAAAGATAAAGTAGAGGCGTTTAACTTTGTTTTGTAGGGGCGGTGCTTTGTGATATGGTTGTGGCAAAGGTAAAGTGATTACCTTTTGTTACGTAGTAGTAGATAGTCACGGAGGTGATAGACTACCATGCCGGAATGACACCGGTACCCTGGTGTCTACGGCGCCGGAACCCTGGCGCTGGAATCCGGTGACGACGGATGGAGATCACGACGTGAAGGACCATATCACATCGCATTTACATTCAATGTTATTGTTTGTATATCTTATTGTGTGCTAGTATTAGATACTCGACGGTAGCCTAATAAGATGATCCCTATTAAAGTTACCAACGATTGTGTTCCCCCTTAGTGTGCACCACCAAGAAAGTTCTTCGGTATGAGGAGATCCATGGTACAGGCATGGGTGTCAGGCATATCTATGTTCACATATAGTGGGTGTAAGCCATGTTGCACAGCGAATACACTAAGGTTGAGTTGGCGAGCCTAGCACGCCATAGAAGCATGGCCTCAGAACACGGATGGCCGAAAGATCGAGCACGAGTCGCATGAATGATGTGACCTACGTTTAGCGTCCACCCTTGAACCCACATTGATGGCCGTGATGATCGGGGGAGATGTGGCTGATAGGGGTCGTGTTATCACTAGGAACCCTTATGGGGATAGGTGTTTCTGAGTGGAGTTGTTATTAACTCATTTAATAATAAACTTAGTCTAAATTCCTTTGCAATTATGAATGTAGAGATGGCTCACCATGAATCTTACTTTGTCACTGTGGAATGGGTAAAGGGTGAGAAACTTAGACTTGATGGATCCAACTTCCCTAGTTGGCTCGTGCGCCTGAATGATCTCCTTACAAGGAATCATGTGGTAGACTACATACGCCGCACGATGGATTTGACTGAGCCAGACCACTATGAGACCCCACAAGAGCTGGCAGACCGCTACTATCGTCAAGAGATGTCCACCTACATTCAGATAATAATGTGTTACAGGATGGTGGATGAACTCCATCCGCTCATGGGTGATCTTGATCCATATTCGATGGTGGATCAGCTGAGAGCAGAGTTCATAGACCGTGTGCGCATGTGGAAGCAAGAGCTGCTTGGAGAGTTCCTTTCCATATAGATGGAGGAGCACACATGTCTGCAGGGTCACTTGGAGCGCATGCTTGATGCACACATGAGACTGGTTCACTTCGTGGATTACTGGATGGATGATCCATTTGCGATAGGCGTACTGCTTCGATCGTTGCCTCCAGCTACGAAGGACATGTACGGAGTAGCATCATGAGTGGTGATACGGAAACATTGGATTTCCAAGAGTTCATATTACGTTTCAGGAATGTAAAGGTTAAACCAATCACAGGAAAGGTCATCGATGACAAAGGTATATATTTGATATACAATTTTATAAATGTTATAATCTTGCAAACACATTTGCAGTGTTAAGTATATTTGATACTTGTTCTGTTTTGCTAAAAAATAGGTCCTTCTGCATGAGAGGTGCTTGCTGGAGAGGAGGTGACGTTGCGTGTTGATGGCGAGCATGATGATGATGGCCAACGACACTCTCCCTCGACATTTATCATTTAGTTTATGTTTTGGATAGTTATTGTAATCAAAAGATTGTGAACTTCTTTAGTGTGTCTCACACTTTGTGAGACGGTTATTCATATCAGTTTGTAACAAACAGTTGTTCTACTTTTATGAATGCTTTCTATTTGTGTTCATATCTTGTTTGATTATATGTGAATTATCCTTGTTCTTTGAAACTAATTGATAATGCATGAACATTTGTAAAATATTGAAATGCCTTAAAATACCCAACTTAAATGATATAGATTACTGAATGAAAACCATTGTTTAAAATTCAAAGTTATGTGATAATATGTGAAAGTCATTCGATTTCTTATCACATATAAATCATGCCTAAGTTCATAAAAATAACTTGAACACCGTGTATTACTTGAATACAAAGTGTTTAATGAATTGTTGAAAGTAAATACATATTCGATGTATTGTGTTTTGACAAAATGGTAATTATCATTACATGATTGTTTAAAAGTGTAAAGAAGTTTACCAAAGGAAACATGAATATGAAACTATTTGATTTTATCAAAGTGTTTCATCAAACAAAGGGTATTAAAGATAAAAGAGAATCTAATTACTATGATTTGATCAATAGTAATGAAATTAAACTTTATAAGATTGGCATAAAGAAATTGTTAAATGCAAAGCATTTTGAAACGTTAGAATGCAAAGCATCACAATGTGATATTAGATATCAAAGTGGGTAAAAAGATGGTGCCAAATAAATCGTTGTAGTGTAGATGTAGAGACCATTAGTTAGAAATAGTTAGCACTCAATTAGAATATATAGTGAACCATGTGAATTCGCGAGATCGGCTCCATATCTAGTATGGATCATCGTAAAAAGTGTTGGGGTTATTCGATATAACCAAAACAATAGCGAATAAGTCCTTATAGAGTATTCATTGGAAACTTTGAATACGAAATCCATAGCTGAAACCAAAAGAGAAGCAAAACTTGTATTGCTTGGATTTTGGTGCATTCTTGAGAAAGCTCACTTTTAGTGATATTTCTCGATTATGGAGCAAATGGAAGATAGTCAAAAACACGATGGGGATTCAAATCCCTGCATCAGAATGTTGAGAAGCGCAACAGAAAATGTTCCTGAACGATTCTCTTCACAAAGGAAAGAATCAATGATAATGATCATTGTGTTTTCCCCACTTGTGTTTTCACTACATGAAGTAGGATTCAAAATGTAACCCATATATTGTATGGAGACATTTATGAATCATTTGTCATGATTCTTGGAATATGACATACCTACGAACTACTAAGAAAATAATGGTAAACTAGAATTATGAGAAATCCTAGAAGCAAAATTCACTTGAGATTAGAAAGAAATTCGTTGCTGAATCTCACAAGTAAAAGGGGTTACTTGAACTTTCCCAAATGACTGAAAATCCATAGTGGAAAAGGGGGTGAATGACAAAAGCACAATTTGTCAAGTATTGGACGAATTCAAATGAATTTGACTCATGTGTGCTTAATGTCTAGTGGATTCAAAACTAGTAAAAGTACTAGTATCTCATAGTAAATCTCCAAGTTTGATATTTGATCAAAGATTTTGAAGTTGTTCAAAATAGTGAGTAGATATGCAATTTGCATGAAATTGAGTGGGAGCTATGAAAGTCTTATTAAAACAATATGTGAGTGACATATTTTTGAGTGGGAGCAATATAAGTCTCAAATTCAAATATCTAGGAACATAATTTGAGTAAGAGTAGTGACTCATACCCAAATGTGTTAGGAACATATTTTGAGTGGGAACTTATAGAGTGATTCTTAAGTGTGTTAAGAATAAAAGCGCAAGTACTTATAAATAATGATTTATAAGGTATAGAAGTTGATAATAGGTGTATTATGATATTATGTAGTATTCCTTAAGGGATTCTGAAAAGGGTTTCAGAATAAAAGTTAATTAAGGAACTAGTCCTTAATAACTCAATTTAGGAATAGTATTAAGTTTGAACATCAATGGTTGAAAGAAAGAAAAATATGATCATCATCGACTATGTTGAGACATAGGTTCTATCTTTAAAAACCATGATGGTAACTTAACATAATATATGATCCAAGAAGGAATGTCTGAAAAGTGATTAAGTTTGAATCACGGAACATTGAGCTAAGTTTGTCTGAAGTGTCTATTAGAGAACTGTAGACATATTTTCCAAATCCATAAAGGATGACATATCTTAAAGCATAAAGGGTTATGTTATAAGGGAATATGTTGGAAACTCCTGTAAATACAGATTAAAGTCAAGTAGGAAGCGAGGTGTACAAAACATCGAAAGTTGCACAGAGTGCACTAGTGTTTCGATGAATACATTTATAATAATAGATAAGGGTACCATCTAAAGTGTTGTATAATGTTATGGCGGGGCTAGTTCGCTTTTAATGTAGAATGATGTGTCCCAGGGCACAATGCCCATGAGAAATCCCTTGAGGTTGATCTAAAGTCACTGTAGGCTCCTGGAATTAGGCCTCGTTCTGCTTCCATAGCGATGATGCATATACACCGATGTTATCATGTGATGATAAAGTATTAATGTCAATCAAGGTGACATTATAAAGTTGCAAAGGCTTTGGGACTGTAAAGTACAGACCCAAGACTCAACCTCTTCCATGAGCAAGCATGTTCAGGGTCCCGGATATGGTGCCAATGATTAAGAAGAAATGCAGTTAGTGTATTTGTACTCTAGTGCAAGTGGGAGACTGTTGGAAATATGCCCTAGAGACAAATAGTAGTAAGGACTATTATCATATTTCATATAGTTTATGATTAAGTTTTATATCATGTTAAAACTGTATTGAGTGGAAACATCAATACACGTGTGATATACAAACAACCAGGGGTTCTCAGTGAAACTCTACTCACTGGTTCATTGGTCAACAGATGATCATGTTTCCTGATCATGTGGCATTTATGCCAGTTGGAAATGGAGTCAACTCATTCTGAGAATGAGATGATGAACCAATACCCAACCTAAACATCGTGACCCGATCATGTCACGAAGTTCAAGTTACGATGATTAGAAATGGATCCTCATAGACTATTCCTTATACCGTGAGGCTATATCAATCATTGTCTCCCGAGACTGCTTAGATAGCATCAAGCGCCACTTGGTAATACATCAGTTATAAAGGTCTGTTCAGGTACTCGGAGGAAACCGTAGAGGCAATATATGTCAAGAGCGGGATTTGTCCGTCCATGTGATGGAAAGATACTCAAGGGCCCACTCAGAGAGGTTATATCCAATAGCTGCGCAACATGTGATTTGATCACAGGGATATCACTTGTCGGAACGAGTCAAGTAGCATTGTTCACTAAAGAGATTGAACACGACATGGTGATGTCATTGATCAGATCTCGGGCAATGCAAGTATCGAGAGATAAAGGGAATAAGACATGACTGTCCCGGTTCAAATGACGAAAGATCTTCGTGGAACGCACAGGGGTCACATGGCCATTGATGACCCACAAGTATAGGGGGTATATCGTAGTATTTTCGAGGGAAGTGAAACCCAATTTATTAATTCGACACAAGGGAAGACAAAGAATATTAGTAGCAACAGTTTTGTAGTAGGAACAGTAAAGTAACAGCAGTAGTAAAGTAAAGACAATAGTAACAATAGCAGTAAACAGTAGGATTCGAGTGCGGTAGGCATAGGGATGGATGGATGGGCGTTGCATGGACAAGACAATTCACATGGCAATCAGAACGTAGGGCAATTGCAGATAAATAAGATAAAGCATCCAAGTACTAGATAATCCTAGGCATGTGTTCCATATATAGTCATACGTGCTCGCAATGAGAACTTGCACAACATCTTTTGTCCTACCAGCCTGTTTGCAGCGGGGCCTCAAGGGAACTACTGGCAATTAAGGTGCTCCTTTTAATAGAGCACCGGAGCAAAGCATTAACACTCCGTGAACACATGTGATCCTCACATCAAAGCCATTCCCTCCGGTTATCCCGATTGCTGTCACTTCGGGGCCATTGGTTCCGGACAACAACGTGTGTATACAACTTGGAGGTAAGACCAAAAACAATATTATCATTATGAATCAATAACATGTTCAGATTTGAAATCATGGCACTCGGGCCCTAGTGACAAGCATTAAGCATAACAAGTCGCAACGAAGTCAAAAAGTACTAATAGTAGATACTAGGCACCATGCCCTAACAATCTGATGCCATTACATGAACGATCTCATCCAATCCCTACCATCCCCATAGCCTACATCAGGGGATTACTCACTCATAGATGGGGGAAACATGGATGGTCGATGGAGAAGCGATGGTGATGATGATGGCGATGATCTCCTCCAATTCCCCGTCCCGGCAGGGTGCCAGAACGGAGTTTCTGGTGCTGTTTTGTGGAATCTTGTGGTGGCGGCGGAGCGGAACTCCTTCTGGAAAAATGTTGAACCCCCCTAAGTTTTTAGGTCAGAAGGCATCTTATAGGCGAAGAGGGAGACCGAGGGGGTGTGGCTGGGCCCCAGCCCCTCTCTGTCTCATATTTTGTCTCCAGGTGTCCCTCAGTAAAATAATGACTTTGGCTTTTGTCCCGTCCAATTCCGAGAATATTCATTTTCTGACTTTCCTGGAACCAAAAACAACAGAAAACAGGCAGCTAGCACTGTGGCTCTTGTTAATAGGTTAGTCCAAGAAATCATATGAAAAGTACTCCAAAGTGTGGACAAAACATAAGAAAGTAGATAACACCAAGCATGGAACATCAAAAATTATGGATACGTTTGCAACATATCAACATACCCAAGCTTAACTCCTGCTCATCCTCGAGTAGGTAAGTGATAAAGAAAGAATAATTTTTTAGGTGACATGCACCATCTTAAACTTGATCGAAGTATTTGCAAAACATTCATAGCTGGGATCATAGTACTTTAACATAACATGAAAGATAAAGTTCTAACAATAAGACAAAGCAACTATGTTGCAACATGAAAAGGCATAAACAAAAGATTCATGAATAACAATGCTTTGCAAGACGTTTGTTTGTTTCACATAAAGAAAACATAACATAGTAGTATTCAGCTTGTCCTTCATAGAGTAGCAAACATAAATGCATAGGACACCTTCAACGTTTATAAGAGTGACTAGATACAAATAGTTTAAAACAAGCAACATCAAAGCTATGCATCAATCAACAAGTCTTGGGACAATGCACATAGAACTAAGAATGGCCACTATGCTCTCAAAGTAAGTGCAGAAAGGTAGAGACTCAATATATAAGTGGAAGAAAGGCCTTCAATGAAGGAAGTAGAGACTCAAGTTTCATAAAGAGCTTCCAAAAGTTATGGTACTTATTAGCTTTCAGCTCTCATTGCCCCTATCATAAGCATCTTGAAGTGGTTAAGGTTAAAGTGAACAAACTATGAAGTATATGCTTGACAAAGTATAAGTTGGAAATTGCATGTCCCTTGAATACGAGGGCCGCTCCTCATGCTACTCAAGTTTAGTTACCGGTACGCTCTTGTCATTGTAAGTACATATGTATCATAAAGAACCGCCAACAGGGTACCCCTTGCCCGATGATACGGAAGAATCCCCATATCAAAATGACAAGGCAAGCAGACAACAAGCATCTTAGAAATCTTCTTATTTACCATGGGAAAATGGTGCTTTTTTCTCTCTTTCCTTTTTTCATAATTTTTTTTCTTTTTCTCTTTTTTCTCAATATCTGACTCTTTTTTATAAGAAGAATGCTTCATAGACAGCTCATTATGGTTACTCTGCAGGTTTCCACCATGTCAGCATGGATTAGACCAGCGGCCCAGGCGTTTCTCTAACACATATACATAACTCCATGGACTTACAAGCTCCCCTTTCATTTCACACCGACGACATCCATAGACAAAAGAGCATGATATCAACTAGGTACAAAGTACAAGTGCAATGTTGAAAGCGTTCCCCATGACAACATGGTTCTGCTAATCCCTAACATATAAGTGCAAGAATATACAACATAGACGACACAATAGTTCAAGTTTATTAAGGGCAAGAAAATTAAAGTGTGCCATCAAGTTCGTGAGAGCTTTAATCACTAGTTTTCTCATAACAAGTTTAATTCGGAATGTAGACAAAAACATGAATATACTTGGAATATCATATGCTAGTAGATAGGTATGGTGGACTCTTTGGAATAACTTGGTTTAAGGATTTGGATGCATGAGTGGAACTCATACTTGGTTACGGAGGCTAGCAAAAGACTGGGAGCGACCAACTAAGAGAGCAATAATGGCCATAATCATGCAGAGCGACAAAACATCATTAATCAAAGCATAAAGTGATATTACAAGTCGAAAACTAAAGGATCATAAAGGCTATGGTGACTTTGGATAGTCATAACATGGTGTGAGCATGCGCCAAGTCAACCCAAATGAAGCATCAAAGGAGAATACCACAATACTATGCTTTAATATGCTAAAACAACGCATGATTCTTCAAAGGCACATTAAGAAATCTCAATTGTTTATAACAAGTCATGCTACAACAAAGAATACTAAGCATAAAGCCAAATCAATATTATGCATGGCATGACAAAGCATAGGCCACAGTCAAAAACAAGTTCTCTTTACCACTTAAGCATGAACTTTCCTACTCTTTTCCAATCCAAACCAAACTATTTGAAAACCAATGCATGAAAGAGGGGGTCCAACCAATTTATTCAGAAAACTAAGAAAACAAAGCAAACAAAAAACCAAAATGAAAAACGAAGACGCTCCAAGAACAACACAACTATGCATGAAACAATAAAAATGAAGTGTTTGGAAGAAACCTGAGATTTTTATTGATGAAGAAGGGGATGCCCAAGGCATCCCCAAGCTTTGACGCTTGTACTTCTTGGATATTCCTTGGGGTGACATGCGTGGCATCCCCAAGCTTGAGCTTTAGTCCATCCTTCATCTCATTACATCATTCTCTCCATACACCTGAAATTTTTCCTTCATACAAAACTTCACACAATCTTTATTAGTAACATTAGTGTACTCAAGATAATAAGTCTTTGGGTTCAGTTTGAACACCAATAAAACTTCCAGTAAAACACAAGCTACTGTAGCACTTCCCTCAAAAAGCTCAATTCCCCAAAATAACTCAAAAAGGAACCAACAAGAAGCAAATGCAAATAAAGGCAGAAATCTGTCAAAATAGACCAGCAGGTAAAGACGAATTTTTTCGAAGACCTTCTGTTGCTCAAATTTAAAAGTATTGAAACGAAAGTTAGATAACAGTCTGGGGCAGAAGCACAAAAATTCATGCCTCAAAAGGACGTATAGAGATTTTACACGAATTTTTACGGTGAAGCACAGAAATCTGTTTTGGGACATCAACTTTCCCAACCATTACTTCTCTCTCATTAGAGGTTACTCTTGGCACAAAAAGCAAATAAAAAGGATAAGAAGCGGTTATTACTGAAGTAATAACTTCCAAGACTCATCTAAATTTTTTGGGTTATCTCCCAATAAGTACTTTTCTTTAACGCCTTTAAGTTAGGCATGATAGTTTGAGAGGATGCTCGTATAAGAAATATCAATTGAAGTAAAAGAGAGCATCAAGAAGCAAATTCAAAACACATTTAAGTCTAACCCACTTCCTATGCATAGGAATCTTGTATGCAAATAAATTCGCAAAGAACAAAGTGACAGGCATAGGAAGATAAAACAAGAGTAACTTCAAAGCTTTCAGCACATAGAGAGGTGTGTCAATACCATGAAAACTTCTACAACCATAGTTTACTCTCTCATAATAATTTTCAGTAGCCTCAAGAATAAACTCAACAATATAACTATCACATAAAGCATGATTTTCATGATCTACAAACACATAATTTTTATAAAGCTCAAAAATAGTGGGATTAAAACCTTCAAACCCACTTTTAACAACTCTATAACAAGATGGTTGGTCATTAAATATAGGACCATTGTCTAGAGCTTTATCATAAACATTTTCTAAGCAAAACTCTTTAGTACCATGCAATTCGAAGTTAGGCACAAATAAAGAATTAGCACAGATAACATGAGCATAACATTCATCCTCCTTTGGTAAGCATGGGGGACAATCAAATAATGTAAGGGATAAAGAGTTACTCTCATTAGAAGGTAGGCATGGGTAGATAATCCATTCTTCCTCCTTTTGTTCATCACTCTCCTCCTCTTTTTCATCTAATGAGCTTTCAGGTACATCAATTTCTTCTTCCATAAGATCCTGCAAGGCATTAGTCTCTTCCATTTGTGGAAAGCATCTATTAATATATTCAAGAATATAGCCATTTTCTTCCTTGTAATTATCAAAGCAAAATTTAAGTATATCATAAACCTCATATTTATAAGGTGAATCATCAATATTTTCAAGCAAACTAGCAAGTTCAAATGCACCCTTCCAAGCAATAAATTCCTCAATTTGTTCCACATCATAAAAGTCATAATTTCCCTTAACATAAGAAGATATGGTAACATCATCATTGTACTCACATTGAAAAGGGAGGTGTTTGTACCTCCTACAGCAACAAGATGTATCAAAGAAATAAGTAACATTATAAGTAGAGCACACGTTTATAGCAATGGTATACCCATAAGTGTTTCCCTTTTTGTGACAAGCAGTGTTCCTTATAATAATATTTTTGTTCTTCCGTGAACCCACCTTGCCAATAAGATTCAGTTTCAAAGAAACCAACCATTGATAGAAAGCATGATAAAGCAAGACAATAACAGACCAACGAAAGTAACAACTAGAGTAGGCACTATTTTTTGTATTTTTGATAAAGAAACAAGCAAACAAGGCGGAAATAAACTAGGCTTGAACAATAGTGATTCCAAGTGGACTTGATAAATAAAGCTATGCTCCTCGGCAACGGCGCCAGAAAATAGTCTTGATGACCCACAAGTATAGGGAGTGTATCGCAGTATTTTCGAGGGAAGTGAAACCCAATTTATTGATTCGACACAAGGGGAGACAAAGAATATTTATAAGCCTTAACAACTGAGTTGTCAATTCAGCTGCACCTGGAAACAATCTTGCTCACAGTAGTTTATCAGTAGCAACAGTTTTGTAGTAGGAACAGTAAAGTAACATCAATATTAAAGTAAAGACAGTAGTAACAATAGCAGTAAACAGTAGGATTCGAGTGCGGTAGGCATAGGGATGGATGGACGGGCGTTGCATGGACAAGAAAATTCACATGGCAATCAGAACATAGGGCAATTGCAGATAAATAAGATAAAGCATCCAAGTACTAGATAATCCTAGGCATGTGTTCCATATATAGTCATACGTGCTCGCAATGAGAACTTGCACAACATCTTTTGTCCTGCCATCCTGTTTGCAGCGGGGCCTGAAGGGAACTACTGGCAATTAAGGTGCTCCTTTTAGTAGAGCACCGGAGCAAAGCATTAACACTCCGTGAACACATGTGATCCTCACATCAAAGCCATTCCCTCTGGTTATCCCGATTGCTGTCACTTCGGGGCCATTGGTTCCAGACAACAACATGTGTATACAACTTGCAGGTAAGACCAAAAACAATACTATCATAATGAATCAATAACATGTTCAGATCTGAAATCATGGCACTCGGGCCCTAGTGACAAGCATTAAGCATAACAAGTTGCAACAAAGTCAAAAAGTACTAATAGTAGATACTAGGCACCATGTCCTAACAATCTGATGCCATTACATGAACGATCTCATCCAATCCCTACCATCCCCATAGCCTATAGCGGGGATTACTCACTCATAGATGGGGAAACATGGATGTTCGATGGAGAAGCGATGGTGATGATGATGGCGATGATCTCCTCCAATTCCCCGTCCCGGCAGGGTGCCAGAACGGAGTTTCTGGTGCTGTTTCGTGGAATCTGGTGGTGGCGGTGGAGCGGAACTCTTTCTAGAAAAACGTCGAACCCCCCTGAGTTTTTTAGGTCAGAAGGCATCTTATAGGCGAAGAGGGAGACCGAAGGGGTGTCTAGGGAGGCCATACCACCCCCTAGCGCGGCCAGGCCCAGCCCGCGCGGCCAGGTGGTGTGTTTGGGACCCATCCCCTCTCCGTCTTGTATTCTGGATCCAGGTGTCCCTCGTTAAAATAATGACTTTCGCTTTTGTCCCGTCCAATTCCGAGAATATTCATTTTCTGACTTTCCTAGAACCAAAAACAGCAGAAAACATACAGCTAGCACTGTGGTTCTTATTAATAGGTTAGTCCAAGAAATCATATGAAAAGTACTCCAAAGTGTGGACAAAACATAAGAAAGTAGATAACACCAAGCATGGAACATCAAAAATTATGGATAAGTTTGCAACGTATCAGCCATCTAGGTCCCTCTGTCGATCATTGGTGCGGAAGTGTCCCGACCATGTCTGGAGTGTTCCCGAACCATGGGGTATCACGCTTAAGGGCTGATGATGCTTAGAGAGTGTTTATAGGATCAGAAGAATCACCAAAGAATAGTAGAGAGAAAACCGGAAGGGTTTTGGTAAGTCCGGAGGATGTCCGGAGTGGAGGTTGAAAGAACATTTCATGATTTCCTATGTTTTGTGTGTTAGATAACAGTACCGTGGAATCTCTAATGTGTACTATGTGTTGCAGGAAAGTTTTTAGAGTTTGGGGCCGGATTATCCGCCCCCATCATGGGTCGGATAATCCAGCCAGACCACCTTGGCTAGGGCTAGCTCTACACAAGTCTCTGTCCGGGGGTGGAATTTTTCCTCGAAAATTTCAGCTCTGGGGCAGATTTTCTCCCTGGACCGGATAATCCGGCCCTCATGTTGGGGCGGATAATCCGGCCCCAAGGGAATCACCCAAGTGAGCACCTGCGTGAGCTTCTGTCTGGGGGTGGAATTTCCCCCGGATATTCCGTGGTTGGGGTGGATTTTTCCCCAGCCAGATAATCCGGCCCTCCCCTAGGGCCGGATAATCCGGTCCCCAGGAGAAGGTTTCAAGGGCAAGTCCGCGTGAGCTTCTGTCCATAACCGGTTTTTTCTGCTGGATAATCCGAGTCTAGGGCGGAGTTTTCCCTAGGCCGGATAATCCGGCCCTCACTTAGGCCAGATAATCCGGGCCCCAAAGGCTCCAACGGCTTGGTTTTGGAAGGGGGTATAAATATCCCTTCTTCCCCAACGAGCAGAATTCTTGATTCATTCAAAAAACATCAAATCCTTTGCAAGAGCACCCTCGCTAGATCTCCCACTTCAAGCACCTGAAGGCTTCGTACTTTGGGGGAATTGAAGGAGGAGAAAATCGTCATCGTCATCATGAATCAAGCGCATCAACTCCTCTCCATTCATTTGGAGAAATCCCTGATCTAGTATTCTTGTCAATATCTAGGTCTTGTTCTTTGTTATTGATTACTTGTTCTTGTGGTAGCTTGTTGTCATTACAGGAGCCTCCAAGTTGATTGTGGATTTGTGCCCCACTAGTTGTGTAAAGGCACTAGTACCCGCCTCGAAGGGTTCCTATAGTGGAAAGGTGGATCAGGCCTTTGGTGGCGAGATCCATCGGAGAACAGGGTGAGGCCTATTGTGGCGTGGTGGTCTTAGTACCGCCTACCCCTCCAACGTAGACGTACTTCCCTTAACAAGGAAGGAACTGCGGTAAAACAAATCTTGTGTCTCCACGTGATTCACTACGGTTCACTCGTTCCTCTTCCACTCGCCCTTTACTTGCTAGTAGATAGGTTTGCATATAGGGAAATTCCTCCTAATAGTTTATCTAGAGAATTTACCCTTTGTGTTAAGCCTAAAATTGAAAAAGCATTAAAATTTGAAGTATCACCTATTCACCCCCCTCTAGGTGCCCATACGATCCATTTCAATTGGTATCAGAGCCCCGGCTCTTTATTCGGGCTTAACCGCCTAAGAGAAGTATGGGTACCAAGGAGAATGGGAATGAGATTGTGGATAAGGTCACAATGGATGACCTCAAGACGTTGGAAACAACCTTGTTGAAATCCTTTGAGACCAAGATGGAGGAGATGAATCAAATGATTGCTTGCCTCACATCATCCATAGCCCCATCCCCATCCTCCTCTGAGGCCGCCACTCCATCATCCAAGGATAAGGCTAACACTAGATCCAAGGAAGATGAAATGGTAGGTGAAAAACATAATGGTTCCACCTTCAAGAAGGGAAGTGGTAAGGAGGAATATAGTGAGGTTCATCACTTATATTCCCCTGACCCACCTATCCCTCATCCTCATATAAATAATAGGGGTGATCCACCCAAGCTTTCTGCATCCTCTTCTAATCAATGGCAATTCTTAACGAAGTCTCATGTTTGCAGCTCCTCTATTGAACTTTGGAGGATTATCGAAGAGGGTCTTCATATTGGAGATCATACCAATCTTACAAGAAGAGAAGTTCTGGACAGCCAATTGAATGCTACGGCTCTCCACATGATACAACTCAGAGTGGGTCCCAAGGACATGCCCCACATTGAACATCTCAAAACAACTAAAGAAGCTTGGCATGCCCTCACCGATCTCTTCATTGGGAATGAAAGCATGAGAAGGAATAGGTATGATGCTCTTAGTAATGAAGCAGAAGGATTCTACATGTTGGATGGTGAAAACCATGAAGACATGTATAGAAGACTCAAGGGCATCGCAACAACATTTAGAAAGCATGGAGCCACTCACATTGATGATGGTTGGATAAAAAGGAAATATGTGAGTGCTTTAATGCCTTTTGAGCCAATGGACTTGAAGAGCTTGCAAGGTAGACACAACTACCATCAAATGACATCCAATGAAGTCATGCAAGAAATGGCATCATTCAAAGTTGCTGCAAAGAATGCTGAAGATGCCCGTGCCATTGGAATGCAAAAAGGGGTCAATGTTGCTCTAAAGGCTAATGTTGTTGACCAAGATGAGGACGAAAGAGCTTTCGAGGGTGCCTCCATGGACTGCCCCGATGAAGTCAAATGTGCTCATGGTGAATACATGGCGTTTTACGCAAGGAACTTTTGGAAAGATTCTGCCAAGGCCAAGTCGGAACTCGAGCGCAAGAATGGGTCAAGTGGAAGAAGCGAAATTGGCCCAAAACTGGGAACATGCTACAATTGTGGAGATAGGCTGCACTTTGTGCCTAAGTGTCCATATCAAAATAGAGAAGACAATGGTGGCAGGCTCATCCTTAAAGAAAAATCTAAGGCACCTAAGAAGAAGCCATTTATCAAAAAGAATGGCCCTTACAAGAAGCAACCCAAGATTGCATTGGTGGCACAAGAAGAATACTCTCTGCAAGTGAAGATGAAGAGGATGAAGATAGTTCTCGCGAGGTGGCTGCTATAGCCACCACATCGACCCCATCATCTCTCTTCGGCTCGCCAAATGAGAAGGTCATCAACAACAACGTCACTTGCCTTATGGCAAGAGGGTCCGAGGTATCAACTTCTAGCTCTTCATTTCCTAACACTAACATAAATTTAGATATGGATGATCATACTAGTCTTAAAAATGAAAGAAGAAGTTATTGCTTTGGACAACTTTTTCACTAACCTGCAAGGTGAGCACAAACTTCATTTTGATGCTCTTATGAGTCAACTTGCCCAAGCCGAAGATCTTCTTGAATAAAAGGGCAGAACTGAAAGAGAAAATGCCTTGGAGATAGCTTCTTTGAAGAATGCCTTGGAAGAAGAAGAGGAAGCTTGGGTATCTTTGGAAGAGAGACTCAAATCCATTGAGGAGTCACATGAAGAAGTTATGCCTCAGCTCATCAAAGAACGTGACAATGCTCTTGCCAAGGTAAAGAAACTAAAGAAAGAAAAGATTGAATTTGGGGTTGCTCATGCCAGACTCTTGGAGAAGTTTGATAAACTTGACATTGCTCACAAGGCATTGGAGAGTGAACACTCTACTCTAAATGAGTCTTATGACCATCTCCAAACTCAATTGAGGATGTATGATGTGCCAAGCACCTCCACATCATCTTATGGAAAATAAGAACTTGCAAGAGGTTCTCAACACAAAGGTAAAGAAGTTTTAGATGACATAATGAGTAAGAAAAGGACAAACAATGGAAAAGAAGGTCTTGGTTATATTCCCAAGACAAAGAACAAGAAGAACAAGAAGAGCAAGACTGCTCAACCAAATACTAGCACCACCACCAATGACAAGTCTAATTATGATGGTTTTGCAGGGGCTAACAATCCTAACTTTGAGTTATATTGTGATCATTATGGTGATGTTTATGCTAGTTATGTATGTCCTTATGATTGCTACATACCTTGGTCTATTTGGGTTCCCAAGACCCTTGTCACTAACATGAGAGGACCCATTGAAAAATGGGTACCTAAAACCAAGAAGTAACTTTCTTGCAGGGCTATGCTTCCGGTGGGTCTAAATGGGTACTCGATAGCGGATGCACGAGTCACATGACCGGAAGCAAGGAGATCATCACGGAGATGCGGCCAAATCATGATCATATAACCGTCTCCTATGGCGACAAGTCAAAATCTGAGGTATTGGGTCTCGGCAAAGTCGTGGTGGCTCACGATATCTCTCTCGTGGACGTCGTGCTTGTTGAGACCCTCGGGTACAATTTACTTTCAGTTCGCGCCCTTGGTAAGATGGGCTTTGCTGTTTTTATTGATGTTGATTTGGTGGTACTCTTGTGGAGCAAGTCTCTAAAAGTCATTTTCGTGGGATATGTCAAAAATGACCTGTACGTGGTGGAATTTTTGGGGAAAACCACTACAGGCCCGATGTGCCTTTTCGGAAAGGCTGACGCGGGTTGGTTATGGCATCGCCGACTAGCCCACGTCAATATGAGAACTTTGCAAAGTCTCCACAAGGGTGGCCACATCCTTGGACTAAAATAAAATGTCTCCTTTTCCAAAGATCGTGTTTGCAGGGCTTGTGTTGAAGGGAAAATGCATGACTCTTCATCAAAAAGGATCTTAGAGCTCCTTCATGTGGACCTCTTTGGACCTCCATCTCATGCAAGCCTCGATGGGAAGAAGTACTGCCTTGTGATCGTTGATGATTACTCAAGATACACTTGGGTCTATTTCTTCAATTGAAGAGCGAGACTCAACAAATACTCATCGACTTTGCCAACGAGGTTCAACGTCAACACAACGTCCCTATTTTGGCAATAAGAAGTGATAATGGCTCCGAGTTCAAGAACTACACCTTAAATGCGTTTCTAAGTGAAGAGGGGATAAGACATCAATATTCTGCTGCGTACACCCCTCAACAAAATGGTGTAGCCGAGAGGAAGAACCGGACTCTAATGGATATGGCAAGGTCAATGCTAGCCGAATTCAAGTCTCCATATAACTTCTGGGCTGAAGCAATCTCTACTGCTTGTTATTCATCCAACCGGTTATACCTCCATAAAATCTTGGACAAGACTCCATATGAAATACTTACCGGTAACAAGCCAAACATCTCATACTTTCAAGTATTCGGGTGTAAGTGTTTCTTTCTCATCAAGGGAGTCCGTTTATCTAAATTTGAGTCTAAGGCTCTAGAAGGTATTTTTGTTGGGTATGGTGCCGAATCCCACACTTATAGAGTCTACAATAAGCCCTCCGGAACTGTTGTAGAATCTTGTAGTGTGGTGTTCGAAGAAAACGTCGGCTCCCGTGCGACGCAAGTTGATGTTTGTGATGCAGATGTTGAAATACCCCAAGATGCCATAAGAAGAATGGACATGGGATTTTTCTGCCCCATTGAGGAACCCCTTGTGGCGGATCGGGAAGGACAATGCTCTACTCATGAAGAGCCCTCATCTACACATACTCAACATGTTCCAACCACGGCAGTAACTTCTACACCATCTCCATCAATTGCTGAAGGTCAAGATGCTCCAGAAAGCTCCAGGCCGGATTATTCGGTCAACACCAGATTATCCGGCCACCTCTCCCCTGACGACCAATCTGCTCACCGTATTGAAGAAATCGTTGCAAGCTCCAGGCCGGATTTTCTGGCTGACCCCGGATTATCCGGCCCCTCGCCAATTCAAGGCAACCTGATGAAGTTGCAATAGGTTCTCCCAGGCCAAATTATCCGGCCATGAATCAGCAAATGTTTAGCAGCCTCCTATTACGGCTGCTGACCCACCTCAAGGGCATTCTTCATCATCTCCCACTACTGATACTCAGAATTCTAATCAAGATCAAGCAAATGATTCCAACAAAGACTCAAGTGATGAAACTATTCCACCAAGAGACAACAAGCTTACTGAACTTTGTCGCAAGGCTCGTGCTGATCGGAACCTTGAGTTAAGGGGTCATACTCTCGACAAAGATGTAGGTGATCTTCGTCGAAGGGTTTCCACAAGAAGAGAATTGGCAAGTTTTGGTGAGCATCAAGCTCACATCTCAATGGTGGAACCCAAGAAAGTATTTGAAGCTCTTGAAGATCCGTACTGGATTGTTGCTATGCATGTAGAATTGAATAATTTCGAGCGAAACAAGGTCTGGAAACTCGTGGAGAAGCCCAAGGATTGCCGCAATATTATCGGCAGTAAATGGATATTTAAAAACAAGCAAGATGAGAATGGCATTGTTGTGAGGAACAAGGCGAGACTTGTGGCACAAGGCTATTCCCAAGTTGAGAGCATTGACTTCAGCGAGACCTATGCTCCTATGGCTCGGCTTGAGTCCATCCGTATCCTTCTTGCTTATGTTGCCCATAACAATTTTAAATTGCAGCAAATGGATGTCAAGAGTGCTTTTCTTAATGGTCCTCTACATGAGTTGGTATATGTAAAGCAACCCCCAGGATTTGAGGATCCTAACTTCCCGAACCATGTCTACAAACTCGATAAGGCACTCTATGACCTTAAACAAGCCCCACGTGCGTGGCATGAGCACCTTAAAGAGCTTTTGCTAGACCGTGGCTTCGAAGTTGGGAAAATCGATCCCACTCTTTTTACTAAGAAGGTTAAGGGGGAGCTCTTCGTATGCCAACTATATGTAGACGACATCATCTTTGGTTCTACTAATAAAGCTTTTAATGATGAAATTTCAAAGCTTATGACTAACAGGTTTGAGATGTCTATGATAGGGGAATTACAGTTCTTTCTTGGATTCGAGATCAAGCAACTTAGAGAAGGAACCTTCATCAATCAAGCTAAGTACATCCAAGACATGCTCAAGCGATTCAAGATGATGGATCTTAATGGTGTCGCCACTCCGATGCAAACAAAATGCCACCTTGAACTTAACCCCCATGGTAAAGATGTGGACCAAAAGGTATACCGGTCCATGATCGGCTCTCTCCTTTACCTCTGTGCATCTAGACCCGATATTGTGTTGAGTGTGGGTGTGTGTGCAAGGTATCAAGCAGCTCCTAAAGAAAGTCACTTAGTGGCGGTCAAGAGGATCTTTTGATATTTGGTTCATTCCCCTAACTTTGGTCTATGGTATCCCAAGGGCTCCAATTTCTCTCTATGTGGTTATACTGATTCAGATTGAGCTGGTGATAAGGATGATCAGAAATCCACTTCTGGAGCTTGTCAATTCTTGGGAAGATCTCTAGTGTGTTGGTCATCTCAAAAGCAGAATTGTATCTCTCTCTCCACCACCGAAGCTGAATATGTTGCTGCTGCTAGTGCCTGCACTCAGTTGTTATGGATGAGGCAAACTTTAAACGAATACGGTGTCAATTGTGACAAAGTGCCTCTTTTATGCGATAATGAAAGTGCAATCAAAATTGCGTACAATCTGGTACAACACACAAGGACAAAGTATATTGAGATTCAGAATCATTTTATTCGAGACCATGTTGCTCGAGGCGATATTGATCTATCTTTTGTGAGCATGAAGAACCAACTTGCTGATATTTTCACGAAGCCACTTGATGAAGCAAGGTTCTGCTACTTGAGGAATGAGCTAAATATCATTGATTCAAGGAGCTTGTCTTGATTACCCATGCACTCACTCGTACATCTCAGTCTTATTTGGTCTAGATGTGGGCATGGAAATCGGGGGAGTGTGGTCCTAATTCATTGGGCTAACCCTCCCCCCATAATGCCAAAAGCAAGTTAAATCATGTCTCTTAATATCATTTTGTGATATGTGAGCTTATTGATGAGTATTGGTCATGAACCCAAGATATATCTTCGCGGTGTCATACCATACACTCCAACAAGGTGGCTTCAGCCACCACCCTCTTCCAAGAGAAGAGTTGGCTTTATTTGGATCTTCTTGATCATTTTTCGCTCCTCTCATGTTTTTATGGGAAGCACACTCACTTTTGGCTTTTCGCTGCTTTGATTCTTGCAAATTTGAGTGTGTAGTACCATCTCAGTTTGGCTCTCTTAATCCTAAGCCTTTCCCTACCCCTAAGCCATCTATTCTTGCACACAAGTCCCTTGTATACCTTGTGGGGGTGTTGTTTGGGGACGCGCGGGCCTGAATCTGTGTGTAACAGAATTTCAGATTTTAGGCCGGATAATCCGACCCAAGTGTAGGCCGGATAATCCGGCCCTGGCGGATTTCATCTTTAAGGGCAGGGATCGGGGGGAAGGGCTCATAACGAGCAACACTTCTCCCCCAACCCTCTCCCTCACCTCAGCCGCCGCCTACCGCCCCCACCCTCCTCGGAGCCTCTCCAGCCACCAGATTTTCTGGGGCCCCCGGATCTTCTTCTCCATGCCTCCGGGTACCTTCTCCTCCACGTTCTTCCTCCAATGAGTGAGGGTAACTCCCTCTCTCCCCCCATCTTTGGCTAGATGTGTTATTTGTTGGGTGGAACATTGTCTAAAAGGATGTTGCTTCACGTAGAAATCGTAGTCTTGCACTTCCTAGGCTCGATCTACTTCTTTGCGTTCAATCTAGACGAAGTTGAAAAATTTCTGCCAGGGCCGGATTATCCGCCCCTGGCCAGGCCAGATAATCCAGCCTGACAGATTCAAATCTGGTTCATTTTTGCCATGTTGTGTGCATTGAGTAGAATTGGACTATGAACTTTTTGCCTACCTTTTCCACGCTCTCTCTTGGACTTGTGTGTATGCTTATCCCCATGCTATCGACCTTGTTCTCTTCACAGGTGGTTCCAGTGCTCCCAAGACTTACAAGCGTCACTCTCGTTCTCTCTATTTCGGGGTAGACAGTGAGGGTCGTACTGTGGACAAAGTTGAGCTGAGGAGAAGAAAGAAAAAGGCTGACCGCATGGCTGAGCAAGAGAAGCGGGAGAGATCCAGGAGGGGGTGTCCAAAAGGAAGGGCAAAGAGCCCAAGATCAACTACAAGGCTTTAGATCCAGTCACTTATTCCTCTATCCGTCACCGTGATCTTTTTGCTGAGTTGCCACGTGATTCTGAGCTGGGGGATTCTCGCTTTTGGTGTGCTGAACATAAAGGAATATATGAAGATGTGTATGCCAGGCTGAACATTAGGCCTATGCACCCACTGATTCTTGCTGAGGCTTTGGAGAAGCCCCACCTTGTTGATGCCATGTATGTGGCGGAGCAGATGGGGCTGCACCACCTCATGGCTCTCCAGTGCTCATATGATTTGAAGTGGTGAAGCGGTTCTTTTCCACTTTGGTTATTTGTGGAGATGAGCATTGCACTATGAAGTGGATGACTCGTGACAGGCCTATGATTGCTGATTTCCGTGTGTTTGCTGAGGTGCTTGGGTACTCTTTCCGCTGCAGGGATAGGGTCAGTGGTCACCGCATCATCACCCAACCGAAGCCCAATAAAGATGCAGTTCTCTCTCCTTGCACGGTGGATAATGGCATTGTGGGCACTCTTGCTGGTCTTGATCCCATCTATGCTGCCTTGGTGGGCCTCTTATGTGATTCCATCACTCCGAGTGGAGGCAACAATGACAACATCATTGGTCACCTTGTCCAGCTCCTAGCCTTCTCTCATGAGGTTGCCTCGTGCGAGGATGAGTCTGTGCAGTACAAGCTGGATGTGATGGACTTTATCTACCATGAACTGCCTGATGCTATGTTCAACCGGCTGTCCATTCCTTATGCTCCCTATATTATGATGCTCATCAAGCACCTGCTTCCATCTGAGGATTTCAATATTGATGTTGTGCACAAGGCAAAGAAGATCTACACCAAGGTTCGGAAGACCTCTCACCCCTCTTCTGCTCCTGAGGGTCTCATGAGGGATGCCCGCAGGCCTCCAGTGCCTCCCGTTGCTCGTGAGATCAAGCAGCTGAACTGGTTCCAGCGGAACATCCTTTGCATGGGCGTGGACACACGCAAGGGCCAGTGCGAGGCATATAAGCAGCGCCATGAGTTGGCTCACTCTCATCAGCTCATCCTTCACCATGTGTCCGGTGCTTTTGGTGATCCCCCGGCTCCTACTCCTCCCACACCATATGCCCGGTGGAACTCTTCTTCTAGGCTTAACTATGGAGAGCTGGAGCGTCACTTGTTCCCCTCTGCGGCCACTGCTGATGATGAGGACGATGACACCGAGGATCTTGAGGATGAGGACGATGATGGGAATGAGGACGAGGATGACGACTACGAGTGATACCTTGGGGTGTTATCATCGCTCTTCTTCCTTTTTGGCGTCTCGATGCCAAAGGGGGAGAAGCAGTTTTATTACTTCTCCGAGGATTTGCATGGGTCGGGCACAAGCATTTGCACTTTTTCATTTGTCTTTTTCTTTCTTGTGTCCCTTTAGCGTTGAACTTTAATTTGTGGTTTTGGTTTGTATGAGACTCTGTGTCGATGGACTTCTGGATTTATCTCATGGATTATGCCTATGGATTCATCTATTCATATCCTATTATGGTGGGTATCTATCTCGAGGAAGGCGCTTATATTGGTTATCATGTTGATAATTGTGGCTATTTCAAGGACGCCTCTCCCTATCTCAGTGCTATGATTATGTTGTTTATATTTCAACAGAATAGACTCGCACCTTTTTGTGTGCATTTGTATTCAAATGCAAATTTCTAATATGCACACATTGAGGGGGAGTCTCTTCCATGTTTTTGTTGGTGGTCTTGTGATCCTTTCTTGCAAATCCTAGTATTGTCATCTAACACCAAAAAGGGGGAGATTGAAAGAACATTTCATGATTTCCTATGTTTTGTGTGTTAGATAACAATATCGTGGAATCTCTAATGTGTACTAAGTGTTGTAGGAAAGTTTTGAGAGTTTGGGGGCCAGATTGTCTGCCCCCATCATGGGCCGGATAATCCGGCCAGACCACCTTGGCCAAGGCTGGCTCTGCGCAAGTCTCTGTCTGGGGGCGGATTTCCCCCCGGAAATTCCGGCTCTAGGCGGTTTTTCTCCCTGGACCGGATAATCCGTCCCTCATGTTGGGGCGGATAATCCGGCCCCAGGGGAATCACCCAAGTGAGCACCTGCGTGAGCTTCTGTCTGGGGGCGGAATTTCCCCCGGATATTCCGTGGCTAGGGCGGATTTTTCCCCACCCGGATAATCCGGCCCACCCCTAGGGCCGGATAATCCGGTCCCCAGGAGAAGGTGTCAAGGGCAAGTCTGCGTGAGCTTCTGTCCGTAGCCGGTTTTTCTGCTGGATAATCTGAGTCTAGGGCGGAGTTTTCCCCAGGCCGGATAATCCGGCCCCCAACGGCTCCAACGGCTTGGTTTTGGAAGGGGGTATAAATATCCCTTCTTCCCCAACGAGCAGAATTCTTGATTCATTTGAAAAACATTAGATCCTTTGCAAGAGCACCCTCGCTAGATCTCCCACTTCAACCACCCGAAGGCTTCATACTTTGGGGGAATTGAAGGAGGAGAAAATCGTCATCGTCATCATGAATCAAGCGCATCAACTCCTCTCCATTCATTTGGAGAAATCTCTGATCTAGTATTCTTGTCAATATCTAGATCTTGTTCTTTGTAATTGATAACTTGTTCTTGTGGCAGCTTGTTGTCATTACGGGAGCCTCCAAGTTGATTATGGAGTTGTGCCCTGCTAGTTGTGTAAAGGCACCGGTACCCGCCTCGAAGGGTTCCTATAGTGGAAAGGTGGATCAGGCCTTTGGTGGCGGGATCCATCAGAGAACAGGGTGAGGCCTATTGTGGCGTGGTGGTCTTAGTACCGCCCACCCCTCCAACACAGACGTACTTCCCTTAACAAGGAACTGCGGTAAAACAAATCATGTGCCTCCGCGTGCTTTACTACGGTTCACTCGTTCCTCTTTCACTCGCCCTTTACTCGCTAGTAGATAGGTTTGCATATAGGAAAATTCCTCCTAATAGTTTATCTAGAAAATTTACCCTTTGTGTTAAGCCTAAAATTGAAAAGGCATTAAAATTTGAAGTAGCACCTATTCACCCCCCTTCTAGGTGTCCATACGATCCATTTCAGAGGTGGAAGGTGTTCCATAGCCACGGAGGTTGAACAATATGTGAATGAATGTTAAATATTGATTTCATCATTTATTCATAATTATTTAATAAAAGAGAAAATTAATTAAAAGGTCAAAAGTCTCAATGAGCCAATTCCCGAAGGGGAGAGGGCCTATTAGGGAAAGGAGAGAGGGAGAAGGGGCAAGAGGGTGGACGGCTGGGCCTAACCCCCCTCCCCTTCGCGGGGCCTACTAGGGCCGGCCGGCGGCTACCCCTCCCCCTCCTCTCCTTTAGTCCCACCCCGGGACTTTGAGGGAGGTAGTACTTCCCCTTCCCCTATATATAGTGGGGGTATTTGGCCAGATAAATATACACAATATTCAATAAAGGTCTTCCCACTTTTGGGAGGACCTCCAGTTGATACTCTCTCTCTCTCTCTCTCTCTCTCTCTCTCTCTCTCTCTCTCTCTCTCTCTCGTGATCGTGGTCCCAAGTTCGGACTGCGCGAACGAGAGACATATTTACCGCAGAGCGCCGTCACGCTGCGGGATTCGGATCCAGGAGCTCTACTTCCGCAACTGATGCTGGATCGGGGAAGCGGGAGTCTTCGTCAGGCACCAGACGTGTGTAACTCTCCGCGAGGTGTCACACTTGATGCACTCAAGTCGTTGGAGCCACAGGAGCGCAAGGACTTCATCACGACCTTGAGGTCGGCTTCGGCTCGTCTACATCAACCACGCTCTCCTGAGCGTTGGCAACGCTTTTCGGTCTTCAAGGGTAAGTTCGTGAAAATCCCCTCTCGTTACTGTATTACTAATAGATAGGTCCTGACAGCATCAGGGTTCAGGGGCGTAGGATAAAATTTATTGTTTTCATGCGCGGAACCCCTGCAGATATGTAATGATAAGTCTAAGGTTGTGTCAAATATTGTTGCTATGTTATTGAGTACGAGTCTAGGTTAGGTTCGAGTCCGTTGTGTGTTCGGTTTGAGTCTATCCAACCGACTAGTTGCAGGCCTCCTATATAAAGGAGTCAGCCGCCTAGAGTTGAGGGGAGTTCAGTTGTTTAGTCTAAAAACTATATTGTGCTCCACCGTGTATCATCCCTCCGGGGACGGCGATATCATTTATCATATTATTGTTACGGACCTTCTTGTGTTCATCAAGGATTGTCGTGCTCAGGTTTGAGGCGTGGTGATCTTCATCACGTTACTTGCTGGATTGATTCTTCTTCTTCAGGTAACATTCATCGGTGTTATTGAAAGATTACCTACTTGGTTAACTCGCTGTGAAAGATCGGGACAAAAATATAGGATCATCGGCTTGATCTGTATCAAGTTGTGTCTCACCACCCTTCCGAGGGAGCCCCTTCTATCATCACCGATTATTACCTGTCGGTAGTTCAACTACCGACGAGTACTTGTCGGTGGTTCGAGGCCGTGCTACTTTTCAAAATTTTTAATTTTGTGTATTATTCGTAATATTGATTAAATATTTCGTAATATTTAAAAAAATAGCTATGTCACGCATGGTGGCATCATTCTGTGTCACGGCTGCAAGATGCAAGAAAGCACAAAATGATGTGTGTCACCAGGGTGACATACCATAAAATCATGGTATTTTTTCGTTTATATATTATTGCATTTTCTTTTGTACTAGTGGAGGTGTTGCACAAGAAGAGATTGGCGCCCTTGAACCGGGTTTTCTTCACCTGCAATGATATCACGTGATGCAACCTATACGTGGTTGTATTTGTGCTAGTAACATTTTTTTGGGGTAATTTTCGCTAGTAACATTGACTTCATTAATAACTTCATGCCTTTATTTATCTCACTTTGCTTAAAAAATAGTCCCTCTATCCAGAAATAACTGACTTGATTTTGTTTAGATTTTTTTTTTTGCGAAGTTCCACCGATCTATTAAAAATCATCAACAACAGTATAAAGAGATCCAAAAGTAATAAAAATTACAAATAAGTCAATAGACCACCTAGCGACGACTACAAACACTAGCACTTGATTTTGTCTAGATTCAAATGTATCTGTATACTAACGGGCTGTTTGGTTCAGTGACTATCCAGTGGATGACAAGGGATATCCATTTTTTTGTGGTTATCCAGTGTTTGGTTTAGATGGTGGAGGGGATATGGATAACCACTTTTGGCTTAAAATGGTGGTTGAGCATATCCCACAAAAAGAGCTGGACGAGCTCAACCACTTTTGGATAGGTTCTCCGAAGTGTTTTCCTGTTTGTAGATTTTGACTGGCTATCCCTAACTACTTTTTTCCCACTTTAGCCAAACACAAAAAATGGCTACCCCTAACCAGCTGGTTGGGGATATCCTCATCCCTAAATGATATCCTCTAAACCAAACAGCCCCTAAAATGCGTCTAAATACATTCAAATTTAGGCAAATCCATGTCAGTTATTTCTAGATGGAGGGAGTATCATCTTGCGCATTCCACAGAATATTGGTGCCCCGTAATGTTTCAAATCCATCTTCATTTACTTGTCTATCAAATTTTAGCAAAAACCGCAAATGTTTTTCAGAATTCAGATCCCAAAGAAGTTGGAGGCGAACTGTTGTGAAAAATAAGCGCGTATACATGCATGGGGGATCAATATGATTCAGTTGGTGAGGAAGAATTCACAGGAGCTAAAAGAAAAACCAATTACAGCCCGGATTTGCATTACTAGATACACACATGCACGTCGCCTCGATTCTTTCCTCTCCACCGATCAACCCGCGCGTACGCATGCATGCACAAAGGTACCGTCGCTTGATTCACTCTGCTCTAGTTGGACTCGAGCTGCGCGTACCACACACCCTGGATCTTGACATCCTTGGGCGCCTTGGCGCCGAGGTCGGTGTCGGACGGCTGCACGCTCTCGAAGACGCCGATGACCTCGCCGGTGTCCGGGTTGCTCTTGGTGACGCTTAGGGTGATGTTGCCCGTGGACGAGGATGCGTTCTTCACGTTCTCCTTGGCGAGCTCCTCCTCGTCTCCCCTTCCTCCGGCAGGCAGCGCCACGGCGTTGTCGTAGCCAGTAGAGCCACCACGGCCCTTCGGGTCGAGGAAAGAGGAGCCCCTGTAGCTGGGCACGAGGAATGGCCCGCTGAAGCTCTCGGGCTTGCCGGTGGCGACGAGCTGCTTGACGGTGAAGAGGAAGGGCACGCGCTCGCCTCCGGGGAGCTGCACGGTGACGGCGGCGTAGTCGATGCCGTCCTTCTCCTCGAACTTGAGGCTGCCGTCGGCGCCGACCTCCAGGGGCCCCTCCATCTCGTCGAGGGTGTAGGTGAGGCGGGTCATGAGCTTGGTCTTCTGGAAGGCCGGCGGCTCGTTCTTCTGGATGCCCTCCGCCTTGACGGTGAAGGAGGTGGGCTCGAGGCAGAACTTCTTGACCTCGTACTTGCCGGCCTTGAAGGGGAAGGTGTCGACGCCGCCGTCGATGGTGGGGCACTGGTTGGCCGTGCCGGTACCCTTGACCTCCATGTACGTCTTGCTCTGGATCTCGTCGAAGGTCAGCCTCTTGGGGGCACCCTCCGCGCTCGCGCCCTGTCGTCAGTCAGCCACCATGCATGCCACGTTAATCCTTGACCGCGCCTAGCAAGCTAAACGTGCACGTCCAAGGCAAGGAAGGTGTAAAACTTACGGAGACGAGGAGAGCGGATGTGGCGAGGGCGAAGCCGGCCATCTTGGCGGCGTCGGCGCACTTGCTGGCGACCTCCCTGATGTCGGACTGGAGGGAGCATGTGACCCTTGCGACGTGCGACGACGGCCGCGCGGAGGAGGGCAGCATGACGGAGGAGGCCCGGGCGCCGATCTTGGCCGGCTGCATCAGGGTGGCCGCGGCTTGGAGAGACGCTGCCATGTCTGTGCCACTCGGTGTGTTGGGTCTGCGCAGCGAGAGCAAAGCTAGGCGTTTTGTCAGGGGCGGGGCAAGTGTTTGTTATCTATGCGCTGCGCAGATCAGCGGGGTGGATAAGAGACGCCTCCCATTGGTGGCTTCCGGATAAGAGTATCATCCATCTGTTCCCGTGGCCACCAGCCAGCCATTTTTAGTGGCCCTTGTTGCTTCAGTTGATCTCCGTCCTTCTCCTCTGCCGAATCAACCACGGGCTCGGCGCCGCGCCGGCACACTTGGCCAGTCGCTGTCACCGTGCCTGTAGCTCTAGCATCAGCAGCTTGACTTGCTGCCAAACCGCTACTGTGAGGCCTCGGCACCAGTGCAATGCTGCCCGACACGGTGCCTCGCCGGCATGGACTCACCGCCGCCGAGCTCCGCTGACCACGGCCCCCCAGCACGACGCACTGCGTGTTCGCTTGCACCACGAACGCACTTGTACGAGACCTGAACATCTGCCATGGGCAATCGTGTACAGAACCACCATATGCTTCCTTCCACTGTAAACAATCCAAGATCTGAAACGGCCTTGCTTTAGGGCCACGCGCAATTTCGTCGTTCAATTAAGGATGTGAACGAGTTAGCAAAAGCAAACCCATAATAGTACTGAACTACAATATGAGCACGCACAACCACTCATTGCTAAGCAGCCATGATCCGCGCATTCAATCCAATCAATCCAATATACACTACACCAACATGGACTCTGAAGCTCCAAAATTTCTGCCTGAACCATCGTCAGCCCCCCGAAGAGCTGCCATCATTGGCGGCGGAACAGTGGCCGCGGCAAAAACAGAGGATTCTGTTTTGACAGGCAGCACAGAGGGTGTTACTTTTCTTTTGAGGGTAACAGAGAGTGTTACTGCTAGTCCTTTCAACTGGGCCCACGGCCCTACCCCAGGCCCGAAGTGCAGCCCACAACGCCAGGTGTTCTGATGGTCAAAGCAGCCCAAGCAAAAAATTGTCCTGAGCCAAGATAAACGCGGGGAGACCTCTAATCCGCATCCGAGGACGCAACCTTCTGAATTCTTTGGATAGACTAGTAAGCGTGTACGTGTAACGTACGCAATAATACCTCATTTTGCTCTCATGTGTCATTCCCATCTTCCCCTCTCGTGAACCTCCAAACTTCTTACTTCATGATGCTCATAGGCAAAGCTAGTCGTCCCATCTTTTTCCTCTCGAGAAACTCCAAGCTTTTTGCTCCATGAGGCTCACAGCCAAGACGAGTCTTTTTGTATCTCATTTTTGTTGTGATGCTCGTAGCCATAATGACTTTTACCATCTTTCATGCTCACGCCACCCACTCACCCACGCTAGTGTGACGAACACCAACCCTCCACCCGCGTAAGTGTGGAAATAGCATTGACACGAATCGTAATTTCTAAACTTAATGGTGAGTTTGTCCGCACACATACCATCTCCACTACCAGTACAAACCAATACTGCCGCAAAGCTACTATGCGAGTCCCTTTGTGGCTCGTTCCTCGTCACCTTGCAAAGGCCTACATATGTAACGCGGATGCACTCCGGCCAAATTTACGATTCAAAACACTTGGGTGGCCTAGGCCAAGTTTACGATTCAAAACACTTGGGTGGCCCAGCCTGCCCCATACCATTCATATATTTCAATATAGTAGTTTCTCTAGAAAAGTCTTTTGACATGCAACACGCATTTGTTAGTTCCTCTTATCATACTTTGTCACACCTTGGTAACAAATGTGGAATCATCCAAAAACTACTTCTAGTACCATATTACCAAGAGGGCCTATTCAAACATTTTTTTTCCATATATCTTTTCCTAGAACTACCAAACATGACAAACCAAATAAACACATTGTGCTGAAAATAAAAATGTTGACCTGTAATAGTGTAAGTAATACGATTACTGAATCCATGTAGATAGTGGTAAAATATTTATAACCAAAAACTGCATGACATTACGGTGGAATTTCAGTACAAAATATCCCATTGTATAGAACAAGTTGTCTTGACAAATCTCAAGAACTTCTTGGCTTCCGTGTTGCTATGCATACCATGGCTGAAAGAATTATTCAGAAGTTACATTATAAGAAATGGAAACTGTAGTTTAAAATTAAATTACTGAAAATCTTGTAGCAACGATGACATAATTGTATCAACTTAGAGCACCTTTCTTTTCATATGTATCCATATTACAAGTGCTGAGAAGGAATACAACAAATCCTAGATCAGCAAAAAAGAGACCACAGATTAGGTGATAGATAAAAAATGGTATGTACATTGAATCGACACATGACATGCTCTATGTTATCTCATTTCACACCTAAATCTAGCTGCAAAATACACATAGAAATCAGAAAAAAGGAAAAGGATCAGTATTCAAGGAAATGACCATGTGCTCCGTGATGCCAGACTATCCTGACCCCATATGTGCTCGATGATGGAAGATTATTGTTTGAGACCGCTAGTCAAGGTATCACATATAAAATGGCTCCTAAGAAGTTCCAAGCCATAGTTACGAAAGTTTTCCCTCGTTTTCCAAGGAAGGGGGAGGGTGACGTGGCAAACGTCTTCTCGGCTTATCATGGTTCCTTCGCAGAACATTGTCAATGAAAATTCCCAAAGGTCACCTATAGATTATTTTTGGAAAAGGAAAACATTAAAAATACATTAAATGGGTAAATATTAAGGTAATTAACTTCATAGACATAGGATTAACTGACAATGATAAGAAAAAGAAACAAAATAATAATGTCGATAGCATGCTATTTTTTGGAGTAAAGAAAATATCATTGACATAATTGTAAAAAGAGACGGTTCCAAGCATATCTATATTTTTTACAGTAATGATTGGTTCACGTGATCTCGTTTTATCATATACAAGGTGCACTTTCTTTGCATTGGAGGAGTCAGCTAACTCTATAAGGTCGAACAAAAGTAAATCACTCTCACCATTGAAGGGCAGCAGCTTGCTTATTTCAGGCATGGAAAATCCCTCATTGCCTCATAATCCAGTAATGAAGATCCACAAAGAAATTGTACCCTGACCCTAGTATATTAGCCAGATCGTTACTAGTGCTATAATGCAAAAAATTCTTTGAACTGGGATCAGTATCCATCCAAGGTGCATCATTATAGACAAAGTTTCTTGAAGGTGAAACAACACCAAATGAATCTAGAATCTCCAACGAATTCAGTAAAGCATGAGATCCTTGACTGTCAAGATAATAATCCACAAATGCATCCAACATACAATGAACAAAACTCAGTTGCTCGACAGACAATTACTCTTCTTTGGCATCACCCTGTAAGCGACGAAGTACATTGAGGTAATCTATTTCATCTAATGTCTGCATGAAACCAAGCTTGAATATACTGAAAATTTAAACAGGACTGTTGCATCTGTACGATGAACATTTCTTATTTCGATTTGGTGCTACATGGCATTCAGTTAAGCATTGCTTTAAACTGTAGTGGTTTATATACACAGTAGTATACGAAAAAACTGATGCCTTGTCAGATTGCTGAAAGAAAGAAATTGGATTCGAGTGGCAAATAAGACAGTTGTTGAATTAACGATATGTACCTGCTAGACCCAACAGAGATGCACGGCGTAACGGCAAGGTGCCTGTAACCAGCAGCGAGACCTGCTGGCCGCAAAATGATCCAGCCGCCATCCTTCCAAGAATCAAATGAAGCATCGAGATATGAACCAATCGCCACCGGGCCCGGCTCAATCAACAAGCGTGGCAGCACGAACAGTATTCGTGTAATCGCGTCGGGTACCTACGTGGAGGCTACACTTACCAGCGCGCATGAGGCCGATCTTCTCGAGGATGATGCTGGCGCCGATAAATGTGCTGGACAACGACCCTCGGAGGTCACCCATGCGCGAAGCAGTTCTTCTATCTCAATCACTCAGAGTTCAATCATGAACCATAAGACGGTCATGCCTCTGTAGGCGGTAAGAGATGACGACGGGTGGCGTCGGATCCTGTGTTTGGACTCCCCTGCTCCAGTGGTTACAGCAGCGGGTTGTGGCTCTAGCGGAGGTCCATCCACAACTCGCGTGGTGGCGGTGCAGCACATGCGGCGTCGCGTGGCGGCGGGTGGGCTATAGCTGTGGACGAGGGTTACAACTACAATGTTGGAGGCGTGAGGCGTTGGCAGCGGTGCTTGATCCCGTGAGGGCGGCGGCAGTCGGTCAGCGATGAATGAAATTCTGCGTGATTGCGTCTGTTTCCTTTTTTAATGCAATAGTTTCCAGTTTTTCACGCCTTTCATGATTGCAGGGCCAAGGACACGGGTGGGATAAGTACAGTCCGTCATGTTTAACTGCTATGTGCACCAAAGAAAAAAATTAGCCTAAACCAAGCCTTTAGATCGAATTTGGTGGGTCTAATCGTGCGGATTTAATTGGTGCGTGTATATTTTGTGGGTACATTTAGTAAAGTTTATCCCATTGTATAGAACAAGTTGTCTTGACAAATCTCAAGAACTTCTTGGCTTCCGTGTTGCTATGCATACCATGGCTGAAAGAATTATTCAGAAGTTACATTATAAGAAATGGAAACTGTAGTTTAAAATTGAATTACTAAAAATCTTGTAGCAACGATGACATAATTGTATCAACTTAGAGCACCTTTCTTTTCATATGTATCCATATTACAAGTGCTGAGAAGAAATACAACAAATCCTAGATCAGCAAAAAAGAGACCACATAGGTGATAGATAAAAAATGACATGTACATTGAATCAACACATGACATGCTCTATGTTATCTCATTTCACACCTAAATCTAGCTGTAAAACACACATAGAAATCAGGAAAACGGAAAGGGATCAGTATTCAAGGAAATGACCATGTGCTCCGTGATGTCAGACTATCCTGACCCCATATGTGCTCGGTGATGGAAGATTATTGTTTGAGACCGCTAGTTAAGGTATCACATATAAAATAGCTCCTAAAAAGTTCCAAGCCATAGTTACGAAAGTTTTCCCTCGTTTTCCAAGGAGGGGGGAGGGTGACGCTGCAAACGTCTTCTCGGCTTATCGTGGTTCCTTTGTAGAACATTGTCAATGAAAATTCCCAAAGGTCGCCTATAGATTATTTTTGGAAAAGGAATACATTAAAAATACATTAAATGGGTCAATATTAAGGTAATTAACTTCGTAGACATATGATTAACTGACAATGATAAGAAAAAGAAACAAAATAATAACGTCGATAGCATGCTATTTTTTGGAGTAAAGAAAATATCATTGACATAATTGTAAAAAGAGACGGTTCCAAGCATATCTACATTTTTTACAGTAACGATTGGTTCACGTGATCTCGTTTTATCATATACAAGGTGCACTTTCTTTGCATTGGAGGAGTCAGCTAACTCTATAAGGTCGAACAAAAGTAAATCACTCACCATTGAAGGGCAGCGGCTTGCTTATTTCAGGCATGGAAAATCCCTCATTGCCTCATATCCATTAATGAAGATCCGCAAAGGAATTGTACCCTGGCCCTAGTATATTAGCCAGATGCAAAAAATTCTTTGAATTGGGATCAGTATCCATCCAAGGTGCATCATTATAGACAAAGTTTCTTGAAGGTGAAACAACACCAAATGGATCTAGAATCTCCAACAAATTCAGTAAAGCATGAGATCCTTGACTGTCAATATAATAATCCACAAATGCATCCAACATACAATGAACAAAACTCAGTTGCTCGACAGACAATTGCTCTTCTTTGGCATCACCCTGTAAGCGACGAGGTACATTGAGGTAATCTATTTCATCTAATGTCTGCATGAAACCAAGCTTGAATATACTGAAAATTCAAACAGGACTGTTGCATCTATATGATGCACATGAACATTTCTTATTTTGATTTGGTCCTACATGGCATTTAGTTAAGCATTGCTTTAAACCGTAGTGGTTTATATATCACAGTAGTACACGCAAAAACTGATGTGTTGTCAGATTGCTGAAAGAAAGAAATTGGATTCGAGTGGCAAATAAGGCAGTTGTTGAATTAATGATATGTACCTGCTAGACCCAGCAGAGATGCACGGCGTAACGGCAAGGTGCCTATAACCAGCGGCGAGACCTGCTGGCCGCAAAATGATCCAGCTGCCATCCTTCCAAGAATCAAATGAAGCATCGAGATATGAACCAATCGCCACCGGGCCCGGCTCAATCAACAAGCATGACAGCACGAATAGTATTCGTGTAATCGCGTCGGGTACCTGTGTGGAGGCTACACTTACCAGCGCGCATGAGGCCGATCTTCTTGAGGATGATGCTGGCGCCGATAAATGTGCTGGACAACGACCCTCGGAGGTCGCCCACGTGCGAAGCAGTTCGTCTATCTCGATCACCCGGAGTTCAGTCATGAACCATAAGACGGCCATGCCTCTGTAGGCGGTAAGAGATGACGACGGGTGGCATCGGATCCCGTGTTTGGACTCCCCTGCTCCAGTGGTTACAACAGCGGGGTGTGGCTCTAGCGGAGGTCTGTCCACAGCTCGCGTGGTGGCGGTGCAGCACATGCGGCGTCGCGCGGCCGTGGGTGGGCTATAGCTGTGGGCGAGGGTTACAGCTACGACGTTGGAGGCGTGAGGCGTTGGCAGCGATGCTTGATCCCGTGAGGGCGGCGGCAGTCGGTCAGCGATGAATGAAATTATGCGTGATTGCGTCCGTTTCCTTTTTTAATGCAACAGTTTCCAGTTTTTCACACCTTGCGTCACTGCAGGGCCAAGGACACGGGTGGGATAAGTACAGTCCGTCATGTTTAACTGCTATGTGCACCAAAGAAAAAAAATCAGCCTAAACCAAGCCGTTAGATCGAATTTGGTGGGTCTAATCATGCGGATTTAATTGGTATGTGTATATTTCGTGGGGTACGTTTAGTAAAGTTTATGTTCTCTCTTTTATAAGTAGTAGAGATAGAGATGAGATAATCCGATCATCCTTTGTGGGATATATAAGTTGTCCACGGCTGTGGAGCGTGCGTTGCAAAAGTTCAAGCAAAGCACTGCGTGCCCTTCGGCTTATTTGGGCAGAAGTTCGGCCTTACGAGCATGGACGATACACTGGCTTCTTCTGACTGTCTGATAGCGAAGAGTAGTATTAGGACGTCCAATAGTATTTGCTTTGTAAAATTTAGGTTTGTAATCGGGTAAATTAATAAATGATCGTCATCGCATGATACTCATAGACCGGTGCTTTCTAACGGGATTGTTGTCTTTGTAATATGCTTAAGTTTGTAATCGGCATAATTAGATAAAATCGTCACTTTATTCTTGGGTTTGCGTTGCACTAAAAAAAAGTGCTTATGTGATGCTTGTCTTTTTAACCGGGCTAAATAAAAATGTTGCTTAGTGTGTTTGTTTGCGTGAAACTCGAAAAGGTCCGAATTCCGTCACCAACAAGTGTTGACCGATGGAAGGTTTGAACATAGAGCGACATCCTTTCTTATCGACCTTCGATGTAGCGGCCGGAAAAGGTACACAACACATTGACCGTTTATCGCGAGCATATACACGTCTATGTACATGTCTTGCGTGCCATTTTTATTACCAGTCTCCCACTCGATATCTTTCGTCTATCGATCCTACATCGGAGCCATACCAAGGCTCGTCATAGGGGGTTTAGGGTGCGCTCACGCTTTGCTGCACATACGGCTGGTAAACGTGACGACGTGTTCTTGGATTTCTAAACATCATGTGTCAATCGCTATGTCATCGAACACGTAGCACCGGGGGCAATGATTTCTATACGTTTTACACGGATCCTTGCGGGTAGCAGTTTTTTACTTTCCTTTGTTGCCTCCTTGTGTTTCGACCTTACATTCGTGTCTACCATACGTCATACGTTATGTCTAATAGGCAGTAGACGCGCACTAAGCTAAATACGCCTCCTGCGACCGTGTCAGCACTCTGGGTTGTAAGCTGCGGCCGGGGGGGCAAAGAGAAATCTAGAAATCTATAGTAACAATTGGGCTTTAATACATACTTGCAACACATCAAAATATAATTTGATACAAAATATACAACCACCAATTTCATAATCAATGAATCAATCAACATCCAATCATGACTAGCAATACTAACAATGAGGCTTCAATACATAATCAACCTATATCTATATGTACATAATTTGTATACACATGATCATATTCAATTATGAAATCGAGGGAAGGAGGGGGAGGTGGTACCTCTACCTGCAGATGGGGTCAGGGAAGCTCGGGACACGGCCGTCGACGGGACAAGGACAGAGAGGGGAGGCGATGGGGACGCGGGACCGGGATGGGGATGGACGGCGATGGGGACGAGGGACGGGTCGGGGACCGAGGCGCTGCCGGCGGGCAGCTGCATAGGCGTGGTTGTCGGGGGTAGCCGGCTAGTGACCTAGGGTGTGCGGGTTTGTTGAAGAATGAATCGGATCGGGGACGGCGACCCATGCGCTTGCTATTTTACCCTAGGTTTGGTGCCATATCGAGCGACGCCGACCTAGCAACCAAAAGTCAGTTGGAAAAGCTACGTCAGAGCGCCGACCTAGACGCCACGTTGGATTGTCGGGGTCACCCGTCGATCCCTTCGGCACACCGATATGAACATATTCGGCTTCGTTTTAAATGGCACCAACGTTGAGGATCAAATTGTGAAATAATTTCTAGAAGGGGTCAAACCCGGAATTAGTTCTCCAAACGCGACAGACTTGTCAAAAAATACAAAGTTTGGCACGGTCAATTATCGTGTGGACTGATCGATTTTTTGCCAAATTTTGTCAGGCCAATTACTTGCGTCAACTTGGAACCGTAATCCTCGCTACCTTGAAACGATCGCAAACGCGATTTGTGGCATTTGCTTCCGTCTACTGTATACTATATATCTACCCGGTGTTGGCGTGCCACACCGGCCGCAGTAAATACTGCAGCTCTCCATCCCGCAACAGGTCAAGCGAGATCTAGCCGGACATGGCATCGACATCATCTACCAGCCCGCCGGAGAACGTGAACAAACGGCATCTCCGGCGCCGCACCAAGCGCGCCCGCATTGGCGATGGATCATGCACCGCGTCCGTGGCAGAGCCGTCAACGACGCCTGGCTGGTAAGATCTCGATCCGCGCCTTCGCTCGCACTCTCGATCTGGCCCGATAACCTTTTTCATCTGCGGCCGCATGTAGGAGGGACTGGGGGAGCCTGGCGTGCGGGCCGGCAATGCTGATCGCGGACCGCGTGCTCTCCGCCGACGTCGCCGACTACATACGCTTCCGCGCGGTGTGCAGTGCGTGGCGGCGATGCACCGCGGATCCGCACGACGACGCCCTGGACCGCCGGTTCCACCCGCGTTCTTGGGCCATGCTCCCGGACATTGTACGCCGTCGCCGTGGCGCCCCGCCTCGCTACCGGTACAGCCGCTTCGCCAACGTCTCCACCGCCGAGCAAATCCGGATGACGATCCGAGGGCTGGACGGCCGCGACGGCCGCACGTACCTCGCGCGTACGTCCCAGGGACTTCTCGTCCTCCTAAGCAAGAACACCGACGACGTCTGGGTAGTGAACCCGATCACCGGCGCCTGCGCCCATCTCCCGCCGGTGACCACGCTCCTGGACGGCTACTCGCGGGATCTAATTTTCTTCAGAAGGCCCGAAGAGGTTCACTTCAGCGCGGAGCTGACCAATGATTCGGCCGTGGTGATCAATATCGGCGGGCACAAGCGGCTTGGCGTTGCGAAGCCCGGTGATGAACACTGGACCAAGGTGGAGAGCGAACGACGAATTAGCAGCTTTTTGGTGTTGGCAGGCCGCGTGTACTGTATGTCGGGTAAAACTGCGATGGTGCTAGAGACCTCGCCGGACCATTCGCCAAGGCTGGTGGAAGCTGATCATCCTTTCAGTTACTAATAATGTAATCGAGACTTTATCTAGTTGTACAACAGCAAGCAGTAAACTTGAAACTTGAAGGATTTTGTGATTTCTGAATATGTCCACTTCTTTGGCAAGAAATCAAGAACCCATCGATGGGGTCTGGGCCCTTTTAGCCTGCATCATGATCGACGCGTCGGTCTGATATTATGCAACGCACGTCTACGTAAGCTTAAAAAAAATGAAAATCCCAAATTAACATGAACAATAATAAATGTAAATTTGCCAAAGCATAGTTTCACCAAACTTCTAAAATTTAATGAGGATGCAACATAGTCATACTAACCAATGTATACCACATAAAAACTATGCAAATACTTGCGCACAAAAATATGTTTTGAAACAAATAGACAAATACTTACACCAATTCTAGATATCTATCTATAGCTTAAACGTGGTGAGCTAGGCTGAGCATGTGCTTTGCCTTTTTTTTTGGTTTCTGCCGGTGTGGCTGACGTTGACTGGATAGTGAGACCATCTGTTGACGATCGACGATGTGCTACTTCCATGTGGGTCTAGCATCGACGTGTGGACCCGCCCAAGACCCGGAGGCAGCCAAGACCAAAAAATATTTCTCATCTCGCGCAACCAGTCTTAGGCAGAGATGCTCCTGGCCCCTAGGCTTTCGTCGTTGTCCCTCACGCCTACGCCGTCCTAGTGCCTCTCCTCATCGCCCACAGTCGCTCGCTTCATGTCACTCTCGTTAGAGTTGTAGATCACGTCCAACTTCTCCTCGATGTTCATATCTTAGCCCCTACCTCCACGTCCGCCTCTCTATCCGAGCAAGTTGTTGTTGTTGTCGTCGTCCACCTCGAATAGCAAGTAGGGAGGAGTGGCGTTAGCAAGCTGGCAGCTCGAAGGGCGGCGGGGACAAAATCCTTGACAACAAAGTTGGTTGGGAAAACAGCTTTCGTCAACAGAATGTTGGTCGGGAATATCTTTTGCCGACCGACAATTGTCACTAATAGTCCCGTCGGGAAAGATCTTTCCCGACCAACATATTTTTGCCGACCGACAATCTATCGGCAATGCAAAAGTTTTCCCGACTAACATATTTTTTCCGACCGACGTTCACTTTCCCGACCAACTTTTTTTTCCAACCGACAGCCTAACATTATTGGTTATGCCGACCAACTCTCGATTGGGACTGCCAGAGCCTTTCCCAAGCAACGGTCTAACAGTAATTTATTTGCTGACCAATGTCACTCATTTCATCAGATTTACAACTATTTCAGATCTTTGACCATGGCCATATTTCACAAGTATACATTTGACTCATAAACATGCATATCATTCAATTATTATAGGTGAACCCATGAACAATAATGGCTTGCATTAATTTTTAGACGTACAAATTGTTCATTTGTTCTCAACAAGATTATAGTAACATACATCAGGTTTACAAATTGATAGCTAAAAGGTGCATGTTCAATTAAATTTACATAGAAGAACTACTTGATGTAAAAGCCAGCTACTTGGTCGAGTACATGCTGCAAAACAAATTTCGCAAACACATGTAAAAGGATATTGATTTCTCCTTGTATTTTGGTGTTGATGACAACTTTAATTGTGGTTTAACCATGTGTCTAAGTTGCAGGTTTTATTTACGGACGGTTTAGTTGGTGGACTCTTCTCTTGAAGGAGCTTGAAGATGGTGTCTTTTATTTGCACTTTCTCTTTCCTTTGTTTTAGGAGACCATACTATCAAGAGGGGGTCCACCTAGGAAGGTTGTGGGAAAAAACGCTTTCATGCACAGACCATACCAGCACATCCACAGTCTTCCCATGTTTTCAGCGAGATAGAGATCTTTGAAGGTGGTAGAGTGTTTTCTGTCCTGACCGGAAGTACCGACCAGGCTCCGGTAGTACAGCTGATCGAGCAGTACTTCCGACTCTAGTTCTGGCACTAATTCTGCTCAGCTTCAGGATACTTCTGTATCCAAGTAATCTATTTGATAGAATTAGCGTTGGAACTGGACCGGTAGTACTGACTAGAAGGTTTGGTCCTTTTGGACTGGAACTTCTGGCCAACACTACACGGCTCCAATCCCTTTGAGCGGTAGTACCGTTGTGGCCCGGTAGTACCGTTTAGAACCTCGTGACTATGTATTTCCGATGCTAGTTCCGCTCTAGCTTCTGGCCAGCAATTTTTCAGTTCTTTATAGTTCCATCTCAAAGTGACATTTTTGCCGAAATTTGGACTGGAACTTGTGGCGGTAGTACCGGTCAGAAAGTGGTGCTTGCTGAGCTAGCTTTTTAACCGTTCCGAGGAGCGGCTCCAGATCGTTGGGCCCTGCTCACCGGAAGTACCGGCCTGCCATCGGTAGTACCGGTGGTGTCGCGGGGGGTAGAAAATTGCTCGTTTTGAAGGAGCCTATTTAAGGCACCCTTCTTCCTCCTTGATATGTCCATTTTGCATCACTATTTTATATCATAATTTACAGTTATTCATTGATATATTTTATATTAAGAGATGATACTTATGTTATTTCATCTATTTTTGCATGATTGATGACTTTTGGAGGATGAACCACTAGAGTCAGGATTCTGATGGAAAAAGCACTATCCAGATGCAATATTGGTAAAGATCAAAAAATCCCAGAAAATATACAGAAATTTCTATTTTTTCAGAAGACGAAGGAGGCCAGAAGGAGTGGATATGGGTCAAGGGGGCCCACACCACCCCTGGTGCGGGCCACCCCTGGCCACGCCACCAGGTGGTGTGGCCACCCTGGCCCACCTCTGGCATCGCCCTTTGGCGTATATAATCCCCTAGAAACCCTAAGACTCGAGGAGCGACCACAGAAAGGTTCCGCCGCCTCTGCGGGGCGAAAACTAAAGAGAGGAAAAGAGCTCTCTGGCAGGCAGAAATCTGCTGGGGGAAATTCCTTCCCAGAGAGGGGAGATCGTCACCATCAACATCATCATCAAGCTAGACTTCATCGGGATCATCATCATCGTCATCTCCACTAGCACCATCACTTAAATAATTGCCCCTATGTGTGGTTTTGGTGATTAATGACAATCCCTATGGACTAATGTTTTCATTGAGTTTTATATGAAGGAATATTCCATAGGTCATGCTTGTAGTTCATGTGTTGGATTCAAGTATGGATGCTATGAAGATAATGATATACCTTGAGTTTTGGCATCAAGATCATCAAATTGAAGAGAAGAATATGATATGTTCAAGATCTTGAGAGTGTGATCTCAATAGAAGAATTCAAGATATGGCTCTAAGCCGGTGTCATGATAGCCTCATTAGTTGAGCTATGGTTGACTAAGATTTAGAGAATGTAATCAAATGAAGAGTTCCTTATGTACCTCAAGATATTGAGATGGAGCATGAGAAGACACTTGGTTGACCAATGCAAAGAGTGAAGAGTGATTTCAAGTTGGTCAACACATGAAGCATAAAGAATGTACCACATGGATCTTGTGGTGTGGTAAGCCTTGTCATTTATGCATCATGAACTAACCCATTATATATGTTCCTTTGTGTTTTATATATGGGATATGTATCTTTCCATGGGCATGCTTCAAAAGTAAAGATCTCAATAGCCCATGAGAGGATGGCATCAAGTGGTGATCACCATCAAGGTTGAGAAGGGCAAGTTCAAGATAAGCATCTCGAGAAGATCATTTTCTTGGAGCTTGCCGTCCATATTGGTTATAATGGACATGTGAAGACGTGTCTTAATGAAGCTATCCCATAGTGGTGTATGGGGGAGCAAATTATGAGTCTTCACGAAGCAACAATGATCAAGTGGTGCATTCCGGCTTGGATGGAGCTTGAAGCGTTGTCATCAAGATCAAGCGGGATGCGCAAGGCAAATGTATGGCCTTGCTAGGTTTTCCTTTTACCGATCTCAAGGTGGTTGTTGGGAGACCGGGTTATAGGATAGATAGCCGCACTATCAAGAGGGGCTTTCAGTTGGGTAACTTGATCACATCATCGTAGGGAGCTCAATCCTTGGCATACTTGGCATCTTCCTATTTTGTTGCTTCTTGGTATTTTCTCTATGTGAGGTTCTTGAGCTTGTTGCTAGATCTTCAACAAGCCCAAGTTCATCGAAAACGGAATTCGTATGCATCTTATATGGCGCTTTCGAGTTTGAAGGTTTTACCGGTTCTTCTTATAGGGAGGCTCCATAACTTTCCTCATTTGGTTCTATCTTCCCTTGTTGGACTATGATGTTTTCATGCACCATATTGTAGAGCTTGTTGTCCTCATCAAAATAAGCCCAAGATCATCGATATCGGAGTTCGGATGCAAAAGTTATTGCGTTTTCCATGAAGTCAGTTTCATCCCGGTTGTGGATCCGGTTCAACCGAGCCCCACACCGGACGGTCCGGTTCTAGCTCCGGTAGACCGGATCTCAGACCGGATTTTCTGGTTTTCGCGACCGAGTCTATTCCGGGTTGGCAAACAGAGGTATTTCGGTCTGTAGGTCGGTCCTCTGGCCTGGGGACCGAGTTTCCCGGTTCTGGGGCCGGTCCAACCGACTTTGGAACCGAGTTTTCGCTGTTTTCTCCCCAACGGCCATATTTGCTTTTCCCTATAAAAGGGGGTTCTTCCCCCAACGTTTTTGGGTGTTCTTGAGCCCGAAATTAACCTCCATTGTTGACTCTCTTGATCTTGCTTCCTCTCCCTTCCCTCCTATGGTTCTTGCATCTTTTTGAGGGCTTTGAAAGAGGAGATCTAGATCTACAATCCCCACCAATCAATTCCTCCTCTAAGTGAGGGGAACCCTTTGGATCTAGATCTTGAAGTCATTGGTTGACTTCCACCATTGTTCTTCCTCTCTAATTCCTCCCTAGCACTTGTTGCTTTGGTGGGATTTGAGAGTGAGGGATTTGAATACCCTTGGTGTTCTTGCTTTGCATTCTTGCATAAGTATTGAGCTCTCCACTACGATTTGTTCGAGTGAGAGACCGTGAGCTTGTTGCTCTTGGAGGGTGACCTCCTAGTTGGCTTGGCGGTTGGTGCCGCGGTGTCCTCTTCATGGAAGATTGTGAAGAGACCCGGGCTTCTCCTTCGTGGAGCTTGTGAAGTGGTTGTGGAGCTTGCATCTCCGGAGTGGAGAAAAAGCTAGCCATAAGGAAATGGCCTATTCCTTCGTGGGATAGACTCGGAGAAGAAGGTGAGCCTTCGTGGTGTTGGGAAATCCTTCGTGGAATCCCACACCTCTCCAACGTGACATACCTTACTTGTAAGGGAACACGGGAATACATCTTCGTCTCCGCGTGCCTCGGTTATCTCTATACCCGAGCTTACTTTCCTTGTGATAGCCATCGAGCTTGAAGTAATTATATCTTGCTTATCACTTGTGGTATATTTATCTTGTGCTATCTTGATTAGCTTATCTTGTTGTTGGTGCACTTAGTTGAGCCTAGTGTATTTAGGTTTTGTGCTTGTAAAATAAACGTTAGTTTAATTCCGCATTCTATCAAGCCAAAACTATAATAGTTTTGAAATTGCCTATTCACCCTCCCTCTAGGCGACATCTCTATCCTTTCAATCACCACCACTCCGTACCGCTGTAACAATTGGGTTGAATCTTGCATAGTTCTTAGGAGAAACTTTCCCGGTATTGATTACTTGTTGTAGTTGATGCTATTGAGTGAAACCATCGAATTATTGTTCATGTTCAGGTTGTTACTTATTATTATTTCATCTCTGATCTTGATCCATATGATGTCTCATGAGTACTTCGTTTAGTTCTTGAGGACATGGGAGAAGTCATGTTATTAGTAGTGGAATTGTGTTGAGAAAGATTTAATGTTTGATATTTAAGTTGTGGTGTTATTCTTCTGGTGGTGTCATGTGAACATCAACTACATGATACTTCACATTTATGGGCCTAGGGGAGTGCATTGTGTATTTGGCTACTAATTGTAGGGTTGCCGGAGTGACAGAAACCTGAACCCCCGTTAGAAAACCTTTGCATAAGGGAGTGTAGGATCTCAGAGTTTAAGGCTGTGGTTAGGTTTTTATCTTAATTACATTCTTGTAGTTGAGGATGCTTGCAAGGGGTATAATCAAAAGTATGTATTAGTCCTAGGAAGGTCAGTACATTAGCATAGGTTCACCCACACAACACTTATCCAACCAGAGAAGATTAATCAACAATATGAAGCGAAAGCACTTGACAATATTCCCATGTGTCCTCGAGAATGTGTGGTCATCTTAAGTAATACAATCGGCTTGTCCTTTGCTAAAGAAAGGATTGGGCCAGTTGTTGCAATTATTATTATTATCTTTTATTTACTCGCACTTTATTTATCTGCATTATCAAAAACCCCTAAAAATCAGTTTGCTAAGTATTTACAGAGAATTCCCGATCCAAACCACTTGTCCACACCTTCTGCTCCTCGTTGGGTTAGACACTCTTACTTATCGAAAATACTACGATACACCCCCTATACTTGTGGGTCATCAAGACTATTTTCTGGCGCCATTGCCGGGGAGTGAAGCGCTATCGAAGAGTGAAATTGGTAAAGGAAACTTCTACTGTGAGTATTGTTTATTTCTGTTTGTTACTTTGTTTTCAATATGGATAGTTCACTTAGTCTCTTATTTTGGAATGCTACTACCACTACTAAGGTACTAGATGAACCACCACCTGCTGAAAATGATACTTTTAAAATACCTACAAAAATTGTTGATCGTGTTATGGATAACTACCATTTTGGAGATGGAACTATCCATTCCGGTGATCATTTGTTTTTATACACGAATTATGCGGATTGTTCAAGTGTGCAGGTATTACAACAGATCAAGTTAAGAAAAAGTTATTCTCTGTATCATTGAAGGGCAGAGCTGAGGAATGGTATAAGCTGCTGAAGAATGGCAAATCTCTTGAATGGGAGGAAATCGTACCTCTCTTTTATTCCAAATTTTATCCTCCTAGTGAGAGTCATAAAGATCATATTCAAATATATAACTTTTGGCCTCGCGATGGAGAGAGTACCGCTCAAGCTTGGGGGAGATTGAAGTTACTAATGCTCAAATGTCCTATTCATGAGCTCCCTAAAAATATTATTATCAATAACTTTTATGCAAGGCTTTCTCTTCATGATAAGGATCTATTGGATGCTTCTTGTACTGGATCATTTACATGTAAGAAAGAAGAAGCTAAATGAGATCTTCTAGACCGTATTCAAGACAATGCTGAAGCATGAGAAAATGATAAAGGAAGAAAGCCAAGTATAAATTATGATTATGAATGTATTAAATCTTTTATGGGGACTAATGATTTTCATAAAATTAGTATTGTTTATGGTCTTGATTCTCAAGTTCTTGCAAATTCTTTTAAGGCCTTTGCCTCTTATATTGAAACTCCCAAAAAGGAATGAAACAAGTATCATGCACCATATAAAGATATTGTTGATTGTGTTCCTGCTAGAAATACTGAAGTTTGCACCGTTGATCATATTTTACCTGAATCTTACATCAAGAAAATACCTTTCTCTGTTAAGGTAAAGGAGCATTCTATGATAACTAGTGTGGTTAACAAAAGTACAAAGAAAGTTGTAAAACTCGATGAACAAATAAACGTTGAACCTGCAGTAGCAATTGTGAAAGACCTTATCACTAAAAGTGTAGAAGATGGACACATTATCTTTTGTGAGGATGCTTCTAATATTGTTTCACATCCTAGTAGAACTAGGAAAGCTAGTGTCTCTATGCTTTCTGTTATAATTGGTGATCATTGCTATTATGGTTTATGTGATATTGGTACAAGTTTAAGTGCTATTCCTTATGAGCTTTACAAAGAAATTATGCATGAAATTGGTCCCTGTGAACTAGAAGAAATTGATGTGGCTATTCACCTTGCTAATAGAGAGACCATCTCTCCAATTGGTATTGTAAGAGATGTGGAAGTTCTTTGTGGTAAGATTAAATATCCTGCTGATTTTCTAGTACTTGGTTCAGCTGCTAGTAAAACTTGTCCTATCATTTTGGTAGACCTTTCTTGAACACTTGTGGAGCCATTATAGATTGTAAGTGGGAGAAAATTTTAACTAAATTTGATGGAGAATCTTATGAGTTTAATTTTTCAAAATTTGCTAAAGTTTCTTATGAAAATGAATTGCCTGATGAGGATTTTAGAGTTGAACAACTTGCTTCTATTTCTCTTACTCCTAACAATGCTTTGCAGCAATATATGGAAGACCATGAAATTGAGATCTTCATGGAAGAAAGAAATAAGATTGACGAGATTCTCCTTCGTCAACCCAAGATGCTTAAGCATAACTTACCTGTGGAAGATGTGGGTACCACATTACCACCTAAAAAGGATCTGGTTTTCGATCTGAAACCTTTACCTGGTGATCTTAAATATGTTTACATTGATGATAAGAAAATTTATCATGTTATTATTAGTTCTAAACTTTTAGGAAAGGAAGAGGAAATATTATTACAAGTATTGAACAAACACCGAGGAGCTATGGGTTATACTCTTGATGATTTAAAAGGGATTTCTCCTACTATATGTCAACATGCTATTAATATCGAACCTGATGCAAAACCAGTGGTAGAACATCAACATCGTTTAAATCCTAAGATGAAGGAAGTGGTAAGAAATGAAGTATTAAAACTCTGTGATGCTAGTATTATTTATCCTATTGCTGATAGTCAATGGGTTAGTCCTGTTCATTGTGTCCCTAAGAAAGGAGGAATTATTGTTGTGCCTAATGAGAATAATAAGCTTATTCTCCAAAGAGTAGTAGTTGGTTATAGGATGTGCATTAATTTCAGAAAAGTTAACAAAGTTACTAAGAAAGATCATTACCCGCTGCCTTTTATTGATCAAATGTTAGAAAGGTTGTCTAAGAAGACTCATTTTGTTTTCTTGATGGATGCTCTGGGTTCTCTCAAATTGTTGTTAAACAACAAGATCAAGAGAAACCACTTTTACGTGTCCTTATGGAACTTATGCTTATAGGCGTATGCCTTTTGGTTTGTGTAATGCTCCTGCTACTTTTCAAAGATGCATGTCTACTTTATTTCATGGTTTTTGTGAGGAAATTGTGGAAGTATTCATCACGGTTTTTCCATCTATGGAACTTCTTTTGATAATTGTCTGCACAACCTTGATAAAGTTTTGCAGAGATGCGAAGAAACCAATCTTGTTCTTAATTGGGAGAAATGCCACTTCATGGTTAATGAAGGAATTGTCCTTGGACATAAATTTCTGAAAGAGGCATTGAAGTTGACAGAGCCAAAGTTGAAGCAATTGAGAAAATGCCCTGTCCTAGAGATGTCAAAGGTATTCGTAGTATCCTTGGTCACGCTGGTTTCTATAGAAGGTTTATTAAAGATTTCTCCAAAATATCAAAACCTCTTACTAATCTTCTCCAAAAAGATGTACCTTTTGTTTTTGATGATGATTGTAAGGAAACTTTTAAAACTCTAAAAAAAGCTTTAACTACTGCTCCTATTGTCCAACCACCTAATTGGAATTTACCCTTTGAAATTATGTGTGATGCTAGTGATTTTGCTGTAGGTGTTGTTCTTGAACAAGGAATAGATAAAAAGTTGAATATTATCCATTATGCTAGTAAGATTCTTGATGCTGCTCAAAAGAATTATGCTACTACTGAAAAAAATCATGATAGTTTAGGATAGTTAGGACTCTAGCCTAACTTGACTCGTACTTCAAGATAATCCTCTGTACGCCTATATATACTCGCCCATGAGGCCCAATAATATATCCAACATATTCCGCCAATCTCTCCCTCTCTCTTACACCTATGACACGCCGTGCGGCCCCCAATGGAGATCGGCCTCCCGGGAGCGGCGCAATATGGAAACGTGTTTGGCGGCTAGATCAAGGATCACGCCGTTGTGATACCATGTAGAATTATGAAATTGGTGTAATATGTCAGGTGTTTTATTGAGGCTCTCAGACGAGTATATATAGACATACAAGGATCAATATGGAGTGCAAGACAAGAAATAAATCCTATCTCTATCTAATCTTTCCTTAACCGAATACTCTAACATACCATTCGTTCAAAGTTAATTGAAATTTTAGAATCGTCCTAAGTCAAACTATTCTAAGTTTGACTAAATTTGTCAAAAATACATCTAACATCTACGGCACCATGTTAGCTCTATTAGATTCTTTGTACAATATATTTTAATATCATATAAATTTGATGTTGTAGATATTAACATGTTTCTTATAATTTCAGTCAACCATATAAATTTGATGTTATAGATATTAACATGTTCTTATAATTTTGGTCAACCGTAAAGCCGTTTGACTTAGAACCATCCTCGAACTTCATTACTTTAGAACAGATGGATTATATTATACCATCAACCCTACAAGAATCAGCTCTTGTTGTACACCAAGGACTATACAAAATTAACATATGTTCTGTAATTTCTGATATAATAATTTTGTGCGATATGCCGAGGATGACTATACGTGCACTTAGATATGAGTTACCCAAAACTTAATTCCTAGCTGTCCCTATCTCCGATATCGGATAATTTGGAGTTAATTTGTACCTTCACGACATATACACCAAGTTGTGGAGTTTTATTCCCTAAAAAAAGGCTTTGATTTCTTAGATCCAACTGGCCTAAGGAAATGTGGCTACTATATATTTATGTAATGAATTGGCTCCGGATCACTGACCTCGTTGGGATCTACTGACCTAGCTGGTAGCTAGCTAGTGCCGTATTTCAACGATCATAGCTAAGCTTAGCGTGCGGATCTTTATTTGCATAACGTTAGGATCAAGTGCATACATAGGTTTGCTTGTTCGATCGATCTCGTTGCGTATATCTGCACAAGTTTGGCAAACCCTCCTATTTTTTGACTTGTGTGTACACCTTGTTCTACGGACCTAGTGAGTAACTTCCATAAGTTATACTCCACAAATGTTTAGGAGTACGTAGAGATGCTCCATTTGGTGTCAGGCGTTCATCTCTAGTCGTCCCTCGCCCGGTGGTTAACCGTCAGCGAATATATACTCCCTTCGTCTATAAATAACTGATTTGGGTTAGACAAACTCAAATCGGAGTACAACTCTAACCGGTAACTTTCTCCAGTGCATGCAGATGCAACCACGTTCTAGTTTGTTTTTCTGGGTACTGTGACGACCGACGATCGACGACGATGGGTTTGACAAGCAACTTGCCCATATATACATGATAGTCTGGCCATGTGCAGCGACCAAACTTGTGTGTACGGGGACCCTGAAATTGATGGAAGGCTATCTGATCTACTGATCCGAGCTAGGCCAAAGTTCAATTTAAGCTAGCTATAGTTGCAACCAGAGCTTAATAGTTAGGTCAATCGGCTTAACCACACACCCAAGCACACCATTATCAACTCAAAAAAAAAAGAAAAAACACCATTATCAGCTGGCTACCCTGCTGCGTGCAGATGCCTAGCTAGTCTGCTAGGCCACCGACTAATAATAGTTAAGGCCACAATGAACACATTTTAACTACTAGTAAGAATAACCGGCTTGGCATCTTTCCCTGGTTTCTTGCTGGTGATCGCTTCATGCAGGCATGGCCACTCTGTCCATCGATCCACATCGCAGATCCAGATTTAGGGCACCGCGTGCACGTGCTCCCTCAAATGGAAAACGAAGATAAAGACTTCGCCTGATGAGCTAATTTTAGTCTAAACTTTCATACTCTAAATTTTGTCTAAATCCGTGACAATCAAGAATCAGATTGGAGGTTGCAACACGGTTATGGATTTATGATACTTTCTCCGTCCAGAAATAACTGACTTGGATTTGTCTAGATTAACATGTATCTAGACTTATTTGTATAGATACATACGGATTTAAAAAAAGGCAAGTCACTTATTTCTAAACGGAGGGAGTATATGTAAGCGTGATTCCGCACCGCCCTCTCAGGTATACAAACCCGAGCATATAATTCTGATAGTCCAAAGCCAATACTGTAATCTCGGCCTGAAATATGGGGCTAGCTTTCTTTTCTCCAGTATTGCCGTGCAAATTTTGATTTTTCTTTTCAAATATCTAAAGGTATAATTCTCACCATGATTCCTTACAAAGGTGTACAAAGACCCTGTGTGATCGAGGGAACTTCGAGTTCAAGAAGATACACGAGTCCACGTGTTCTTCTCTAGCAGGAAAGGGCGCACAAGACTTTTCTTTTCTTTGACTTGTATATCTAACTAAAACATATTTTTTCAAATAAAGGACAAGACATGTTGCTATTAGAGAGGTTTCTTTAAAAGAAATGTAAGAGCATGACACATGAAAGCACATTTGTTCAGAGTGTGATATGCGTGATATGGACGACGTATGCAAAATTTGAGTGCTTGCCGGTTGCAGTTTTTAAAAGAAAATATGAAGGGACAAATAAGAGGCCTCCCAGTGGCCCATTCTTAATAAAATATTGTGTGCATCACTTGATGCAGAGGTCGGGGTTTTACCCCTTTTCGAAGAAAAAAACGTGTGAAGTGCTACAAACTATAGGATATCAATCAGACAATGCATGTCCTTGGTGGGAGCACCGACTTCAAAATGATATACAGTACATACGAGACCATAAAGGAAAAAAGGGAAACAACAAAATACAAAAAGAAAGAAAGAGAACAATGGAAATGGTTATCTGCGTGCAAGTCACCAAGACTCCAATGAATTACGGCACACTCACATAGACGGTTTGTAGTTTCCTAGATTTTGCTTCCACTCACGTCAACCCTTGTTGTTATACTGTGTCACGTTTTATCCATGTTCTCTCTCTTGAGTTTCTTCTACACTATTGATAGAGTACATAGTTGTACATAAATGAATAAGGTTTCAAATGCTATAATCTAAGGTCAAGTAGATATATTGCCAAGCCATGTAATCCAAAGGCTTGGTCCCTCTCTTTTTGTTAACAATAGTAACTTTACATAAGGACTTATTTGTATGATTACACGCTCCTACTTTTCACTAACGGTTATTCTCAATTAATTAGTTTTGGTAGACATTTAAGAAGTCAATAAGATGAGAAAACATGACCACATCATCTAAACAATATTGATTCTCCAAAACCTTTCTATCTACCTATGCACCTAGAAGAACTTAGGCTAGGGGTAAAATCCTTACTGAGACACGGAAATTCCCTTTTAATTCCAGGTACATATGCCCTCTTGTCAAAAAACAAAAACAAAAAAATATTTCTCATGTCCATTTCCACATTCTATGTTCTCACGTAAGGCTTTGAGAAAAAAGATATTTTTGTGGGTTGTGTAAAAAGACAAACAATAGTCTCATGATAAGCCTTATTTTGACACCGAATTTTTTCCTTTTACACACTCCACACAAAAAGGTGATTTTCCCTGAAACGACTTTTTACGCACATAGAATGTGGAGATGTACATTTTTGGGATTTTTTGATTTTTTAAAATACATTTCAAATAAAGGAATATATGCACCCAAGAGCAAAACACCGCTAATATTTTTCTTTAGAGTAGAATCCTTACAAAGATGTTTTTTAGCTGTAGATCTTATGTTGAGCTCCCAACCAAAATCGTAGGCTTGGCTATTACCCATATTGGGTCTATGAAATATAGCCCAGTCGTAGCAGACGGACGACTTAGTTTGTTTTGTTTTCATTTCAAGGTTTGATTTTCTCGATAAACTAGAGTTCTCACACATTGAAATTTATCTCAAACCCTTTGTAAAATGAAACAAATAATATTTCTTGTGATGTATTGTTCTTTTAGACCTTTGTTACATATGTCGGATATTGAAGGTTGAAAAATAAATATCACACATTACAGAAGAATGAAAACACAATCATATATGATGAAAAACGGAAACAATTCATATTCAAAGGCAACTAGATAGTGCACAAAAATGAAGAAAAAAAGAGTGACTATCTATGCAATACATGAATAAAATTTTCTATAGGATCTCCGGCCAAAAAAAGGAAAAGTAATCCATAAGAGGCCCTACCATATTGGAATTGCTCCAGATTGTAACTATTTAGGCATTTGATCCCCTCAAAGAATCCCCTTTTGATTCCTTTGGCGTGCACGACACTGTTCCATCTGACGGTTAATAAAGCACTTATGTGGCAATGCAAACAATCTTGAGGGCTATATTGCAAACCACAAAATCCCCAACGAAAAACGAACAAACTCGTGAATGACGTACCGTGGAATAAAAGATTTCCCCGGATATCCATTTTCCCGTGAGATCACCACGTATCTCACCGCTCTTCCCCCACCTCACAGAGAGAGACCACGCGCACCAGAAACCAGGAGAGTTTGGGAGCAGTTCCTCCTCCTGCGTCGCGCCCGAACCGGAGCATATTCCACGCCGGGATCCCCTCCCTCCCTCCCACATAAACGCAGCCCTTCCCCGGGGAGATAGAGAGGAGATAGGACAGCATGTGTTCTTGACGGGGAGTCCAATCCAATCCAAGGTCAGTGGATTCTTCCATTTTCTTTGTACTGGATTCATCTTCTCCTGCACGACAGAGATAGGGATACTGATTTGATGCCGCTTGGGGCGTCGGTTTTGCGCGGAGAGAGATTGGATTTGGTTTCGGTGGCGCTATGCGCGGCTCTGTTATCGTAGATCCCTTTCTTGGTAGGAGAGGGAGGATTTCGACGGCGGTTGCTCGGCGCAATGCCGGTCCGGTCCGGTTGTTTGACCCGATTTGCGCGGCAGTTTCTGCAGTTGTAAATGCGCGATTGTTTGCTTTGTGATCGGTTACTCATATTGTGGTGTGAAGGATGAGAATTTCATTTTAGTTTGGTATTCCGATGTTCAATTGCTCTTCATTTGGGCTTTCCTGGAAGTTCCAGTAGAGATTCCTGGGTTTCCGGGAGGCGTTTGATGATTTCCGGTTCTGTTTGATGCAGTGTCCGATTCATGTGTAGGTGCAGATGCTGATATGCCCCCTTATGTTTCTGTGTGAACTTTGCTTTTGCTGTTAATTTTTTGCTTGACCTTTTTTCTTTGGCAATGTGATACTACATCTGGATCCTGTTGAATTAGTCAGTAAACTTGAAATGTATCATGTTTGTATGTATAATACCTTTACATGCCATAAGATGGTTTTTTGGTTAATTGCTTGTTCTGTGTATACCATTGTTTTGTTTTGTCTGAAGCATTCTTACTAGTTCAAGCCTGGATCAGTAGATGACTCTTTTGATATGAACTACTAGTATAGTCCTTTTTCTAGTTTCACTATAGGCTGATTTTACAGTTTCTATCATTATCTTTAAAGCTCGAATGAAGAAAGAAGCCGCGGAAAGTCTGTTCCTCCATCTGGTACTTTGGTAAATCAGATCAATTTTGCTAATGTTGTCCAATCATGGTCCTCTCATATTTCACCTCATATGTAGTGGCACACTAATATATTATTTTGCAACTTTGTAAGACAAAAGCTACTGGACAAACAACAGTTATACCAAATGAAATATATATAACCTACCGCATTGCTAACTGGAGCTTTAAAATGACCTCCAGGTCACCTATACTTTTTAGATGGAGCAATCGATGTGCTACATTGTAATTTCTACTAGGATGGGATGGTTCTTTTCCTTAAAAAACAAGAATGCAAGAATGCAAGGGGTCAGTGCTCAGGGGAAATTCTATTCATATGTTGTGTTAGATACAATTTTCTAATGTTTTTTTTGGTAGGTTGACTTCTAATCCAAATATAAATTTGTGTATGACCAAATACTCCTGCTATTTGATTCTACACTTCAACGTGTTTTTTTTATGCTGCCTATTTTCTCATTAAACAGCAGTATTCTTGGCAATTAGCAATCTCACACTATTATATTGTCTGTTTGTTAATACCTATTCTGTTACTTGATGCTATTTTCAAACTGAGCTATATCAATTCACAAGATCTGTATACTTTTCCTGTAACTTAAAGTGCCAGTTCCATTACTCAACTTATCTACAGTGGAACTCAGTGCAGTCTTTCATATATACAGCAGTTTGCACATCAGATCCTTTTACTAATTTACATCCATTTTACTTTGCAGGTTGATCTCTATTCTATGGATGCTTCATTATCTAGCATCCCATTTTGACATGGAATAGCGTCCTAACCTTATTAAACTCTAACAAAGTAATTGGACTCAGGATGAAGATCTAGTGCCATGCTGTCCTAGGTCACTTGGTTAGTTTTTAGGATAGAAGAACAGTCCTAGATAGTGGAGATGGTATTCATCCAAGTTTTCTGCCAGTTCTCCTTGCAGAGATAGAGCTGTGATTATACCAGACTTGTATTTTGTTTAGAATCAACATATACTTTGTTGTCATTAGTCAAACACAGTACTGGAACACTGTTGCTGTGTTGAAATACTTGTGGCAAGCAGTTCAGCAGCCGAGCTGCCGTTCTAGGTACTTTGACATTTTAAATTAAAGAAATGTTATCGTCTCATGTTGTTGTGACATATTACTAATTTGCCTCAGTAACCTTGTATATTTTTGTGTTCCTGAAGTGTCATGGAGACTTCCGTATCTCCGCCAGGCACATCGAAGCAAGCTGCTCGTAGACCTTGTCCTGGAAGCTCTCTGAAGGATCTGTGCCTTGTTTCGAAACAAGGTTCAATAGCTGAAGTGGAATCTGCTTTGTTCTTGTTGAAAAAGAGTGGTGCAAGCATTGATGGTAGAAATGCATTTGGCCTTAGTGCCCTCCACCTTGCAACATGGAGAAATTACCTTCCAATCGTCAGGCGGCTCCTAGATGCTGGTGCTGATCCAGATGCAAGGGTATGTACAACTGTCTTTCTGTAGTCTGTTTCGTATCCTTTTGATTGAACATTTGTTCACCTATCCTGAGTTCATCAAATTACTGTGTTATTGAATTGGGCATTCGACAAACTCTATTCCTTATCGAGTGGAGCTTAGTGCAGAGACCGCAAAAGAATTGTAAAAAATGATTTTCATCGAGAAAGACATTGAAAAACATATGTACGTAACATCCACATTGTTTTGAGTTTGAAGTAGAATCTATCTATGCTTAGTACATTTTGATTACATTATTAAGTGTAATATTAGTTTTTTCCTCTAAAACACCGTTTTTTGCAGGATGGGGAGTCTGGCTGGAGCAGCCTTCACAGAGCACTTCATTTTGGCCACTTGTGTATTGCTGGTGTTCTTCTGCAGTTTGGTGCATCCCTGAACTTGGAGGACAGCAAGGGTCGTACACCTATTGATCTTCTCTCTGGCCCTGTATCACAGGCCAATGGGGATTCTCCCGATTCAGGTAGCATAACTCTCCTTTGGTTTCAAGGGACAGTTAATTCATCTCTAATTTTGTTCAGTACTTGCAGTTCCCACTAGTTTCTGTTTGGGTTTCATATCTAGCCTACCCCAACTTGCTTGGGGCAAAAGGCTTAGTTGTTGTTATTGTTGTTGTTTATCCAGTACTTTCGTACTGATGTGATTATGTCCTTTTGGCAATTTCTTTAGGGTATGCTTTACAAAATCCTTTAAATCTTTTTCATTTTAGTTGCAACGGAAGTCTTCAGTTGGGGAAGCGGAACAAACTATCAACTGGGAACTGGCAATGCCCACATACAGAAACTACCTTGCAAAGTAGATGCCCTGCATGGGTCATACATCAAAACAGTTGCTGCATCAAAGTTCCATAGTGTAGCACTTAGTTCTGATGGTGAATTATACACATGGGGATTTGGTCGAGGTGGTCGTCTTGGTCATCCAGATATTCAGAGGTAAGCAGTTCCATGGTAATTCTGAAAGAAGTTTTTCTATAGAAAGGACAAAAATGAGTATCCCTACATGAATTTATATGTAATTTATCTTATGTATAGATTTTAAAGGGCAACAATGAAACCTAAAGTTGCTAAAATTATAATTTTAAAATAGTTGAGCACCAAGGTGGCAGGCATTTTTGTGTTGTTCACATTCCTCATGCTGTTTGTGAAGTTTATTTTGCGTTGCTACAACTACTGTTTTGTTGCAGTGGCCAGACAACAGCTGTGATTACCCCTCGCCAAGTGACAGTAGGATTAGGCCGTAAACAAGTCAGTGTTGTTGCCGCAGCTAAACATCATACTGTGATTGCTACAGAGTCTGGGGAACTATTTACCTGGGGATCGAACAGAGGTATGTGTGATGCATCTTGAATGCATTTCTAGCAACAAGGAACTTCAAAGATTAGAGCAGCACACACATGTTATGTTGTTTTAGTCCTTGATACTGCTCTGGTGTTCTGATGGCCTATAACAAAATGTTCTTCATGATGCAGAGGGTCAGCTTGGTTACCCTTCGGTCGATACCCAACCGACACCAAAGCGTGTTAGTTCGCTCAAACAAAGGATAATTGCTGTAGCCGCTGCAAACAAGCACTCAGCAGTGGTTGCTGAGACTGGAGAAGTGTTCACATGGGGTTCCAATAAAGAGGGTCAGCTAGGCTATGGCACTTCAAATTCAGCATCCAATTGCATTCCAAGGATGGTAGAATATTTGAAAGGGAAAATATTGAAAGGTGTATCTGCAGCAAAATACCATACACTAGTTTTAGGAGCTGATGGTGAGGTAAGTTGATACTTGTTGGAGCTCTGCATTTTATACACATTTTTCTAACACCAAGAAAGTTAACAGTCCTTGCGATGTCATCCTCTTTTCTAGGTGTTCACTTGGGGCCATCGGCTTGTGACCCCTCGCCGTGTTGTAATAGCTAGATGTCTTAAGAAGGGTGGGAATACAAACGTGAAGTTTCATCGTATGGAGCGACTTCAGGTGATATCAGTGGCTGCTGGAGTGATGCAGAGTACCGCTCTAACAGCGGATGGTGCTCTTTTCTACTGGAATTCATCGGATCCTGATTTAAGATGCCAACAGGTTCGGTTGTTACATGTTGACTTACTACCTCTAAAGCTACACTATGTGTTCCATATTTACATTTAAACTGTGTCGGCACAGATATTCTCAATGTGTGGAAGAAATGTTGTGAGCATCTCGGCTGGAAAGTACTGGACTGCACTGGCTACATCAACTGGTGATGTTTTCATGTGGGATGCAAAGAAACGAAAGGACGAAACTCCAGTGTTTACTCGAGTGAATGGTGTTAAGCGAGCATCATCAGTTTGTGTTGGTGAAACACATATGCTTGTGCTTTCTAGTATTTACCATCCCGGGTATCCGCCCAAACCCAAAATCCAAGTTAAAAAGTCCTCATTAGAATGGAGTGGTATGATGGAGGAGTTGGATGAAGACATCCTGTTCAATGATGTCCAGCCTGGAACTGGTCCATCTGGAAACAACTGTGCAATGAGCAAAGGTGTACCCAGTCTAAAAAGCCTCTGTGAAAAAGTTGCTATTCAGTATATAATGGAGCCAAAGAATTCTATACAACTTCTTGAAGTTGCTGATTCTCTGGAAGCCAAGGAACTCAAGAAGCACTGTGAGGTAATGCATTGGTGTGCTGCAGTTGCATGCACTATACAGTTGTCACATGCCGATATGTATTCATCTTTTGTCTATGCTTATTTATTTTCATAGAGTGATTTCTCGTACTCTGTTCAATGTGATGCAGGATACAGCTATTCGCAACCTTGATTACATTTTGACAGTGGCAACTCCTTCAATTATGAATGCCTCTCCTGACATTCTTGCAAACTTGGAGAGATTGCTGGACGAAAAATCCTCGGAGCCCTGGAGTCACCGTCGTCTTCCCACAATGACAGCTACTTATCCTGCTGTCATTGACAGTGATGCAGAGGGAGATGGTGCTGGAGGATTCCCTAGGCTCAGGGACAGTCAGAATCCTGCATTGAAGTCATATGGAATGTCAAGTTATGGTAACTTCCTTCAGAAAGAAAGCAATGCTGAACAAGCTGTCTCTAAGCAGATCAGGGCACTTCGCAAGAAACTGCAGCAGATTGAAATGCTTGAGGCTAAACAACTGGATGGTCATAATCTCGACGATCAACAGCTAGCAAAGCTTGAGTCTAGAGCTGCCCTTGAAAGTGAGCTTGCTGAGCTTGGCTATCCATCGGAAGCGTTCTCAAGACCTTCGGTTTATGTGCCAGAAGGAAGGTCAAACAAAAAACAGGAGGGTTCTAAGAAACAGAAGAAAAGCAAGCCGGCATCACAATCTGATACCTCCTCTATAAAAGATGAGGACAAGGAGCAAAGCCATATTAAGGAGCTTTCAGAAGTCTTGGCAGCCCAGGGCTCTTCAGAAAAGGTTTGTGCACATTTATCTGATATCTATATGGCTTCATGTTTCTTATGTTTGTTCAGAATCATAGATTGTGTCTATGCAAATGTGCTTAATATAAAGTCTCATGCCTGAATCGTAGCCAGTGAAAGATCTCAGTGCAAGTATCATCTACTTCATATTGACTGGCCATAGCGGTGTGTGCATTTCTGTGCAAGTATCATCTACCTTTTCATCTCCATTCATGTATTATATTTTATAACTTGTCCACAAAACAAAACAAAATTCATTAGGCTTCAAATTTGAGGTCAGAAAAGAAGTTCAGGTTGTACTGGCCAATGGTCCTACTGGTGAGCCCTGGTATAATTTTGGAACTGATAGTATCCCTGATCCTAAGCTGCTAGCATCATTTCAGTATATGTTGGCTGTTTTGGTGTGTTCGTTTGACTAAGATTTTGCATCATTGCTTTTCTTGATGGCAACTTTATATTTTGTGGTCTTATTGACACCTAGTGCTGAGAACGTGAGAAGCCATGCCTAACTTTATTCTTTTGGTACCTGTTCTGTGTGTTGCTTCCATGGGAGGCTAAGTATTTGATCCTGTAGAGCATCTTGTTTCTTTCTTTTAAGTAGGATCCTATCTTTGTTGGTATTGCATTGTAGTACTCTTTTTAATCATCCTTTGTCTATTACTTTTAAAAAGCAATGTCACTGATAAAAGTATATATTCAAGCAGGAAGCGCGTGCTACTGATCCAATCAAACCATCTGAGGATGTCACTTTCAGTAACACAAAATCCATATCTTGTCCATTAGGGAATAAAGCTTCCCGGCCAACTTCCTCAAAGAAGAAGAATAAGAAAGGCGGTTTGTCGTTGTTTCTGAGTGGTGCTCTTGATGACACCCCAAAACCAATCCCTCCTACTCCTGTTGTGCTTGTCACGCCAAAGCAAGAAGGACCTGCCTGGGGTGGGGCTAAGATAACAAAGGGACCTGCTTCCCTTCGGGATATTCAAAGTGAGCAGAAGTCGAAAATGCCTGATCTCATGACAAGCAAACCAATAGATCGCCATGAGGATTCACCTGACAGTACTGGGCGTGTGCGACTTTCTTCGTTCATGCCAGATGCATGTTCAAGTCCAATATCTGTTACCTCTGCTCGTGCATCTCCTGCTTATGAAGGTGACAAGAGCACACCACCCTGGTCATCTTCAGCTACCTCGCCGATAGTATCTCGGCCTTCACTCAGGGACATACAGATGCAGCAGGTTGAGCTGATGTTACCTAGCGCTAATATGATAGTTCTTAAATTTGTGGAGATCAAAGAAATAGCAAAAGCACTCACATTTTCAGCGACATGCCTCTGATCCAAAACCGTTTATTTTTTTGAGCAGGAGAAACGGCACCATGGTGTTGTCTCCCACAGCCCGAAAACCCGGACATCAGGCTTTGCCATACCATCCCAGGGCACAACGGCAGAGGTTGGTGGCACGAAGGACAACGTCCCCAACCGCTGGTTCAAGCCAGAGACCAACTCCCCATCCTCCATCCGCTCAATTCAGATTGAGGAGCAGGCGATGAAGGACTTCAAGCGCTTCTACAACAGCGTGAGGATCATGAAGCCACAGGTCTAAGTAGCGATGGCCGTCGATCTCCAGAGAGAGTTACTGATCTTGTTTAGGCTCACCATCATGTTGCAGTGTACATTCAAAGTGTACAGTCAGTCTCTAAATTAACTGTAGGCTCATTCCGTCAAATAAAGTTCCGAAGCTTCTCCCGGCTCTTGTTTTTTCGCAGAAATCAACTCATTTAGCTGTGAGATCTGATCACCCTGCTTGGCTGGTGTAATCCGTCAGGAAATGTTCATAAACTGGTGCTGTTTTGCCCTCGGCCTTTCATCTGTTTCAAGTCTCGCTTTGGCCACCCCCTTTGGTTTTGGTCGCTGTGAACTGTTGATCAGGTTTTCCATTCTTAACTTCTTTCTTGTCATGCTGGGAAAGTGTAAAAGCAGCGATGACTTTGCTTTTCTTGTTAGATGGTCGGGTCTATATGCGTGCCTTTCTTTGTACTGTATCTTTTTGACATGAAAGTGAAAGCCGCAAAGACATATCATTTGCTCCTATAATTTCGCGTACCGATGCTAACCTAACCTACGGTCCATAATTTACCGGCTGGTGAGCAACAGCCCTAGCTCTGTCGGTGTTCGTCTTGTTTTAGGTCCAAACGAGCAGGGCTATAACGCCATGTGATTATTCATCTTTTACAGCATTTTTCCTTTTTGGGTAACCGCCGGCGAGAGCGTTCCCTTATCATCAAGTCAAAATAGAGTTCATCTAAAAAAAGTCAATAGAATTTGAAAATTATTCGCTTCGTTTCAAAATATAAAATGTTTTATCTTTGTGAAGATAATGTATCTAGATGATTTTTAGTGTGTTGGCACGACGGTTATCTAAATCAATCTGTAGGGGCGACACGTGTCCTAGGCCATACCATGGCGGCTACCTCACGGTGGCTGCTCTCGGTGCCGATCTGGCTATGGAGGTGCGTGCCCTTGGCCTGCCATGGCAACTACCCCTTGGTGGCCTCTCCCGCGGCGAAGATCTGGCTATGGAGGTGCGTCTCCTTGATCCGGCCATGCCTACTGCCTTTCGGTGGCCACCAGGAGGTCGTGGCCCATCTGGCAGGTGCCTTGCGCGAGCCGGAGCGGCGAGGCAGGGACGAGTGGTACGTCGTCCGCACTGCTGTTCATGGCGTCGGTCGAGCGGCACCACGATGGCTTTCTCCTCGGTTGTTCTGATCGGCGGCGTGGGGGCCTGCTGGTGTTGCTTGCATAATGGTGGTGGTCCTAGGGTTCCTCTGGCGCCAAGATGAAGATCTATTGGCTGCCTGTCCTCGTTGATCTTGCCGGACTGTCGAGTTCCGGAAGATTTCGCTGGTGACTCCCATGGACGCATAATGCCTGGAGATTACTGGATCGGAAGGAATTCGGTCGTACGCACCTATGTTTTTTTTGACCGTTTGGTTTCAAAGGGAACGTTGCGAAGCTCTGCTATCTGTTATCATCATATGTCATGTCTTCTAAGATCCATTGTGAAGTCAGAGACGGAGAATGTCACGAAAGCAGGAATAAGGGGGCCAGCGATGGTGGATTTAGTCTTTGTGGCGATGAGGAACTAGCTTAGTGATCTGTGACTTGCAGCAGTGACTGTTAGAGGAGGCGGCAGTACAGGAGGAGTTCACAGTCTTACCTTGCAGGCTGAAAACCCAAGGTCTGACCTTAATTGGTTGTGCCTGGCAATGACCATGTTGAATGCATTGTTTTGTGAGTGAGGACTGTCTCCAGGGTGAAAACCTATGACCTTTGATCGGACGACGATGGTGCTTGAGCACTATTTTCTTCTTGAAGGCGTCGCTATTGGAGAGGTTGGACTTCTGGTGCTATTTTGGTGGTGTTAGTGTCGCTGCTACAAGGAACAAACTGCTATAGTGGGACTTTTCTTTTTTGTAATTCTTCTTCTTCTGTTGGCTGTGTGCATCTGTAAGGCCGCTAGGGCGATGCGTTGTTGTAGAGGCTGGGTGGAATTGATATCTTCGTGATATTAATATATGCTCCTTAAGCTAAAACATCTTATATTATGAAACACAGGGAGTATAGTATTATTACTATTGAGAAAAAGTAGCTTGAAGTGACGCACCTACACCCGAACTTTGAAGCTCTACGTCAGTTAGTCACCACTATGTCAACCCAAGCACCTAGGGTTAATAATTTTTAGACGGAAGGCATAACCGTGCCTAATTTTAAATTAATAAAGCCCCATAGCCAAACGGTAGCATGTCGCTGGAGATACCAGTTTAAAGTTTTACAAACCGGCCACAAGCAACAACCTAACCACAAAACATAGCACAAGGTCAACACATAAAGAAACTACATCGGGCGATCAGCAGCAAGTGGTGACGAGGTGACCATGTAGATGTTCTTAAGCGGCATGTTCAACTCGTCAGTCTTGCATGCAAGATTGTTTTGCTTAGGGGCCTCCATTATTACAACACAATCATAGATTTATAAATGCAGTCAGCCGGTTTCCTGAGAAACTTAGCCTCAATGGTAAACTTGTTTCGCGTTGTCCAAAGCATCCAGCTTTGGGGAACAAACAAAATTGAAAGGGTATGTTTAGTTTTTCCTCTAAACCTCAAAGAGATCGCAAAGAAATCAGCAAAGGTAGAAGGGTTCCATGAAACCCCTAGCATAGTGTGGATTGCACTCCAACCAAATTAGGGTAAAACACAATCGAAAAAATTGTGATTCGTGTCTTCAGGTATCTCAACAGGGCACATAACCCTTTAGACGGACCATGATGTTTCAGCAGTTAGCCATTTGAAGGTAAGCATCCTCTCGCAAGCTGCCAAAGGAAAATCTTGATTTTGAGGGGAATAGGAATCTTTGAGATGTCATTGGCATGCGTCACCCTGCCCCCAGAAAAGTTTAAGATACAGAGAGTGGGTAGAAAATGCTTTAGATGGCTCAAGACCCAGGAGACTGTATCCTGTTGTAGGGATGGGAGGCACAAAGCTAGCTCTTGGAAGAGTAGGTCCGAAGCATGCCTCTCCTCATTCCCAAAGGATTTCCTGAACGGAATGTGCCAACCCTCACTTTGACGGGCGTGGCACACTCACAGCTCAAGGTTATACATGGTGAAGAATGTAGGGAAACAGATACAGAAGGGGCTCTCTCCTGACCACCGGTCGGTCCAAAAATTTATTCTAGACCCGTTGCCAAGATGAAATTTATCCCCTAGCTTGAAGTACTCCTTAATTTTATGGATGCTATGACAGAAAGGCAAGCCCCCAGAGGGGTTCGAGGAGAAGATATTATTCGCTCCTAGGTATTTGGCTCTGATAATCTGTAGCTAGATTCTCTTCTGGGGAGATTTAGTGTACAAGCGCCAAAACCATTTCACCATGAGGGAAATGTTCATAAGTTTAGAATTGAGGATGCCCAGACCACCCTAGTCATGAGGTTTGCACACCTCCGTCCAGCTCACCTAGTGGAATTTTCATTTACCCCTTGCCTTCCCCAAAAAAATCCCCTTCTATGCTTGGCGAAGCCTGAGTGGATTCCATCTGCTAGTAGGAAGAGGTCCATGGTGAAGAGATGAAGGCATTGGTAAGGACATTGGTAAGGACAAGTCTAGCAGCAGACAACATGAGTCTACCTTGCTATGGATCCACACTAGATTCCATTGTGGCCACAAGGGCTTCCGTGCCAGCGATGGTAAGCATTTTGTCACTCATAACAAACCCTAGATATTTGAAAGGGAATGCTCCTTGTTGGCAATTGAGAAAGTTAGCCACTCTGGTCTTCTTTGCAGCATAATCGCCCATTACTATGTCCTCACTTTTCTGGTAGTTGATTGGTAGTCTAGATAGGAGCTCAAAGCAGATTAATAAGAATTTTAAATTAGTAATTCCCAACTGTGAGTTCTAAATCATGATCATGGTATCATCAGTGTATTGAAGGTGGGTTACACTACCCCGAATAAGATGTGGAACCACCCCTGGATATGACTAGCCTAGTTGGCTTTGGAGAGGATGTCAGCAAGATCATCTCCAATCATATCGAAGAGTAGAGGAAATATAGGGTCACCCTGACACACCCCTCTTTTGTTCCTGAAATACGGGCCCACTTCCCTGTTGATGGAGATGAAAGTTTGGCCTCCCACCACTAGTTGGGTACTATAGTGAACATAGCTTCTATTAAATCCCTTCCTAATCAAGACTTCCTAGAGTAATTTCTAGTTAACTCCATCGTAGGACTTATCAAAATCCAGCTTTAACCACATGGCCCCTTGACTCTAGGCCTTCAGTTCATGGATAATATCATGTAGGGAAAGTGATCTATCGGTGATGGGTGGACTCACGCCTGTACCAACATGGGCCTGAACCCATGATTCCTTCCCACGACGACCTCTAATGATCAAGGACCTAGAGGCCTGCATCTAGAAGCTCTCAAACCGACCTAACCTCAACCGAACTGACCTGTGGGGCTACAAGATGGCTCTCTAGAGATCCCAAAGACTGGACATACATACAAGGGATATCGGAGATCACGATTACGTGCAAGATAAGGTGAAGACTTGACGTGACTGTTAAGGACTCGGCTACCATCGACGCCTATAAGTACCCGAAGACATTCACCCTAGAAGGACATGCCATAATGCAGTGCTCGATACTGCAGTGTTCGAGAATCCGGAAGGACCGGTTAAGCATCTAAAACATATTTTCCTAAAGGGCATATAGATGGAAAGTCGGTTAATCGAATGTTGGTTGATAGTGGTGCTATAGTCAATTTAATGTCGTACTCGATTTTTAAGAAACTGGGTCTAGAGGATAGCCGGCTGATGAAGACCAACATGGTGCTGAGTGGATCCAAAGGAGGAGATGGACTTAAGGCTAGAGGTATGATCAGCCTAGAGCTGACTGTCAGAAGAAAACTTTTGCCACAACTTTCTTCATAGCGGATGTTCAGGGAAACTATAACATATTACTCGGTCACGACTAGTTGCATGCTAATCAGTGTGTGCCATATACCTTACATCAGTCTTTGGTGCAGTGGTTAGACGATGAGGTGGAGGTGGTCCATGTTGATGAATCGATATGTACTGTTACTGCTGTTGTTCTCACAGACTGGCAGCACCCTGGTGCCGTCTATTTATTTGGATGGAACTTTTCCGGGTATGACTTCATGATTACTACCATAAACTATTTCATGCCGGTTTCACTAGGGACGATTAATTTATATTGGCTAGCGAATATATCCACTAGATGAACCACAACTGGCTCCAGAAGAGGTCGGTGGAATATCAGGCCAATAGGATGATATGTATGAATCCATAGAGGAGCTAGACGACATGGACAAGTTAGGACAAGGCTTTAAGTCGACCGATCCGCTAGAAGAAATATATAGGTGATGGAACAATCCCTAGGCAGACTTATGTAAAAAAACCTAAAAGCCGATTACAAGATTGATTTAATCAGTTTGATTTGAGAATACATTGATTGTTTTGCCTAGGAGTATCATGATATGCCTGGTCTTTGCAGGGAATTTGTGGAACACTAACTGCCAATCAAGGCCGGTTTTCATCCTTACAAGCAAGCTCCAAGAAAATTCAATCCAATTATGTATGATCAGATCAAAGAAGAGATAGGCCAATTATTGAAAGCCAGATTTATTCAGATTTGAAGATATGCTAATTGGATTTCAAACATCGTGTCAGTAAACAAGAAAGGGTATGATAAGCTTCGGGTCTGCATTGATTTTAGAGATCTTAACCGAGCTATGCCCAAAGGTGAGTATCCTATGCATGTAGCCAATATAATCATAAATAATGCGTCTAGTCCTCAGGTCATCAACTTCTTGGACGGAAATACCGGGTATAACCAAGTATTCATGATTGAAGAAGATTCAGTGAAAACGATGTTTCGTTGTCCAGGTTTCGTTAGTCTGTCTGAGTGGATAGTGATGGCCTCCGTCTTAAAGAATGCCAGAGCAACATATCATAGAGCTTTGAATTTGATCTTCCATGATCTGCTGGGAGTAATACTAGAGGTTTACATAGATGATGTCGTTGTCAAGTCGACTTCTCAGCATATCATTTTGCCGATTCGTTTGAGAGGATGAGAAAGTATGGGCTCAATATGAATCCTTTGAAGTGTGCCTTTCGTGTATCAGTCCGCAAGTTTTTATGCTTCATCATACATCACCATGGCATAGAGATTGACTCAGAAATTTGCTGCAATTTAGGAAGTATAGGTGCCAACTTACAAAAGGGAGATGCAATAGTTTCTTGGAAAGGTAAACTATCTTCGACGATTCATCGTGAATTTGTCTAGAAAGATAGACGCCTTCACCGATATTATTGTTGACACCTCCACTTTTAAGAGCACCAAAAAAAGGAAAACCTTTCCGGTTATGCATAGGTTCAGAATTAGGGGTCATTGGTGCTGCTCTTGCACATACAATCAGCGGTAAGGAACACACCATTTCTTATTGAAAGGGTAAGATGGTTAACCTAGAGGGGTGAATAGGTTTCTACAAATTTCTTCGTAATCTTTTGCAAGTTTTAGGCTTTGTAGAATATAAGTGTGCCTAAATACAAACAAGTTGAGGAAACCTAGATGATGATACAAGATACTTCAAGATTGGAGGCTATCACAAGGTAAACAACACAAGAGATTTGGGTTAGGAATAACCGAAGCACGTGGAGACGAAGATGTATTCTCGTGTTCACTCCCTTGGGGGGGGGGCTATGTCACGTTGGAGAGGTGTGAGGTCCACGAAGGATTCTCCAATTCCACAAAGGCTCACCTTCTTATCCGAGCCTATCCCATGAAGAAATAGCTCACTTACTCGTGGTAGACTTTAAGGTAGTCTCCAAACCCTCACAAACTTTCCACAGGGCAAATCGCAAGCCGAATACCTCTAGGCGACCCTAGACTCCTAGGGTTTCCCAAAAACCCAAGAGTAACAAGAAAAGTTGATAAACTCAAGGGGGAATTAACATTGGCTTGGTGGAAACATAGATCGAGACCTCCTCTTGCTTTCTACCAAAGGGATTTGACTTTGGTTTGGTAGAAAGGGAAATCCTCGAGCTTTATAATGGAGAGTGAGAGAGAGATCAAAGAATGAGTATGAATGGTTCACCTTACTTCTCAGTGGAGAAGAAAGGAGTACTTATAGTCTAGGTGGAAAACTAACCGTTTTGGGGTGACTGCGACGGAACCGACGATATGTTCGGCATCACCAGATTCCACGCTCAGCGGGCTAGAAACCTGACCAGACAGTTCAGGTGCCAGACCCGACATGCCAGAAACCTCACCAAAAAATTCTGGTGGCTGCCGGAAATTCCGGTGGCCAGCCAAACCACTAGTCAACACAGTGATTCGACGGGAACCGGAAATTTCTAGTGGCTGCCAGATTTTTCTGGCAGGATTTCTAGCGACATCGGATTTCTCGTCGGTTTTGTAGAAACCCTTCTCAAGCTATTTTTCCATCATGACTCTTGGCTCAACTCAGGTGGGTGTGATGGCTGTTAGGTATTAGGATGTGTATTTGATGTTTTGCAAGAGCTCATCGAGACCACCCCTGTTAATAGTGTGGTGTTTCCTAAATGACTCAATAGATAAAAGGAGAGAAATGTAACAAAAACACCGACTCTTCTCATGATTAGCGAATGGGTGTGTCACACCACCTCTCATCATCTCTTGTGAACTATAACCTGTGTAAAAAAATAGTAGGTAACATTATTCCACACTCTAGCTCCGATGTCAACATTAACCAAAATAATGGATGAGGGCATTTTCCCCTTACAATCTCTCCTTTTTGGTTAACGATGACAAACCGAGATAGAGTCACAATAGGATATTAAGATAAGCTGAAAAACAGTGTTTCCATGGAAGATTACATCACCCCACACACAAATAAAAAGGTTTGATAGGAATAGCAAATAGTCACACAAGCCATAAGAACCAAATAAAGTAGCAAGGCAATGCTTATGCAAATGGAGAACCACGGAAAACCCCAGCAAGGAACCCGTATCCTATGTAGATTCTACTCTCTTCTCTCCCTTGGCATTGAAACACCAAAAAGTGACAAGAGAGTAGACGATGCTAGCACTCGAAACGGGAAGTGAGAGTCATCATGAGCATGAGTGGTCTGAGTATCTTATTCGTCCTCGTCATCACCACCATCATCTTCACCATCCTCCTCATCATCATCATCAACAGCAGCAGCACGGGCAGAGGCTATAGGGTGGCGAGGTTGAAATCTAGCAAAATTAGAGAAGTCATACCCCTGGAACATGTCGTCGTGGATGGGAGGCATGACATGGTTCACATAGGTAACCAGAACCAAGTTGGTGCCATCATCAGGAAATGGAAGACCCCTCTCCTCCACAAAAGCATTGTGGCAGCTCCAGTTCTCTTGGCTGATCTCAAGACTCTTGTGTGCAATGTCATAGGAGCTATGTCACACAACAAAGAGAGAAGTGAAATATCTGGCAAGGCCCTTCTTGCGAGGAGGAGGAGCACGGCTAGAGGAACCGGGGCTAGAACCCATATGAGGATCATGAACAAACTTGGTCTTATGCTCAGAGGGATGCATGTGAGGGAGATCCACAATATAGCCACGAAGAGGAATAGCAAACATCACCATCAGCACATGTTGTCCTTTGTTCATGCTCATGTAATTGAAGGTGTTGAGCACATGCTGGATGAACTGACAGTAGTTGGGGGTCATGTGCTTCTCTATGGCATGCTAGATCTCTCAAAAAAACAAAGTCACGTCCATTGATCTTGTGCAGACAATCAGGGTGGCAATAGTATAACAAGTTTCGATGATAGCCACAGACACTCGCATCATCACCCCGCCTTGCTCACAAGGTTTTACCTAAAGAGATTGGAGAGAGCATAGTAATAGTAGTACATTCTAGGCAGATTGGGTGGAACCATGACTGGTCTTAGGATAACAATGAGCAATGTGAGTAGCATTTACGTTCTTCTCTGAGTGAAGGAACAAACCTATAGCCCTGCCATCCCCATAGCCCAAGGCATCACAAAACTGAGCTACAGTGATGGAATATGGTGAAGTGCTTATCATCCAAGTGATAGTGCGTGTGGCATCCCAGTGAAAGAACATCATGCAATGAAACTGGTGAGTAAGTCAGGACTGAAGAACCTCATTGATGGTGATAAGATCAAATAGATCCATCTTCTTTAGAGCATCATCAACATAACGAAAATCCCATTGACATGTTGTTGATAGTGATCCACATTGAGAGACCTTGGGGGTGACATAGAATCCTTTCTTCATGAGATCCTTTTGGGTGTAGAAATCATCCCAAAAGCAACGCTGGGTTTCAGTCTAGAACTCCTGATCAACGCTAGTATAGGTCCATTCAGTGAAGCAATATGAATTGATCCTCCTAATCCTCCTCCATCCTGAATGCTGACCACATAGTGTGTGTCAATTGGTATATCTTCTTCAATAGTGGGACCAAGGCTCTTTCCCTTCTCAGCCTTAGACTTTTTGTTGGCACTAGCTTTCTGTTTAGAGGTGGGGGCACTCCCTCCTGGACGGGAGCCACTAGGTGTAACATCCAAAAACTTTAATCCAAGGTTATTAAGATCCAAATCATCAAAATTAGGGTTAACAAAAACTTTTCCAATTGAAATTATTAAAGCATTCATATGTGTGTGCATTTAAATAGGAGTTGATTTGAATTGCCTTGTTTAAGTGATCCATTGCTTGTAAAATGCTTATTAGGTGAAATAAACATCATCTAGATCATTCCCAAACAAATCCCAAAGAAAAACAAATCAAAATGAATAAAAGAAGAGAATGGTCATTTGTGCCATTTTAATCAACATGCCTACTTTGGCTATTCCTAGTACTCAAAACCTAACAGAAACAATTATAGATCTTTGCACCCCTTGCTAGTACACATAATGATGTACCAAGGCCCAGTTTGTGATCTGTCAAAAACTTTCAAACACTAATTTTAAATGGCATTTGAAAATTGAATCTAGTTCATATGGGAAGACCACCCTATTTCAAAAACCACTCAAAGGAGCTAAATTTTCAAAACCCAAGCACCCACAGAGTCTCAAGCTTAATACTAGCACACCCACCAAAAATCTTTTCAAAATTCAAAAGTAAATCTCTTGCGGCCATTTCCACAACCACATGGCAGGCAGGGTTTACACTCTAAACATAGCTCACTGTTTTGTACAGGGTTTTGCCCCAATTGATCCCCATTTACTCCTTTTGTCTCCCTTTGATCAAACCAGACCATTAGCACCCCAGCCCTTACCCTCTAGCAGCAGTGCCATGCCAACCCGAGGCCATGCTCCCCAGATTAACTTGCAACCGCCGCAACAGACCGCCCCTCTCTCTCTCACCATGTCTACGAGCTAGCCCAGACCTCACCGCCACTCTCTGGCCCCTCCCCGAGCCAGGCCAAGCCCTGGACCACCAGCTGAGCGCCGCGCACTGAGTGTCTGCGCCATGCCAAGCACGCACCAGAGCGCCACGCCCGACACACGTGCACACGCCGCCCCTTGAGCTCAGCCCGTGTCCACCGCGTCGCCATGACCCCAAGAACACCACAGATATGCCCGTTCGCCGCCCATTGCACCACAGCCAACGCTCGCCGTGGAGACCGCCACCTCTGCCGCTCAAAGCATGAGCACCGCCCGACCGCATACCACCGCCCCTAAGCCCGCATTTAAGCCATAGCGCACCGCCAGGAGACCAGCCACCGTCCCCTACCTCGAGCCACGCCGCTAGCACGCTGTGCAACCCTCGTCGGAGTCGCCCGCCCATTCCTTTCAGTCGCATCGTCGAGCTATAAATAGAGGCCACCCCAGCCATTTTCTGCACACCACTCACCTCCCCTCTTGCCACTGATCAGTCGCCACTTCTCCCCGGAGCCGCTCGAGCTCGCAGTCGTCGGAATTTAGTCGGAGCTGGCCGCCTCTGGAGGAGAAGGGCCCCGCTGATTGCGACCACCCCCGGAGCTGCCTCGACCACCCCTGAGCTCGGCCTCGTCCACCAGTTCGTTTGCCCGCCTCGCCGTCATTGCTGGAGCCCTGGTATGCTAGGGTTAAACCTCGCCGGCGACCTGTTCATCGTTGACGACGAGCCCCAGCCGTTGATCCTATTTCTAATCTAACGTCCCACATCGCCCCGTACCGCTTCGCGTGTTATGAGCCGCTGACCGGTGGAACCCCCTGTCAGCTCTGCCCCGCTCCTCGGAGTGTCACTGGGCCGACCCGTTAGCTTTTCTGCGCGACCCATTTAGTTTGAATTAGGATTTTCCTATTTAGTTTAAACTTAGTTCTGTCCCCTAGTTTAAAATTCAATTCAGACAGATTTACATATCCAAATGGAGTGATTCCAATTTTGTTAGAAAGCTACTAAAAAGATCTACCCAAGCCCGTTGGATTTAATTCAATTAGAGTTAGAGATCTCTCCTAGTAAAAATAACAAAATAGAAGCATTTGCACCTTGCAACATTTTTATAAAATCAACCATGATAGCTTTTGAGTTGATTACAAATCTCAAAAATCACATTTCACCATACCTATCTGAATATGTAATAATATTAAGGTTTACATGCAGTGACTTTGGACTAGTACCAAAATAATGCTATTTAGGCATTTCTAGTCACTTTAAATCATTAAATAATGAACTTAAACCAAAGTAATTGTGATCCAACCTTTAAATCACATTCCCACATGTCATAATATGTGGTGATGACATGTGTCCACATGATCCCATATTTTAAGTGGTGAATATTAAATCTTAGTTGATTTTTCAATGAGTAGAAATTACTTTTCTAAAATAAAAAGGATGAAGCTAGTTAAAGGAACTTGTGATGCTTGTGATGATTATAGATCATCAAATGTGTGTCTTATAGTGCTAATTAGACTAGTTAAGTATTGTTTGGTGATTGTGTACTCCATATGTATTTATAGACGATAGTACCGACCAAGCTTTCGAGGAGGAGGAGTTCTATCAAGAGGAGGAAGAAAACTTCAACCACTGCACTGCACAAGGCAAGCCACCATTAACAATGCAAGTTAACCCTTGCAAGCTAAATAATCTAAGCAAATGCATTAGGCATGCTTTGGTTATACCACTTTGACTATTACTTACCCCAAGTATTATTTTCCAAGCTTTACTTCCTTTACTTTACCAAAGTCCTTTAATTGTTTTAAAGGTAGCATAAAGAGTATAAAACTTGGCCTATTTAGATAACTTTAAGATGTCATTCTATGGCATGAGATTGATCCCATCTTTCCACCTTAGTGAACACTCTTAACTTAGTAGTTTAGAGTAGATAAAAACTTGAGTCACTTTAGATGGGAACACTTGGTGAAAATGAATTATGAAAACATTGGAATGATGAGTCATTCTATTGAGATGTTTTGACATGTGTTGAGAAACACAAATGGTTTATGATGGTGAAAATATTGAGGCATGAGCCTTAACCCTTTTACAAAACTGATGGTTGGATTCGGATGCGATACCATTCCAAATTTACCGTACAACCACAATACTTGAAGTGGGTAAGGCTTAGCCGGAAGTTTATATGCATTAGTATTAGTTCCCTCGCGGGAGAGGTTTGAGATGAGGCTACCTCTCAATGTTGTCCACCTATGCAGTGCCCAAGATGACAGATGGTCATGGTTGGGAGGCCATGCTCATAGGAGAGGTGCTTATACTAGGGTGTGTAAAGGAAAGGTTGTGTTTGATTATCTGCATACTAAGTATGATGATTCAGGGTTATCCCTGACAGATGTATCGAATCTTGTGGTGAAAATGTACCACCTCTGTAGAGTGTCAAACTATTCGAATAGCCGCGTCCACGGTTATTGATAGTTGGAATGGTCATACTGTTTCGTTGTCAGATGTTTTCAAAATAACTTGTGAAATGAATGATGAATCGTGACTTGACCACAACAGGGTTGTGATCATGACGCTAGATTCCCAACTTAAGTGATTCTAAGACTTTATTTTACCTTTCTTTGCTTCAGAACTCAGCTTAGGTTTCAAACTTAACTTTATAGTAAACTTAGAGTTAACACTTCAACTTAGAACTATATTGCTTATTAGTGGTAGTTTGCGAGTACTTAAAGAGTACTCATGGCATTTGTCCCTGGCTATTCTCATGGCCAGTCTATGAAGGAGACTACCAAGATGATGGCCAGCAGGACGGCTATGATAACTAGGACTATCTGCCTTCGTCAGCATTGCCTGTGCCCCTAAAGATGGACCCTACCGCTGTGCTTATCTTTTATTCCGCTGCTTGTTGTATTAAGACTGGATCATGAGATCCTTATTTGTGTAAGACCTTATGTATGGTTTGTAATGGATGATGTACTGTGATATCCAATCTGTTATGTCTCGCAAAAATGGTAATCCTGGGATTGCGAGGTATGGCATAACAGGCATCTGGGATTAAAAATCCGGGTGTTGACAAGTTGGTATCAGAGCCATCCTGACCATATGAGACCCTAGTTAGAATGGACGTCCAGACAAAAACTTAGTTTCAAAACCAAAGTAAGTATTTATGAAAAACTATCTCCTCTCTTATCCTTTGGAATTCATTCTTTCTCAAAAATTCATGTTCCTCAAAATTCTTACATTACTACTTAAAATTTGACACACTTGAGCACTTCACTAACTTCCTCATCCTTAATTCTTGTAGATGGAGACTCAGTTCAGCAAGTTCTACCAGTTGGGAAAGGGAGGTCAGCTGATCTTCGAGAGGGATCTGGATTCACTGTCGGAGTTACTGGGACGCCCACATCCGGAGTTTCTTGGAGCTCAACTTCCAGGACCCCCAGGAGGAGATTTACAGTGGCTAGTCACCGCTGATCTTAGAGGAAGCATCGAAGCACCAACATCCAGGAGAATTCAGTTCTCCGTGAGAGAGAACAACTGGCTAGATGGATTATCCAGGGCAATGCATGAAGCTCTCGCACGTGTATGTGCCCTCAACGTCAACCAAATCCAAGGAACCCGTTTTGCTCACTATGCCAGACGTGACTTCATGGGAATGCCGATGGAGATGCCAAGTCATCCAGCACTGAAGCGCCAAGTGGAGAACCTCGACTTCCTGTTGTACAATCGTCAGAATGAGTTGGACAATGCTAGGGAGTTAGCCAACCACAACCGTGCCATTGCCGACCAGAAGGCCCAGACTTTCTCACTGCTAGTCAAGGACCGCTAGTCTCTTCGCCTCTAGCGCGAGAAGAAGGATCGCACCATCGCCCGTCTTCGCAAGAAGGTGGCCGACCTCGAGAAGACCGTCAAGGAGCAGGAAGCTCAGCTTGCAGCAAAGGAGGAAGAGGAGGAGGGTGAAGACATCCAGGGAGACATGGATTCTTACCTCAGCAATGACGATGACTTTCTGGAGGAGGATGCCGTGGACTTCTACACTGACGATGAGGACTCCGACTTCATCGACGATGAGTAGATGCACTAGAGCAATGTTGTAGCATGAGATGTATCGGTCCCACTGTATCGTAGCTTGCAGAATGGTTCTTCAAACCATCTGTTTTCCTTTATTGTTGTGGTGTGTGTTTGTATCGTATGCTTGTTTGCATGAATGAAATGGAGTTAGTTACAAAACCTGAGTCAAACTCAAAGTTTTAGCTTGAAACCAAACCATGAACCTTAGAACTTTCCCTCTTACCCCTTTATCTACCTCAATCTTCAGATGATTCGTGGAAACCAAGGAGGGAGTATCTCGTCGCAAGACCGCTGCAGATTATGCAGATGTTAGTTGCAGACTGTGAAGCAAGCAGGGCAGAACGCCAGGCCAACTTAGCAACATTGCAGCAGATATATCACATGGCCCAAAACAACCAAGGGCATGGAAATCAGGATCACCATGGATCCAAACTCAAAAACTTTCAGAATACCAATCCCCTAATCTTTAGTACTTCTGAGCACCCACTAGATGCTGATGACTGGTTGCAGACAATGGAAAATAACTTAGAAGTTGCAGGAGTTGATGACAACGAGAAAGTTCTTTTTGCCACCCACTATCTGGCAGGAGATGCAAGAGCATGGTGGAACAGTATCCGCACCATGAACCATGGTCAAGTGATGACATGGGAAGCTTTCAAAATCAAATTCAGCCGCACCCACGTGCTGCAAGGTCTAGTCACCAGAATGAGGGATGAATTCTGAGAACTGAAGCAAGGAAGAATGACTGTGGTGGAGTACTGTGATAGATTCATGTCGCTTGCCAGATATGCACCTGATAAGATCAACACGGAGGCCAAGAAGAAGAAGAGATTCTTGAACGGACTGCATGATGAGATGCAGACTGTCCTCGTCAACATCCGCTTCTAGGATCTCGAAGAGCTAGTCGACTCTGCCATTCAGATGGAAGGGAAGATAAATCAGGCAAACGACAACCACAAACGTCGTATGATGCAGCAATCTGGATCCAGCAGTCACCAGAAGTACCGTCCCAACCCCGCACCAGGACATGCACCAAGGATCAATCGACCCCCAATGTCTCGCCCAAGCTACCCCAACCGTAGTGGAAGCAATGTGAAGTCTGGAGGAAACAATCACAACTCCGGCAATGCCAACAATTTCAACCGTGCACCTCCCAAGAGCAACAACAACAACACTGCACCCAGAACTGGCAGCAATGATGTGCCTGTCGCATTAAAGGACAAGTCTCAGATCACTTGTTTCGAGTGTGGAGTGAAGGATCACTATTCCAATGAGTGTCCCAAGAAGACTGTCACCACTGCCAATGTGAATGCCCCAGCGCAGCAGCAAAGTCGTGTCCAACCAGGGAGAAGATTTGCCCCAAGGAACCCTCACAACCGCAACGGTCGTCTCTTCCACATGAACGCTGAGGAAGCCCAAGAAGCGCCAGATGTAGTGCTAGGTATGTTTTCTGTCAACTCAGTTTTAGCAAGGGTATTGTTTGATTCTGGAGCATCGCATTCATTTTTCACCGAAGAATTTGCATGCACTAGTAAGATTCACCCAACCAACCTGAAGCATGTCATGATAGTTCAAATCCCCGGTTCAACCACCAAAGCTAGAAAAATTTGCAAAGTTGTGCCTATCAGAATACATGGGATAGATTTTTATGCCAACCTAATTGTACTTGGAACCAAAGGATTGGAAGTAGTACTAGGTATGGACTGGATGTCAAGGCATAAAGGACTGATAGACTGTGCTAAGAAAGCCATCACCATGACCAGTAGCTCTGGAGTCACAGTAGAGCATATCTCCGAAACCTTACCCCGTCAATTCAAGTGCAACAAGAGTGTAGCCCTGCCCACCATTGACCAGGTTAGAGTAGTCTGCGAATACCCCAACGTATTCCCAGATGAACTGCCAGGCATGCCACCGGATAGGGATATTGAGTTCATTATCGAACTAATCCCTGGAACCAGACCCATAGCCTAGAGACCCTATAGCATGAACCCCTCAGAGTTAGTGGAACTGAAGAAACATTTGGATGCCATGTTAGCAAAAGGCTTGATTCAACCAAGCGCATCGCCATGGAGATCACCAGTGTTATTCGTCGACAAGAAAGATGGAGGCAATCGTTTGTGCACAAATTTCAGAAAGTTGAATGACGTCACCATCAAGAACAAGTACCTTTTTCCAAAGATAGAGGATTTATTTGATCAGTTGACTGGAGCTTAGGTATTCTCAAAGATTGATCTTAGGACTGGTTATCACCAACTTAAGATTCGTGCAACGGATATTCCAAAGACCAGCTTTACTACTCGCTATGGTTTATACGAGTATATGGTTATGTCTTTTGGATTAACCAATGCCCCTGCTTATTTCATGAGTCTCATGAATAAGATCTTTATGAATTGCCTAGATAAGTTTGTAGTTGTGTTTATCGACGACATCCTTATCTACTCCAAGTCAGAAGAAGAGCATGAGCAACATCTGAGAATCATCCTAGAAACCCTGAGAGAGCATCGGCTGTATGCCAAGTTCAGGAAGTGTGACTTTTGGCTGAAAGAAGTTGGATTCCTAGGACATATTGTGTCTGCTAGAGGAGTCTCTATTGATCCCGCCAAGATTAAAGATGTCGAAGAATGGGAAGCCCCAACCACTCAAACCCAAGTCCGTGTATTTCTCGGATTAGCGGGATACTACCGCAAGTTCGTAGAAGGATTCTCGAGCATCGCCAGACCCATGACCCAATTGTTGAAGAAGGACAAGAAGTTTGAATAGACTGACAAGTGTGAAGCCAGTTTCTAGGAGCTGAAGAAGAGATTGATATCAGCCCCAATATTGGTCATGCCAGACATCAAGAATCTGTTTGATGTATATTGTGACGCATCCAAGATTGGTCTTGGATGTGTGTTGATGCAAGAAGGCAAAGTCATCGCCTATCTATCTCGACAACTGAAGCAACATGAGCAGAACTATTCGACCCATGATCTTGAATTAGCAGCCGTAGTTTTGGCATTGAAGACATGGCATCACTATCTGATGGGTAATCGCTGTGAGATTTACTCAGATCACAAGAGCTTGAAATATATTTTCACCCAGAAGGAGCTAAATATGAGGCAAAGGAGATGGATAGAGTTAATCAAGGATTGTGACCTTAACATTCACTATCACCCCGGCAAAGCCAATGTGGTAGCGGATGCTCTTAGCAGGCCGTGTAGGCTAAACACTATGATCAAGGAGAAGCAGCCAAGTTTGTATGAGGAGTTGGAGCAGTTCAGGACTGAATTGGTTAGCAAAGGATTCTTAGCTAGCATTGAACTTCAACCCACTTTGATTAGTCAACTCAAGGAAGCCTAGAAGGGAAATGAAAGTATCGATGGAATCAAACGTCGTATTGGTACCGAAAAAGTACCTGGATTCACTGAAGACAAAGAAGGAGTTCTGTGGTACAAAGGACGTATCTATATGCCAGCAGATTCGGAGCTGAAGCAAGTTATCATGTAGGAAGATCATGATACTCTTTATTCTATCCACCCCGGAGGAACGAAGATGTATCAAGATTTGAAAGAGCAATTTATGTGGCACAAGATGAAGAGAGAAATCGAAAGCTACATCGCCAAGTGTGACATCTGCCAAAGAGTAAAAGCAGAGCATCAGAGACCCGCAGGACTGTTGCAACCATTGCAGATTCCGGAATGGAAATGGGATTCCGTCGCAATGGACTTTATCACCGGTTTGCCTACTTCCAGTAGGGGAAATGACTCAATCTGGGTCATAGTTGATAGACTGTCCAAGGTAGCTCACTTTATCCCAGTCAAGACTACCTACCAGAGTTCGAAGCTAGCAGAACTATATATTGCTAGGATTGTTAGTCTGCATGGAACCCCCAAGACCATAGTATCAGATCGAGGAACCCAGTTTACCTCGAGATTTTGGCAGAAAGTTCAGGAAGGATTGGGAACCAAGTTGAATTTCAGCACCGCTTATCCCCCGCAAACAGATGGACAGACTGAGAGAGTCAACCAGATCCTGGAGGATATGTTAAGGGCTTGTGTGTTAGAATACGGATCAAAATGGGAAGACTGCCTGCCTTTCGCAGAATTCTCATATAACAACAGTTATCAAGCTAGTTTGCAAATGGCACCATTTGAGTTCCTATGCGGAAGGAAGTGTCGCACCCCTTTGAATTGGTCGCAAGTAGGAGAGAGTCAGATTTTTGGACCCGACATTCTCCGAGAAGCTGAAGAGAAGGTTCACAAAGTCCATGAGCACCTCAAGACCGCCCAATCCAGACAGAAGAGTTATGCTGACAAGAGAAGGAGAGACCTAACTTTCAATGTCGGAGATTTCGTATATCTCAAGGTTTCACCATTGAAAGGAACCCAACGCTTTAGTCTGAGAGGAAAGTTAGCCCCCAGATATATCGGGCCATTCAAGATTCTGAACCGCCGAGGAGAAGTATCGTATCAACTGGAACTGCCAGAAGAGATGTCAGCCATCCACAATGTGTTCCATATCTCATTACTCCGCAAATGCCTGGAAGTGCCAGAGAAGACTGAAGTTTTCAAGAACATCGATCACAAAGCTGTGGAGATCAACAATGACCTGACATATCGTGAAGTGCCCATCTGTATCTTGGAAGAAGCTTACATGACCACCAGGACCAGGAGTATCAAGTTTCTCAAGATTCAATGGAGCAACCATATAGAAGAGGAAGCCACTTGGGAGCGAGAAGATTACATTAGGACAGAGTTCCCAGATCTCTTAAGCTCCTAGTTTTCTTTGTAAATCTCAGGACGAGATTTTGTTTCAGGGGGGAAGGTTTGTAACATCCCAAAACTTTAATCCAAGGCTATTAAGATCCAAATCATCAAAATTAGGGTTAACAAAAACTTTTCCAATTGAAATTATTAAAGCATTCATATGTGTGTGTATTTAAATAGGAGTTGATTTGAATTGCCTTGTTTAAGTGATACATTGCTTGTAAAATGATTCTTAGGTGAAATAAACGTCATCTAGATCATTCCCAAACAAATACCAAACAAAAACAAATCAAAATGAATAAAAGAAGAGAATGGTCATTTGTGCCATTTTAATCAACATGCCTACTTTGGCTATTCCTAGTACTCAAAACCTAACAGAAAAAATATGGATCTTTGCACCCCTTGCTAGTACACATAATGATGTACCAAGGCCCACTTTATGATATGTCAAAAACTTTCAAACACTAATGTTAAATGGCATTTGAAAATTGAATCTAGTTCATATGGGAAGATCACACTATTTCAAAAACCACTCAAAGGAGCTCAATTTTCAAAACCCAAGCACTCACAGAGTCTCAAGCTTAATACTAGCACACCCACCAAAAATATTTTCAAAATTCAAAAGTAAATCTCTTGCGGCCATTTCCACAAACACATGGCAGGTAGGGTTTACACTCTAAACATAGCTCACTGTTTTGTACAGGGTTTTGCCCCAATTGATCCCCATTTACTCCCTTTGTCTCCCTTTGATCAAACCAGACCATTAGCACCCCATCCCCTACCCTCTAGCAGCAGTGCCATGCCAACCCGAGGCCATGCTCGCCGGCCTAACTTGCAACCGCCGCAGCAGACCGCCCCTCTCTCTCACCATGTCTACGAGCTAGCCTAGACCTCACCACCACTCTCTCTCCCCTCCCCGAGCCAGGCCAAGCCGTGGACCACCAGTTGAGCGCCACGCACTGAGTGTCTGCGCCATGCCGAGCACGCGCCAGAGTGCCGCGCCCGACACGCATGCACACGCCGCCCCTCGACCGTAGCCCGCATCCACCGCGTTGCCATGACCCTAGGAACACCGCAGACATGCCCGTTCACCGCCCATTGCACCACAGCCACCGCTCCCCGTGGAGACCGTCGCCTCTGCCTCTCAGAGCGTGAGCACCGCCCGACCGCATACCACTGCCCCTAAGCCCGCATTTAAGCCATAGCACACCGCCAGGAGACCAACCACCATCCCCTACCTTGAGCCACGCTGCTAGCACGCTGTGCAGCCCTCGCTGGAGTCGCCCGCCCATTCCTTTCGGTCGCATCGTCGAGCTATAAATAGAGGCCACCCCCAGCCATTTTCTACACACCACTCACCTGCCCTCTTGCCACTGATCAGTCCCCACTTCTCCCCGGAGCCGCTCGACCTCGCAGTCGCCGGAATTTCACCGGAGCTGGCCGCCTCTAGAGGAGAAGGGCCCCACTGATTGCGACCACCCCCGGAGCTGCCTCGACCACCCCTGAGCTCGCCTCATCCACCAGTTCGTTTGCCCGCCTCGCCGTCGTCGCTGGAGCCCTGGTACGCCCCCTAAGCACCACAACCGAGCCGCTAGGGTTAAACCTCGCCGGCGACCTATTCGTCGTTGATGAAGAGCCCCAACAGTTGATCCTGTTTCTAATATAATGGCCCACATCGCCCCGTACCGCTTCGCGTGTTATGAGCCGCTGACCGGTGGACCCCCTGTCAGCTGTGCCCCGCGCCACGGACTGTCACTGGGCCGGCCTGTTAGCTTTCCCGCGCGGCCCATTTAGTTTGAATTAGGATTTTCCTATTTAGTTTAAACTTAGTTCTATCCCCTAGTTTAAAATTCAATTCAGAGAGATTTACAAATCCAAATCGAGTGATTCCGATTTTTTTAGAAAGCTACTGAAAAGATCCACCCAAGCCCGTTGGATATAATTCAATTAGAGTTAGAGATCTCTCCTAGTAAAAATAATAAAACAGAAGCATTTGCACCTTGCAACATTTTTATAAAATCAACCATGATAGTTTTTTAGTTGATTCCAAATCTCAAAAATCACATTTCACCATACCTATCTGAATATGTAATAATATTAAGGTTTACATGCAGTGACTTTGGACTAGTACCAAAATAATGCTATATAGGCATTCTAGTCGCTTTAAATCATTAAATAATGAACGTAAACCAAAATAATTGTGATCCAACCTTTAAATCACATTCCCACATGTTAGAATATGTGGTGATGACATGTGTCCACATTATCCCATATTTTAAGTGGTGAATATTAAATCTTAGTTGATTTTTCAATGAGTAGAAATTACTTTTCTAAAATAAAAAGGATGAAACTAGTTAAAGGAACTTGTGATGCTTGTGATGATAATAGATCATCAAATGTGTGCCTTATAGTGCTAATTAGACTAGTTAAGTATTGTTTGGTGATTGTGTACTCCGTATGTATTTATAGACGATAATACCGACCAAGCTTTCGAGGAGGAGGAGTTCTATCAAGAGGAGGAAGAAAACTTCAACCACTGCACTGCACAAGCCAAGCCACCATTAACAATGCACGTTAACCCTTGCAAGCTAAATAATCTAAGCAAATGCATTGGGCATGCTTTGGTTGTACCACTTTGACTACTACTTACCCCAAGTATTATTTTCCAAGCTTTACTTCCTTTACTTTACCAAAGTCCTTTAATTGTTTTAAAGGTAGCATAAAGAGTATAAAACTTGGCCTATTTAGATAACTTTAAGATGTCATTCTATGGCATGAGATTGATCCCATCTTTCCACCTTAGTGAACACTCTTAACTTAGTAGTTTAGAGTAGATAAAAACTTGAGTCACTTTAGATGGGAACACTTGGTGAAAATGAATTATGAAAACATTGGAATGATGAGTCATTCTATTGAGATGTTTTGACATGTGTTGAGAAACACAAATGGTTTATGATGGTGAAAATATTGAGGCATGAGCCTTAACCCTTTTACAAAACTGATGGTTGGATTCGGATGCGATACCATTCCAAATTTACCGTACAACCACAATACTTGAAGTGGGTAAGGCTTAGCCGGAAGTTTATATGCATTAGTATTAGTTCCCTCGCGGGAGAGGTTTGAGATGAGGCTACCTCTCAATGTTGTCCACCTATGCAGTGCCCAAGATGACAGATGGTCATGGTTGGGAGGCCATGCTCATAGGAGAGGTGCTTATACTAGGGTGTGTAAAGGAAAGGTTGTGTTTGATTATCTGCATACTAAGTATGATGATTCAGGGTTATCCCTGACAGATGTATCGAATCTTGTGGTGAAAATGTACCACCTCTGTAGAGTGTCAAACTATTCGAATAGCCGCGTCCACGGTTATTGATAGTTGGAATGGTCATACTGTTTCGTTGTCAGATGTTTTCAAAATAACTTGTGAAATGAATGATGAATCGTGACTTGACCACAACAGGGTTGTGATCATGACGCTAGATTCCCAACTTAAGTGATTCTAAGACTTTATTTTACCTTTCTTTGCTTCAGAACTCAGCTTAGGTTTCAAACTTAACTTTATAGTAAACTTAGAGTTAACACTTCAACTTAGAACTATATTGCTTATTAGTGGTAGTTTGCGAGTACTTAAAGAGTACTCATGGCATTTGTCCCTGGCTATTCTCATGGCCAGTCTATGAAGGAGACTACCAAGATGATGGCCAGCAGGACGGCTATGATAACTAGGACTATCTGCCTTCGTCAGCATTGCCTGTGCCCCTAAAGATGGACCCCACCGCTACACTTATCTTTTATTCCGCTGCTTGTTGTATTAAGACTGGATCATGAGATCCTTATTTGTGTAAGACCTTATGTATGGTTTGTAATGGATGATGTACTGTGATATCCAATCTGTTATGTCTCACAAAAATGGTAATCCTGGGATTGCGACGTATGGCATAACAGGCATCTGGGATTAAAAATCCGGGTGTTGACACTAGGTGTTGATGCAGCTTTCTAAGCTTGCTTGGTAGAGATACGATCCCTAGTACAGCCCCTTGGTGGTGGAGGAACAAGCTTCCTTTTCTTGCCATCACCCTGACATGCCTCAGACCCCACTATACTCGTTGTGCTCGCTTTCCTCAGACTTCGACATGATGCTCCTTTCCACAACTTGGCAAAGAGAGGAGCCTAAAGGGAGAACTTGGAGAAGATCCCCGATCTCCCAATGTGGTCCAAGGAACAAGTTTTGCTTCAGTGGAGAGCTTGCCAGAAGCCCAATCTATGATTGTGTGGATATTTGAAGAGTTTGGGTGGTTGGAAGAGGCTAGGGGAGGGTGGAGATGCAAGAGGCGATGACCATGGCAGCTAGGGGCATGGGTAAGAAGGAAAAAAGATCAACTTCTGCCCACACACAAGGGGTGAGAATATATAGGAGGAGGTGTTCCGGCGGAAAGTTTGGCATCACCGGGTTTGACGCCAGAAATTTCCGGTTGTCTCCAAAAAATTACGGCGATCACCGAAATGCTGGTCGGTAGCCTAGTTTGGCGGAGACATGAAATTTCTGGCGACGGCCAAAAATTTCTAGCACCAGATCCGCTGTCGCTGAAACCTGCAGGAATAAGGGAAACGACATAGATTTGATTGTGTATTTGCGAAGAGATTGTGACATGTACGTAGAGACAAAATACAAGTAATCTAGGGATCCTCATTGGAGTAAAAACAAATAAGAAGGGAATAGAAACAACGAGAATGTGTTCAAAAAATATCAAGATCCACAAGAAATGGCAAATGAACTTGTCAAACCTGAAGAGGTTGGGAACACAAAGATGCATAGGAGGCAAATGTTTGGCGGGGGATTTATCCCCTATGTTTAAGCACACATGTCATGGCGCCTAAAATATAGATGCTTGGACCCATATCATGACATGAGATCAATTGATGTTGCACACATAGATATGCATCATACCAAGGCATGGTAGGATGACTATCCATACATGTACTGTGCGACTACGCTACATAGCATGTTAAGAGAAAGACCATAGTGCAATAAGTAAATCAATCCAAGTTTTTAGGATCTAGAATACCGAGTTCTCGCCTCAACATAACAAAATGGGATTCATACAAAGGTTTCGAGAAAATATCCGCCAATTGGAACATCGTTACCGCATGAGTGAGATTGATGTCACCATTTGTGACATGTTCACGTAGGAAGTAGTGAAGGATGTCAATATGTTTGGTGTGGCAATGTTGGACAGGGTTATTGATGATCTTTATTGTGCTTTCATTATCACATAGAAGAGGCACCATACCAAGAGACACACCATTGTATTTCAAGGTTTGCTTACCATAACAATTGAGCGCAATAAGATGCAACAAGATGGTGTGGATATATGTTCAGCTTTGATAGTGGATAGGGTGGTGGATTTTGTTTCTTAGATGACCACCGACCGACCAAGGAATTGTTAAGCCCCACAGGTCGACTTACGATCAACCTTATCACCGGCCCAATCGAAATCCGAATAGCCAACAAGCTCAAAGGTTGACTCCTTTGGATACCAAACCCCGAATGTAGGAGTGAGAACAAGGTATCTAAAAATCGTTTAACTGCCGTCAAATGGCACTCCTTGGGAGCAGATTGAAAACAAGCACACATTCCAACACTTAACATGATATCTGGCCTAGAAGCACAAAGGTAGAGCAAGGAACCAATCATGGAGCGATATACCTTTTAATCCACATCCTTCTCATCTTCTCCAAGACCAAGTTGCTCATTTAGTGGCATGAGTGTCTTTCCAAGATTGGCATTGGTAATACCATACTTCTTGAGCATGTCCTTCACATACTTCTCTTGGGAGATGAAGGTGCCTTGAGCAAGTTGCTTCACAATGAAGCCTAGGAAGTACTCCCTCCGTTTCAAAATATAAGATGTTTTAGCTTTGTGAAAGAAATGTATCTAGACCCCTCTTAGTGTGTAGATTCACTCCAAACCTTAATGAACCTATACACTAAAAGAGGGCTAGATACACTCCCTTCACAAAGCTAAAACATCTTATATTTTGAAACGGAGGGAGTACTTCAACTCCCACATCATGGGCATCCTAAATTTCATAGTCATCAACTCTATGAAAGATTTGTTATGAGCTTCGTTAACTCCACCAAAGATAATATCATCAACATAAATTTGAACTATGAACAAGCCACCCCATTTAACCCGTTTGGTGAAAAGGGTGGAATCTACCTTACCCACGCTAAACTCTTCCGTGCGTAAGAAATCCCTAAGGTGATCATACCAAGCACGAGGAGCTTGCTTTAGTCTGTAGAGTGACTTATGGGGTTGATACACATGGTTGGGATAGCGCGAGTCTTTGAGACCCGAGGGTTGAGTTACATATGCAACCTCTTTCAAGGGACCACTAAGAAATGCACTTTTCACATTCATTTGATAAAGCTTGAAGTTATGAAAAGATGCATATGCAAGCAAGAGACGAACATCTTCAAGGCGAGCAACGGGCGCAAAGGTGTCTCATAGTATATACCTTCTATTTGGGCATACACTTGTTATGAACGATGCCCTAGAGGCTCACATTCCACCTTATATTTGTAACCTGGAATCTGGCTTAGAGATAGTTGTATGTGTCACTATTATTGTTGCAGGTATGGAACCACATACTCATATCTAGCTCTAGCCAGTTTGTCCTTAGTCGTTTGAGGTTGGGAGGGAAATCCACTAACGAGACTAATTTGTAAGTTGGAATATGAAAATGTTTCACGTGTCATGAGCATGGAGATGCTATCCTCCTTGCATTGGCTAGTCGAAAGAGGTACGATAGCCATACCTATCCAAAGGTTAGTAGGACGTGAGCACACTGTCATACGCTCCTACTAACACAATGGAATCCTTAGACCTGAGGGGATCGCACGATCTGAGTTGTGGAAAAGATGGCTTTGACTCCATCTAATACTCACCGTAACTGGGAGAAATAAGGGTGGTCTTGGGCCAACTTCGAAACAAGTTGCATGACGTGGCTCAACCAAGAAATTTTTTGCCCCTCCATCTCTAAGAGATATTATCTAGGCCCTCTCGTGTGATATGATTCAGAAGCATGGCCATGCGCTACTCGATCAAGTGTTGATCGAGGTAGTTGATGTCTACGCACTTCTATTCTTGTAGATAGTTGTTGGGCCTCCAAGTGTAGAGGTTTGTAGAATAGCAACAAGTTTCCCTTAAGTGGATTACCCAAGGTTTATCGAACTCAGGGAGGAAGTGGTCAAAGGTATCCCTCTCAAGCAACCCTGCAATCAAGACACAAGAAGTATCTTGTGTCCCCAACACACCCAATACACATGTCAGGTGTATAGGTGCACTAGTTCGATGAAGAGATAGTGAAATACAAGTGGTATGGATATAAGACAACGGTGCCAGAAAATAGCTTGATGGCGTGGAAGAGACTAAAGGCAAACTGAAATAAAGATGGAAGCAAGCAAACATGTAACATATCTAGTATAGCCCTACCATGGATTAGAGTGTCCAACCAGAGAGTAGTTCAGAGTAGTATCATAAAGAGATGATATTTATATGAGAGTGTTCACTAGTGAAAGTATGATCCTTAGGCCTTGTTTCTAAGCATTGAAACACCGTTTGCAACTAGATATGTTACATGTTTGCTTGCTTCCATCTTTATTTCAGTTTGCCTTTAGTCTCTTCCACGCCATCAAGCTATTTTCTGGCACCGTTGTCTTATATCCATACCACTTGTATTTCACTATCTCTTCGCCGAACTAGTGCACCTATACACCTGACATGTGTATTGGGTGGGTTGGGGACACAAGAGACTTCTTGTGTCTTGATTGCAGGGTTGCTTGAGAGGGATACCTTTGACCACTTCCTCCCTGAGTTCGATAAACCTTGGGTAATCCACTTAAGGGAAACTTGCTGCTGTTCTACAAACCTCTGCACTTGGAGGCCCAACAACTGTCTACAAGAATAGAAGTGCGTAGACATCAATAAGCAGAGATTCATTAAAGCAATTGAGTAGCAGAATAGATGTATAGATTACAAAGCTCATGATCTCATAAGATCACGCATAGAGAGAGATGAACACATAGCTACCGGTAGAACCCTTAGCCTCGAGAGAGAACTACTCCCTCCTCATCATGGGAGTCAGCAATGACGATGGAGATGGCGGTGGAGTCGATGGAGATGGCTCCGGGGGCACTTCCCCATCCCGACAGGGTGCCAAGACAGAAACTTCTATCCCCCGAATCTCCTCTTCGATGTGCGGAACTTTTCGTGGCTTTCTCTCGGATTATTTAGGGTTTCTGCATCAGAGGCTTCTTATAGGCGAAAGGGCGATGTCAGAGGGTGGACCAGGGGCCCACACCCCCTGGTGGCACGGCAAAGGGGGACCCGCGCCACCCTATGGTGTGGCCAGCCCCTGGCCCCTCTCCGTCTCGTCTTCTGGCTCCGTGAGTCTTCCGATAAAATATCGACTTTGGTTTTTGTCTGGTCCAATTCCGAGAATATTTATTTTCCAGGTTTTCTGAAACCAAAAACAACAAAAAACAGGCAACTAGCACTGTGGCATCTTGTTAGTAGGTTAGTTCCAGAAAATGCAAAAAAGTATCTCCAAATGTAGACAAAACATAAGAAAGTAGATACTAAACAAGCATGGAACATCAAAAATTATAGATACGTTTGCAATGTATCAACATCCCCAAGCTTAACTCCCGCTCGTCCTCGATTAGGTAAGCGTCAAAAATAATAATTTTTGAGGTGACATGCACCATCACAATTGCAAGCATTGAAAGCTGGGATCAAAGTACTCTAAACATGAGCATGAAATATGAAGTTCTAACAATAAGACATAGTGACTATGCATGCAACATGGAAGGATACAAACAAAGATCATGAATAACAATGCATTGAAAGACGTTTGTTTGTTTCACATATAGAAAACATAGCATAGTGGCATTCAGCTTGTCCCTCATGGAGTAGCAAAACATAAATGCATAGGACACCTTTAAAGTTCATAAGGGTGACTAGATACAAATAGTTTAAGAACAAGCAATATCAAAATTATGAATCAATCAACAAGTTTTGGGACAATGCACATTAAACTAAGAATGACCACTATGGTCTCTCAATAGGTGCATAAAGATAGAAGATGGAGACTCAACATAAAAGTAAAAGAAAGGCCCTTCATAGAAGGAAGCAGGGATTCAAGTCTCATAAAGAGCTTCCAAAAATTATGGTACTTTTTAGCTTTCAGCTCTCATTGCCCCTATCATAAGCATCTTGAAGTGATTAAGGTTAAAGTGAACAAACTATGGAGTATATGCTTGACAAAGTATAAGTTGGCAATCTCATGTCCCTTGAATACGAGGGTCGCTCCTCATGCTACTCAAGTTTAGTTACCGGTAAGTTCTTGTCATAGTAAGTACATGTGTATCATAGAGAACCGCCAATGGGGTACCCCTTGCCCGATGATACGGAAGAATCCCCATATTAAAATGAAAAGGCAAGCAGATAATAAGCATCTCAGCATCTTCTTATTTACCATGGGAAAATGGTCCTTTTTTCTCTCTTTCCTCTTTTCTCATCTTTTTTTTTCTCAATCTTTATCTCTTTTTTATAAGAAGAATGCTTCATAGATTGCTCATTATGGTTACGCTGTAGGTTTCTACCATGATTAGGCATGGACTAGACCATCCGCCCAGGCGTTTCTCTAACACACATACATAACTCCATGGACTTACAATCTCCCCTTTCATTTCACACCGATGACATCCATAAACAAAAGAGCATGATATCAACTAAGTACAATGTACAAGTGCAATGTTGAAAGTGGTCCCCGTGACATCATGGTTCTGCTAATCCCAACGTATAAGTGCAAGCATATACAACATAGATGACACAATTGGTCAAGTTTATTAAGTGCAAAAAAGTAAAGTGTGCCATCAAGTTCGTGCGAACTTTAATCACTAATTTTCACATAACAAGTTTAATTCGGAAGGTAGATAAAAACATGAATATACTTGGAATAGCAAATGCTAATAGGTAGGTATGATGGACTCTTTGGAATAACTTGGTTTTATTTGGAGTTAGATGCATGAGTGGAACTCATACTTGGTATGGAGGCTAGCAAAAGACTGGGAGCGACCAACTAAGAGAGCAATAATAGCCATAATCATGCAAAGCGACAAAACATCATTAATTAAAGCATAAAGTGACATTACAAGTCGAAAACTAAATGATCATAGAGGCTATGGTGACTTGGTATAGTCTTAACATGGTGTGAGCATGCGCCAAGTCAACCCAAATAAAGCATCAAAGGAGAATACCACAATACTATGCTTTAATATGCTAAAACAACACATGATTCTTTCAAGGCACATTAAGCAATCTCAATTGTTTATAACAAGTCATGCTACAGCAAAAATCACTAAGCATAAATCCAAAACAATATCAAGCATGACATGACAAAGCATAGGCCACAGTCAAAAACAAACTCCTTTTATACCTCTTAAGCATGAACTTTTCCTACTCTTTTCCAATCAAAACCACTTATTTGAAAACTAATGTAATGAATGAGGGGGTCCAACCAATTTATTCAAGCAAACTAAGCAAACGAAAATCAAAAACAAAAACGATGACGCTCCAAGAAGAACACAACTGTGCATGAAACAATAAAAATGAAGTGTTTGGAAGAAACCTAAGATTTTTATTGATAAAGAAGGGGATGCCTTGGGCATCCCCAAGTTTTGACGCTTGTACCTCTTGAAAATTTCTTGGGGTGACACGGGGTGGCATCCCCAAGTTTGAGATTTTGTCCATTCTTCATCTCATTACATCATTCTTTCTCTACACCTGATAATTTCCTTCATACAAAACTTCACACAATCTTCATTAGCAATATTAGTGCATTGAAAAGATAATAAACCTTTGGGATTTAGTTTTAAAACAGCAAAAATTTCATTAAAAACACGAGCTACTGTAGCAATTCCCTCAAAAAGCTCAATTCACCTAAAAGAACCCAAAAAGAAATTGATAAAGAGGCAAATGCAAATAATGGCAGAAATTTGTCAAAACAGACCAGCATGTGAAAACCGATTTTTTCTAAGACCTTATGTTGCTCAAATAAAAAAGTGTTGAACTAACCAAAGTTATTTATCAACCTGAGGGATTTATTCAGAAAATTACAGCTCAACCCGACATACAGAGAGTTTTCACAAATTTTTACAGTGAAGCACAAAAATCTGTTTCGGGACAGCACTTCCCGAAATCTTACTTCCCTCTCGTTAGAGGTTATTCTTGGCACAAAAGTCAAATAAGAAAAAGATAAGGAGAGGTTAGTACAGAAGTAATAACTTCCAAGACTCAAGAAAACTATTGGGTTATCTCCCAAGAAGTACTTTTCTTTAACACCTTTGAGCTAGGCACGATAATTTCGATGATGCTCACATAAGAAATATGAATTGAAGTAAAAGAGAGCATCAAGAAGAAAATATGGAACAAATTTAAATCTAACCCACTTCCTATGAAAAATAATCTTGTAAATAAACAAGTCATGAAAGCACAAAGTAACAAGCATAGGAAAGCAAAACAAATGCAACTTTAAAATTTTCAACATAAAGAGGGGAAACTTAATATTGTTGAGATACATAAAACCATGTTTACCTCTCTCATAATAACTTTAAGTAGCATCATGAATAAAATTAACAATATAACTATCACATAAAACATTCTTATTATGAGCCACATGCATAAAAGAGTTAATACTCCCCACATAAACATAGTCATTCTTATTAATTGTAGTGGGAGTAAATTCAACAAAATAGCTATCATTATTATTCTCATCACCATAATCATCAAATATAGGAGGCATATTGTAATCATAATTAATTTTCTCCTCAATAGTAGGTGGACTGAAAATATCCTATTCATTATTGTAATCATCATATATTGGAGGTGTAGTATCATCATAAGTAATAGAATAATTATCTTCCAAAGTGTGTTCATTTGTAAACATATCATCATTGGAAGGAACATGGATAGCACTAATAGTACAACAATTATTAATATCATCATTTTCAGAATTGGTACCGAAGAGATTTTCAATATCAAAAGAAGTGTGCTTTTCCCAATCATGATCACTACTATAGGTAACATGCATAGGAACATCATCGAGTTCAGACTCATCAAAAACTATAATAGGAGCAACATGCTTAGGGGAAAATACCGTTTCCTCCCTCCTTTTACTCCTCCTCTTCTTCTTTTTCTTCTCTTTAGGAGGAAGAGGCTTGAAAGGAAGCTTCTCCTTATACCCTGGTTTGTGTGGCAATGATCAACACAATAAAGATGATAACCATGCAGGACACTATTCATATCAAAGCACTCATATCTACTAGAGAAGTTTTTCTTGATAATTCTTCACACCCCAAAAATAATGTAAGTTCATCATGCTGATTAGGAGTGATCATGTTATCACAATACAAACTTGCAGTACTCATTGGATTAGAAGGGCTATTATTATGGCCTGAGCATTGAAAATTGAAATGACCCACTTCAAAGCAAAGTTCACAAATAAAAGGATAGAGGGCACAAACTTTTTTACCAAGATCATTTAGAGCCCTATACCATGTTCTAGTTTTTTCATTCCTATGGGTGATACAATATTCTTCTTCAATTTGATTCTTTTCACAAGGTCTATGTACTCCACCAAAATTAACATGCTTATAAGAAATAGTACTTTCAGAGGTTTGAGCATGTTTATTGCTATCATTAATAACAGTTTCATTTTTCATGCAAGTGTCTTTAAAAGGCTCATGATACATGTCCCATTTTTATTTAGGATAATTAATATGAGAAGCAAAGGATCTAAAACAATCAATAAGAATTTGAGGATCAAGACCATATTTAGCACTAAGCTCTTGAAAATCAGCAGTTTCACTGAAAGACTTAATGCAATCATACTCATAGTTTATACCTGGTTCTTTACCTTTGTCATTATCCCAATCTTCGGTATTGCTTTGAATTGTTTCAAGAAGATCCCACTTAACTTTGACCTCCTTACTTGTGAAGGATCCCTCTAAACAAGTATCTAGATAGTCCTTGTAATGTCCTAAAAGCCTTGCATAGAAATTATTAATAACAATATTACTAGGGATCTCATGAATGGGACATTTGAGCATTAGTGACTTCAGTCTCCCCCATGATTGGGCAATACTTTCTGCATCATGTGGATGAAAATTATAAATGTAATTCCTATCTTTATGAATTTGATGAGGAGGATAAAATTTAGAGTAAAAGAGAGATTCAAGTTCCTTCCACTCCAAATGATGAGGATCATCTAGTAGCTCATACCACTCCCTTGCTTTGCCCTTAAGTGAAAAAGGGAATAGCTTCCTCTTAACTTGGTTCATTGAAATACCTACACACTTGAACAACTCGCATAATTCATGTATAAAGAGTAAATGATCACCATGATGGACATTTCCATCTCCAAAATAATAGTTATTCATAACACGTTCAACAATTTTTATAGGTATTTTAAAAGGGATGCTTCAGTATGTGGATTTAAAATATCACAAGTATCATTAGAATTACCACATATGGGAGATAAAGTATCATCAGAGCAAATTTTCTTCTTTAAAGCTGGGGAACTAAAAAGATCATTTGCATAAAAACTAACTTCCCCAAGCTTAGACGTTTCCATAGCATTAGTAGCAAAGGTGTTCAAAAAATCCATACTAATAACATTGCTATTAGCATGCAAAGAAAGTTCCATGGGTTTTTTAATTTTCGTTTCAGGCCAATCATGTTCTAACTTAGGAAAAATACTAAAAATCTCTCTAATTTTGTTTTCCATTAAGCCTAACTAGTGAAAATAAAAACAAGAAACAAAAATATATAATTGAAGAATCTAAAGGAAACAACTTCGAGCACTCACACACCAGCTACAGTACTGGAAGATAGCTTAGTAGCTAGAGGATGTGAGTACCTTTTACCTTACCTCCTCGGCAACGGCACTAGAAAATAGCTTGATGTCTACGCACTTATATTCTTGTAGACAATTGTTGGGCCTCGAAGTGCAGAGGTTTGCAGAACAACAATAAGTTTCCCTTAAGTGGATTACCCAAGGTTTATCGAACTCAGGGAGGAAGTGGTCAAAGGTATCCCTCTCAAGGAACCCTGCAATCAAGATACAAGAAGTCTCTTGTGTCCCCAACACACGCAATACACTTGTCAGGTGTATAGGTGCACTAGTTCGGCAAAGAGATAGTGAAATACAAGTGGTATGGATAATTATAAGTGGTAACGGTGCCAGAAAAGAGCTTGACGGGTAGGAAGAGACTAAAGGCAATCTAAAATAAAGATGGAAACAAGCAAACATGTAACAGATCTAGTTGCAAATGGTGTTTCAATGCTTATACACAAGGCCTAGGGATCATACTTTCACTAGTGAACACTCTCATATAAATATCTTCTCTTTATGATACTACTCTGAACTACTCTCCGGTTGGATAACTCTAATCCACGGTAGGGCTATAACATCACACCTCAAAGTTCGCTTCCCCAACTAGATAACCCCTCACTATCACCTTGAGCACTAGATGGTTCCAACAAACACCACAATATCATAGAGACATCCAACTCAAATTATACTCATGACAAGTATTTATGTAACCTTAGCTAAAGTGCCACACGGTATGCACACTGTCAACTTCACACACGTGGGGATAAGCAGAGATTCATTAAAATGCTTGAGTAGCAGAATATATCTATAGATTACAAAGCTCATGATCTCATAAGATCACGCATAGAGAGAGAGATGAACACATAGTTACCGGTAGAACCCTTAGCCTCGAGAGAGAACTACTCCCTCCTCATCATGGGAGTCAGCAACAACGATGGAGATGGTGGTGGAGTCGATGGAGATGGCTCCGGGGGCACTTCGCGTCCAGGCAGGGTGCCGGAACAGAGACTTCTGTCCCCTGAATCTCCTCTTTGGTGGCTACAGCGCTGCAGAACTTTCCGTGGCTTTCTCCTGGATTATTTAGGGTTTCTGCATCGGAGGCTTCTTATAGGCGAAAGGGCAATGTCAGAGGGTGGACTAGGGGCCCACACCCCCCGGTGGCGTGGCCAAGGGGGACCTGCGCCACCCTATGGTGTGGCCAGCCCTTGGCCCCTCTCCGTCTTGTTTTTTGGCTCCGCGAGTCTTCCGGTAAAATATTGACTTTGGCTTTTGTTTGGTCCAATTCCAAGAATATTTATTTTCCAGCTTTTCTGAAACCAAAAACAGCAGAAAATAGGCAACTGACATTGTGGCATCTTGTTAATAGGTTAGTTCCAAAAAATGCATAAAAGTATCTCCAAATATAGACAAAACATAAGAAAGTATATAATAAACAAGCATGGAACATCAAAAATGATAGATACGTTTGCAACGTATCAGTAGTCTGACTTAGTGAAGCCGGAGGGAATTGTTGGGTCCGCAGCATAGAAAACAAAAATTTCCTACGATAAGAACTATACGCCAAGATCTATCTACTAGGTACAAAGCAACGGGTGGACATACATCCAACGAGAACTTACCCTTGAAGACAACGAGTTTTGTTAACGAGTAGGAACTCGTGGTTGATTGAGTCGTACACTTGCCGATCTCAAGATCAAGTGGAAGTCCGAGCGCCGCAACTCAGCAGCGCATCCGTACTCGCACACACGTTCAAGCCACCGGACAACCTCCACCTCCTCGCTCCAACAATCCAGCGGTAGCAGCAACTCCTTACAGACAAAATGCCACCAGGAACATGTATCTCGCTAATCCGAGACCATGGGGGAATAATTCTAGAGGAGGAGAGAGATCCTTCACAAGGAGGTGTATGGATGAAGGAGGGAGTGAGTGGCCTTTTATAGGAGGAGGAGGGTGCCCCTCCTCTCCATGGCCGGCGCATGGGGGGTGACCCCTCACCTCCCCCATTCATGTGGTGGTAACCCCTCCACATTAAAATGCCTCTTCACATTCCCTTTTAAAGTCTCCACTTTAAATGCATTAAAATTCTCCAAGTTTAATGCTCTCTCATTTAATAAAACTCTTTTATTAAATTTATTCAGAATTTTGTTAATTACTTTAATTAACAAACATTCACATATAGCCCCTTGCAATATTTCAATATCACATGCAGAACCACTTTCTGCAATTTCACCCAAAACAATTTCCGGTTTCTATCGAAACAATTCCTGCGCTTTGCAATTCTTTCGTTTGAAACATATGTGCTCCAAAATGGTGTCCGGTAACTCTTAAGTGTGTCACCCTACGGTTCGCGAATAATGCAGACATGATTGATACTCCTCTCAGATCAATAATCAGAAGCGGGACCTAGAGATCCATACTGACTCCTGCATATTCAACGATGACTTCTGTGATCGTGAGAACCTTTAACGCTTGTAACTAAATCCCTTTGTCTCACGATATAATACATGTTTGAGATTCGATCATCGGCATCCAAATACATAGTTTGATCTCGTTACCGACATGCACTCTTTTCTCGTCCCCGTGATATAACATTCTAGTGATCACATCACTTGCTTGCAAGCTATCTCAATGTGATATCATCGAGAGGGCCCAGAGTATATCTATCCGTCATCGGGATTGACAAATTACACTCTTGATCCATGAGCCTCAACATAACACCTTCATAGTACTGAAACCATCTTTATAGTCACCATGTTACGGTGTGACGTTTGATGTTATCAAGACACTCTTCAGGTGTTAGCAATTAACATGATCTCATGGTCTAAGGATAAAGATTACTTCGTATGATGTTATAGCAATATAAACATAATGACTTGATCGTAATGCTATACTTCGGATGAATGTTCATCACATCATTCCACCAATGGTGTGACCTTGTTATTAACAACATCCAATGTCCATGATCAGGAAACCTTGATCATCTTGTTAATCGACAAGCTAGTCTATAAGAGAGGCATAGCTAGGAACCCTTTTTGTTTATTAAACACACATGTATTGGTGTTTCTGATCAATACAATTCTAGCATGTAAAATAAACATCTATCATATATAAGGAATACATAATAACAACTTTATTATTGCCTCTCAGGGCATATTTCCTTCAGTCTCCCACTTGCACTAGAGACAATAATCTAGTTCACATAGTGATAAATCTAACACCCATGGAGTTCTGGTGTTGATCATGTTTTGCCCTAGGGAGAGATTTAGTCAACAGATCTGCTACATTTAGGTCCGTGTGTACTTTACAAATCTTTATATCTCCATCCTTGACATGCTCGCGGATGGAGTGAAACCGGCGCTTAATATGCTTGGAATTCTTGTGAGACCTCGGTTCCTTTGCGTTGGCTATTGCTCCATTGTTGTCACAATATATCACCATCGGGTCCAACGCACTAGGAACCACACCTAGTTCCGTAATGAACTCTTTCATACAAACCGCTTCCTGCGCTGCTTCTGAAGTAGCAACATATTCCGCCTCCGTTGTTGATCCAGCCACCACAGGTTGTTTGGAACTCCTCCAACTAACTGCTGCTTTGTTCAAGAGAAATACGAATCTGGACTGAGACTTAGAGTCATCCGGATCGGTGTCAAATCTAGCATCAACATAACACTTAGCGACTAGCTCTTCTTCACCTCCGTATATAAGAAACATATCCCTAGTTCTTCTCAAGTACTTGAGGATGTTCTTGACCGCTATCCAGTGTTCCGAACCTGGATCAGATTGGTACCTACTAGTCAAACTAATAGCATGTGCCACATCCGGTCTTGTACATAGCATGGCATACATAATAGAACCTATGGCCGAGGCATAGGGGATCTTATCCATCATCTCTCTTTCTTCCGCCGTAGCCGGACTTTGAGTCTTACTCAATGTCTTGCCTTGCAACATAGGTAAGAACCCCTTCTTACTTCCGTCCATATTAAACTTCTTTAATATCTTATCAAGGTATGTACTCTGCGATAGCCCAATTAGGCGCCTTGATCTATCTCTATAGATTTTAATGCCTAATATATATGACGCTTCACCAAGGTCTTTCATCGAAAATTTGCTGTTTAGATAACTTTTAACACTGTTTAAAAGATCTATATCATTTCCAATCAATAATATGTCATCCACATATAATATCAGAAATGCCACATTGCTCCCACTCACTTTCTTGTAAATACAAGCCTCTCCATAAGTTTGGACAAATCCAAACTCTTTGATCACCTCATCAAAGCGGTGATTCCAACTCCGGGATGCTTGCTTCAGTCCATAGATGGATCGCTGAAGTTTGCATACCTTATTAGCATCCTTAGGATCGACAAAACCCTTAGGTTGTATCATATACAACTCTTCTTCAATATTACCATTGAGGAACATAGTTTTGACATCCATCTGCCATATTTCATAATCGAAATATGCAGCAATTGCTAACATAATCCTAACTGACTTAAGCATCGCTACGGGAGAGAATGTCACATCGTAGTCAACTCCTTGAATTTGTCGAAACCCCTTTGCGAAAAGTCGAACCTTATAGATAGTCACATTACCATCAGCATCGGTTTTTCTTTTGAAAATCCATTTATTCTCAATGGCCTTTCGATCGTGAGATTAGTCCACCAAGGTCCAAACATGGTTCTCGTACATGGATTCCATCTCGAATTTCATGGCTTCTAGCCATTTGTTGGAATCCGGGCTCATCATCGCTTCTTCATACGTCGCAGGGTCATCCATTTCATCAACCATGAAATTCACAACAGGATTGCCGTACAGTTCAGGAGCTGCATGTGTCCTGCTTGACCTGCGAGGTTTGGTAGTGTCCTCTTTCGGAGTTTCATGATCAATATCATTAGCTCTCTCTTCATTAGGTGAAGTCAACTCCGAAACAACTTCCGGTGCTGCGCTACTCGCCATTTCATGAAGAGAAGGTTCAATAACCTCTTCGAGTTCTACCTTCCGACTACTCACACCTTTCGCGAGAAACTCCTTCTCAAGAAAGGATCCATTCTTGGCAACAAAAACCTTGCCCTCGGATCTGTGACAGAAGGTATACCCAATCGTTTCCTTAGGGTATCCTATGAAGACGCATTTTTCCGCTTTGGGTTCGAGTTTATCTGGCTGAAGTTTCTTCACATAAACATCGCATCCCCAAACTTTAAGAAATGACAACTTAGGTTTGTTTCCAAACCATAATTCATACGGTGTCATTTCAACGGATTTAGATGGTGCCCGATTTAAAGTGAATGCAGCTGTTTCTAGTGCATAACCCCAAAATGACAGTGGCAAGTCAGTCAGAGACATCATAGATCGAACCATGTCTAATAAAGTACGATTACGACGTTCTGACACACCATTACGTTGTGGTGTTCCGGCAGGCGTGAGTTGTGAAACTATTCCACACTCTTTCATGTGTGTGCTAAACTCGTAACTTAGATACTCTCCTCCACGGTCAGACCGTAGAAATTTGATCTTTCTATTATGATGATTTTCCACTTCATTCTGAAATTCCTTGAACTTTTCAAAAGTTTCAGACTTGTGTTTCATCAAATAGATATACCTGTATCTACTCAAATCATCCGTGAAAGTAACAAAATAACGATATCCACCTCACGCCGACACACTCATTGGTCCACACACATCAGTATGTATGATTTCCAATAAATCTGTCGCCCGTTCCATTGAACCGGAAAATGGTGTTCTAGTCATCTTGCCCATAAGACATGGCTCACATGTATCAAATGATTCAAAATCAAGTGATTCCAAAAGTCCATCAGAATGGAGTTTCTTCATGCGTTTAACACCAATATGACCTAGATGGCAGTGCCACATATATGCAGATATATCATCATCAAGTTTAATCTTTTTAGCATTAACATTATGAATGTGCGTAATATTACTACCGAGATCCATCAGAAATAAACCATTCAACATAGGTGCATGACCATGAAAGATATCATTCCTATAACTCGAACAACCATTGTTTTCAGATTTAAAGGAATGACCACTTTGCATCAAACACGATCTGGATACAATGTTCATGCTCAATGTAGGCACCAAATAACAATTATTCAGGTTTATAACTAATCCCGATGGCATATGGAGAGGTAGCATCCCGACGGCGATCACATCAACTTTTGATCCATTGCCGACCCGCATCCTGACCTCATCCCTTGCTAGTTGTCGCTTGTTCCATAGCCCATGAACCGAGTTACATATATTAGCAACCGATCCCGTATCAAATACCCAGGTGCTACTACGAGTACTAGTCAAGTACACATCAATAACATGTATATCACATATACCTTTGTTTGCCTTGCTGGACTTCTTGTCCGCCAAATACTTGGGGCAGTTGCGCTTCCAATGGCCAGTCCCTTGCAATAGTAACACTCGGTGTCAGACTTAGGGCCAGCTCGGGGTTTCTTTTCAGGCGCGGCAACAGATTTGCCACCCTTCTTTCCCTTGTGCTTGCCTTTCTTGTCTTTCTTGAAACCGGTGGTCCTATTGATCATCAACACTTGATGTTCTTTCCTAATCTCCACTTCTGTAGTCTTAAGCACTGACAAAAGCTCGAGAAGAGTCTTCTTCATGCCCAGCATATTATAGTTCATCATGAAGCTCTTGTAGCCAGGTGGCAGAGATTGGAGAACACAATGTATGCCTCAGTTAATGGGAATCGTTATTCCCAAGGACACAAGCTTATCGGCGTACCCAGACATTTTGAGTACATGCTCACTAACGGAGCTGTTCTCCTCCATCATGCAGCTAAAGAAATTTTCAGTAGCATTATGACTCTCTACGGCAGCATGGGTATCGAAAATCATTTTCAATTCTCCCATGGTATCAAAGGCATTGCCATTTTCGAAACGCTTTCGAAGTTCTGACTCTAGCCCATACAGTATGCCACAATGAACTAAGTTGTGGTCCTCCTGACGAGTCATATAGACATTCTTTTCCTCATCAAGGGCATCTGGAGCTGGTGGGGGGCCTAGCGGCGCATCTAGCACATATTGCTTTTGTGCAGCAGTAAGGAGAATCCTCAAATTCATAGCCCAGTTGGTGAAGTTGCTACCATTCGCAGCAAGTTTCTCTTTCTCCATGAACACATTGAAATTAAAAGCAGGTGGTGCCATCTACAACAGAATTTGTAAAGTTTATTTAGACTAAGTTTATGATAGAGTGATTTCAACTAATCCAAATTACTAATGAACTCCCACTCAAAAACGACATCCCTCGTGTCCTTTTGGTGATTACATGAACCAAATCCAGTACACCAAGTCCGGTCATCACGTGAGTTGATGTAGCTTCAAAGGCGAGCATCTATATGGGCATCATATCAACTATATGACTCATGCTTAACCTTTCGATCCGTGTTCCGAGGCCATGTCTGTACATGCTAGGCTCGCCAAGTAAGAACCTTAGTATTCGCGTGTGTAAAACTGTCTTACATCCGTGCCTACGAAAGCATAGATTCGAGTACACCCGATCATCACGTGATGTCTCGAAACACGATCCACAGAACGGTGCATACTTAAGGAAGAACACATTTTTATCTTGATATCTAAATGAGGGATCATCTTACAATGCTACAGAAAGCGCCAAACTAGCAGTATAAGATGCTAACATCTAATGTGTGAAGTGAGATGATATGGTCCATGCATTTGATCTCTATCACTTGCATCGTGGTATGATCTCTATCATTCCTTTGTGTATAAGGCCAAGGTCTATGGAACTTACACGTTGAGTGCGTTGTAAGAGTATCTATCATACATCTACTTACAACAATACCATATCAATACACTAGCCCAGCAACGATCTAAACTAGACGCCTCTAATTTATCAATTGCAAGTTTTACGTGGCTTAGGGCTTTCGGAGATAGAACCGTTCTCACCTACGAACATGAACCACAACGAGCAACTTGTTGTAAATCAGATATTGACTATAGTAGGAGAGACAGATACCCGCCAGCCACTTATGCAAAACAAGTTGCAAGTCAGTCGTGGAACCGGTCTCATGTACGATGACATGTAAGGTTGGTCCGGGCCGCTTCATCCCACTATGCCACCAATATCCAAAATACATAGAAGATGCAATAAAATGATCATCATCGCCCACATATAAACATATGTGTACTACCCGTGCAAAGCACCTACGCATAGATCAGGCTCCGATACCACTGTTGGTCCGCAGCATAGAAAACAAAAAATTTCCTACGATGAGAACTACACGCCAAGATCTATCTACTAGGTACAAAGCAACGGGTGGACATACATCCAATGAGAACTTACCCTCGAAGACAACGAGTTTTGTTAACGAGTAGGAACTCGTGGTTGATGTAGTCGTACACTTGCCGATCTCAAGATCGAGTGGAAGTCCGAGCGCCGCAACTCAGCAGCGCATCCGTCCTCGCACACACATTCAAGCCAACGGACAACCTCCACCTCCTCGCTCCAGCGATCCAGCGGAAGCAGCAACTCCTTCCAGACGAAATGCCACCAGGAACATGTATCTCGCTAATCCGAGACCATGGGGGAATAATTCTAGAGGGGGAGAGAGATCCTTCACAAGGAGGTGTATGGATGAAGGAGGAACTGGGTGGCCTTTTATAGGAGGAGGGGGGTGCCCCTCCTCTCCATGGCCGGCACATGGGGGGGGGGGGGGGGTTGACCCCTCACCTCCCCCATTCATGTGGTGGTAACCCCTCCACATTAAAATGCCTCTTCACATTCCCTTTTAAAGTCTCCACTTTAAATGCATTAAAATTCTCCAAGTTTAATGCTCTCTCATTTAATAAAACTCTTTTATTAAATTTATTCAGAATTTTGTTAATTACTTTAATTTACAAACATTCAGATATAGCCCCTTGCAATATTTCAATATCACATGCAGAACTACTTTCTGCAACTGCACCCGAAACAATTTCCGGTTTCTATCGAAACAATTCCTGCGCTTTGCAATTCTTTCGTCTGAAACATATGTGCTCCAAAATGGTGTACGATAACTCTTAAGTGTGTCACCCTATGGTTCGCGAATAATGCAGACATGATTGAGACTCCTCTCAGATCAATAGTCAGAAGCGAGACCTGGAGATCCATACTGACTCCTGCATATTCAACGATGACTTCTGTGATCGTGAGAACCTTTAACGCTTGTAACTAAATACCTTTGTCTCACGATATATTACATGTTCGAGATTCGATCATCGGCATCCAAATACATAGTTTGATCTCGTTACCGACATGCACTATTTTCTCGTTCCCGTGATATAGCATTCTAGTGATCACATCACTTGCTTGCAAGCTATCTCAATGTGATATCATCGAGAGGGCCCAGAGTATATCTATCCGTCATCGGGATTGACAAATTCCACTCTTGATCCATGAGCCTCAACATAACACCTTCGTAGTACTGAATCCATCTTTATAGTCACCCTGTTACGGTGTGACATTTGATGTTATCAAGACACTCTTCAGGTGTTAGCAATTAACATGATCTCATGGTCTAAGGATAAAGATTACTTCGTATGATGTTATAGCAATATAAACATAATGACTTGATCGTAATGCTATATTTCGGATGAATGTTCGTCACATCATTCCACCAATGGTGTGACCTTGTTATTAACAACATCCAATGTCCATGATCAGGAAACCTTGATCATCTTGTTAATCAACAAGCTAGTCTATAAGAGAGGCATAACTAGGAACCCTTTTTGTTTATTAAACACACATGTATTGATGTTTCCGATCGATACAATTCTAGCATGTAAAATAAACATCTATCATATATAAGGAATACATAATAACAACTTTATTATTGTCTCTCAGGGCATATTTCCTTTAGGAATTTGTTATCACTAGAACGAGATGAGAGTAAACCAGCACTGGGATGACGGGATATCCCATGCGGTTTATCACCAATATCGTGAGGCAAAGGGACTTGGACAGATTATCACATTGAGGGCACCTAAGGAAACTAGGAGTCAGCAAGTCTTGCTAGAGGCCGTTTGATACGTCATATACGTATCTATAATTTTTGATGTTTCATGCTTGTTTTATATCAATTTTCTTATGTTTTGTTCACACTTTGAGGTATTTTTATAAATTTTCTAGAACTAACCTATTAACAAGATGCCATAGTGCCAGTTGCCTATTTTCTGCTGTTTTTGGTTTCAGAAAAGCTATTAAGGAAATATTCTCGGAATTGGACTGGACAAAAGGCAAAGTCAATATTTTACCCGAAGCAACACGGAGTCCAGAGGGGAGACAAAGTGGCGCACCAGGGCGGCCACACCTGGTGGCGGCGTGGCCATGGGGCGCACCACAAGGGGGTGTGCCCCCTGATACTCCATCGAGCTTGCCCCTTCACCTATAAAAGCCTCTCGGGACGAAAACCCTAAGGACCCGATCAGAAATCCACGAAAGAGTCTGTAGCCACCGCCATCTCCATCCCTAGATCGTGAGGGATCTGAAGCTATTCTTGGCACCCTGCCAGAGGGGAGAGATCACCATAGAGGCATTCTTCATCACCATGCATGCCTCCGGTGTGATGCGTGAGTAGTTCATCCTTGGACTATGGGTCCATGTAGTAGCTAGATGGTTGGTTCTCCTCCTTTATGCTAGCATGTTTAGATCTTGTGAGCTCCGTTCATGATCAAGATCATCTATTTGTAATCTTACATGTTGTGTTTGTGGGGATCCGATGGATATTGAGATGCTATTTCAGATTGATTATTGATTCTATCATGTTTATATTATTTGTGATCTTGCATGCTCTCCATTGTTAGTAACTATCTTGTCCAAGTAGATGTTTGCAACTCCAAGATGGAGTTTTATGCTCAATAGTGGGTTCATGCCTCTAGTAATCTGGGGAAGTGACAGAAATCTGTAAGGTTGTAGATGTGTTGTTGCTACTAGGGAGAAAACAACAATCCTTTGTCCATGGGGCAATCGTATTGTTTACTTTACACACTTTGCTTAATGCAATTATGTGTTGCTTGCAACTTAATACTGGAAGGGGTTTGAATGATAACCTGAAGGTGGATTATTAGTCATAGATGCAGTTGGATTACGATCTATGTATAATGTTGTAATGCCCAATCAAATCTGATAGGAGTCAAGATGTCTAGTATATGCATTGTATGCTTTCTCAAATCTATTAATTTCCCCACTGTAATTTGTTCACCCAACATGCTATTTATCTTAAGGAGAAACACCTCTAGTGAACTATGGACCCCTGTCCATTCTTTTACCATTGATATACCATCTACTATTTACCGTTTACTGTTTACTTTCTGCAATCAATTACTATCTTCCACACTATATGTTTAATCCTTTGTTTTCAGCAAAACCTGTGAGATTGACAACCTCACTATAAGTTGGGGCAAACTTCTGTGGGTGTGTTGTGCAGGATTCCAAGTTGTTAGCAACACCTGGGAGTTGTTTCCTTGCTCCTACTGATTCGATAACCTTGGTTTCATAACTGAGGGAAACTTGTTGCTGTGCTCATCATACCTTCCTCTTGGGGTTCCCAACAAGCTTGAGATATCTTGAGCCATCAAGCCTTTTTCTGGCACCGTTGCCGGGGAGTTAAGGACAACTTCAATCTCTTCCTCCTCGTCAGTCACTTTTCAGGGAGAAAGAATATTCTCGCAAGGGGAGTCCCTCACAACCAATCTCTTTAGATTGTTTTTGTTTTGCTTAGTTTATTTTTCTTTGTTTGCTTGTTTCTTTTTATCAAAACTACAAAAAAATTAGTTCTTACCATAGTTGTTATTTTGTTGGTCTGTTATTGTCTTGATTTATCATGCTTTCTATCAATGGTTGGTTTCTTTGAAACTAGATCTTATTGGCAAGGTGGGTTCACGGAAGAACAAAAATATTATGAGGAACACCGCTTGTCACAAAAAGGGAAACACTTATGGGAACAAATTAATAAATTGTATACCATTGCTAGAAACGTGTGCTCTAGTTATAATGTTACTTATTGTTTTCATAAATCTTATTGCTGTAGGAGGTATAAACACCTCCCTTTTCAATGTGAGTATAATGATAATGTTACCATATCTTCTTATGTTAAGGGAAATTATGACTTTTATGATGTGGAACAAATTGAAGAATTTATTGCTTGGAAGGGTGCATTCGAACTTGCTTATTTGCTTGAAAATACTGATGATGCACCTTATAAATATGAGGTTTATGATATACTTAAATTTTGCTTTGATAATTACAAGGAAGAAAATGGCTATATTCTTAAATATCTTAATAGATGCTCTCCACCAACGGAAGAGACTAATGCCTTGCAGGAGCCTATGGAAGAAGAAATTGCTAAAACTGGAAGTTCATTGGATGAAAACGAGGAGGAGAGTGATGATCAAGAGGAGGAAGAATGGAGTAGCTACCCATGTCTACCTCCCAATAAGAGTAACTCTTTAACTAATACCTTATTTGATCGCCCTCCATGTTTACCAAAGGAGGATGAGTGTGATATTTATATTGTTGAGTTTGTTCATGATTCTACTGAAAATCATTATGAGAGAGGAAAATATGGTTGTTGGAATTCTCATGTTACTAAAACACCTCTCTTTATATTGAAAGTTCCAAAGTTGCTCTTGTTTTATCTACCCATTCTTGTTACTATATGCTTCTTTGATTTGTTTTCTTACCAGATTCCTATGCATAGGAAGTGGGTTAGACTTAAATGTGTATCATATTTTCTCCTTGATGCTCTCTTTTGCATCAATTCATATTTCTTATGTGAGCATCTTCTCAAATTACTGAGCCTAGCTGAAAGGCGTTAAAGAAAAGCACTATTGGGAGATAACCCAAATTATTTTACTTTCAGTAAGTTTTTGTTTTGTTGAGTCTTGGAAGTTATTGCTTCATTCATAACCTCTCCTTATACTTTTTGTGTAGTTTCTGTGCCAAGAATAACCTTTAATGAGACAGAAGTAAGACTTGGGAAAGTTGCTGTTCTGAAACAGATTTTTTGTGCTTCACTGTAAAAAATCATGAAAAATCCCTATACGTCGGATTGAGCTGTCATTTTTTGTGCTTATGTCCAAGGTTATTATATAATTTTCGTTAGTTTAACACTTTTTGATTTGAGCAACAGAAGGTTTTTGAAAAAAATCGGTTTTTACCTGTTGGTCTGTTTTGACAGATTTCTGCCATTATTTGCATTTGCCTCTTAATCTCTTTCTCTTCGAGTTCTCTTTGATCACCTGAGCTTTTAGAAGGAATTGATACAGTAGATTGTTTTTAGTGGAAGATTTACTTGTGTTGAAACTGAACCTAAAGATTTATTATCTTTTGAATGCACTAATGTTGCTAATGAAGATTGTGTGAAGTTTTGTATGAAGGAATTTTTCAAGTGTAGGGAAGAACAATGTGATGAGATGAAGTATGGACAAAATCTCAAGCTTGGGGATGCCACCCATGTCACCCCAAAAATATTTAAGAAGTACAAGCGTCAAAGCTTGGGGATGCCCAAGGCATCCCCTTCTTCATCAATAAAAATCTCAGGTTTTCCTCCACACACTTCATTTTTATTGTTTCATGCATAATTGTGTTGTTCTTGGAGCGTCTTTGTTTTTATTTTTAGTTTTCTTTTGTTTGGCTTGCTTAAATAAATTGGTTGGACCCCCGCATTCATACATTGTTTCAAATAAGTTGATTGGTGTTGGAAAAGAGTAGAAAGCTTCATGCTTATAAGTCGTACAAAAGGAGCTTGTTTTGATTGTGGTTTAGACTTTATCATGCCATGTTTGATATTGCTTTGAATTTATGCTTAGTAATTATTGTTGTAGCATGACTTGTTCCAAACAATTGAGATTGCTTAATGTGCCTTGAAAGAATCATGCGTTGTTTTAGCATACAAAAGCATAATATTGTGGTATTCTCCTTTGATGCTTTATTTGGGTTGACTTGGCACATGTTTACACCATGTTAAGACTATGAACCAATCACCTTAGACTATATGATCATTTAGGTTTTGACTTGTAATATCAATTTATGCTTTAATTAATAATGTTTTGTCGCTTTGCATGATTATGGCCATTATTGCTCTCTTAGTTGGTCGCTCCCAGTCTTTTGCTAGCCTCCACATGTACCAAGTATGAGTTCCACTCATGCATCCAACCCCCAAGAAAACCAAGTTATTCCAAAGAGTCCACTATAAATTCCTATGCATGGTGTGTTACACCATTCCAAGTATATTCATGTTTTTATCTACCTTCCATATTAAACTTGTTATGTGAAAATTAGTGATTAAAGCTCTCACAAACTTGATGGCACACTTTACTTTCTTGCACTTAATAAACTCGAACCATTGTGTCCATTTATGTTGTGTATATGCTTGTGCTTTATAAGTTGAGATTAGCAGAACCATGTACCATGGGGAACGCTTTCAACATTGCACTTATTATTCAGTTGATATCATGTTCTTTTGTTTATGGACCCCGGCAGTGTGAAACAAAAGGGGAGCTTGTAAGTTCATGGAGTTTGTATATGTGTTAGAGAAATGCCTAGGCGGCTAGCCGAAGCCATGCCTAATCATGGTGGAAACTTGCAGCATAACCATAGTGAGCATTCTGTGAAGCATCCTCAATAAAAACCTATGCAAATAGCAAATAAAAAGATCGTTGAGATGCTCATTGTCTGTTGCCTTGTCATTTTGATATGGGATAGCTCCCGTGTCATGGGGCAAGGGGTACCCCACTGGCGGTTCTCTGTGATACACATGTACTTACAATGACAAGAACTTACTCGTGACTAAAGTTGAGTAGCATGAGGTTCGGTACTCATAAGCAAGGGGCATGAGATTTTCAACTTATAACTTGCCAAGCATATCCTCATATTTGTGTCACTTTAACCTTAATCACCTCAAGATGCTTATGATAGGGGCAATGAGAGCTGAAAGCTAATAAGTACCATAATTTTTGGAAGCTCTTTATGAGACTTGAATCCCTGCTTCCCTTTTGTGAAGGGCCTTTCTTTTTTTACTTTTATGTTGAGTCTCCATCTTCTATCTTTATGCACCTATTGAGAGAGAATATTGGTCATTCTTAGTTTAATGTGCGTTTTCCCAAAACTTGTTGATTGATTCATAACTTTGATATTTCTTGTTCTTAAATTATTTGTATCTAGTCACCCTTATGAACATTGAAGGTGTCCTATGCATTTATGTTTTGCTATACCATGACAGACAAGCTGAATACCATTCTTATTATGTTTTCTATATGTGAAACAAACAAACGTCTTTCAATGCATTGTTATTCATGATCTTTTGTTTGTACCTTTTCATGTTACAACATAGTTGCTATGTGTTATTGTTAGAAACTCTATCTTTCATGTTCATGTTTAGAGTAGTAAGATCCCTGCTATCAATGTTTTACAAATACCTTGATCAAGATTGTGATGGTGCATGTCACCTAAAAAATTATTCTTTTTATCACTTACCTACTCGAGGACGAGCAGGAGTTAAGCTTGGGGATGCTTGATACGTCGTAAACGTATCTATAATTTTTGATGTTCCATGCTTGTTTTATATCAACTTTCTTATATTTTGTTCACACTTTGAGGTAGTTTTAGACATTTTCTAGAACTAACCTATTAACAAGATGCCATAGTGCCAGTTGCCTGTTTGCTGCTGTTTTTGGTTTTAGAAAATCTATTAAGGAAGTATTCTCGAATTGGACAGGACAAAAGCCAAAGCCAATATTTTAGCCGAAGCAACACGGAGTCTGGAGGGGAGACGAAGTGGTGCACCAGGGCAGCCACACCTGGTGGCCGTGCGGCCAGGAGGGGCGCGCCACCAGGGGGTGTGGCCCCCTAGTACTCCACTGACCTTGCCCCTTCGCCTATAAAAGCCTCCTGGGTTGAAAACCCTAAGGACCCGATCAGAAATCCACGAAAGAGTCTGTAGCTGCCGCCATCTCCATCCATAGATCGGGGGCGATCTGAAGCTCTTCCCGGCACCCTGCCGAAGGGGAGAGATTACCCTGGAGGCCTTCTTCATCACCATGCCTTCCTCCGGTGTGATGCGTGAGTAGTTCACCCTTGGACTATGGGTCCATGTAGTAGCTGGATGGTTGGTTCTCCTCCTTTGTGCTATCATGTTTAGATCTTGTGAGCTCCGTTCATGATCAAGATCATTTATTTGTAATCTTACATGTTGTGTTTGCGGGTATCTGATGGATATTGAGATGCTATTTCAGATTGATTATTGATTCTATCATGTCTATGTTATTTGTGATCTTGCATGCTCTCCGTTGTTAGTAACTATCTTGGCCAAGTAGATGTTTGCAACTCCAAGAGGGAGTATTTATGCTCAGTAGTGGGTTCATGCCTCTAGTAATCTAGGGAAGTGACAGAAATCTCTAAGGTTGTAGATGTGATGTTGTTACTAGGGATAAAACATCAATCCTTTGTCCATGGGGCAATCGTATTGTTTACTTTACACACTTTGCTTAATGCAATTATCTGTTGCTTGCAAATTAATACTGGAAGGGGTTTGGATGATAACCTGGAGGTGGATTATTAGTGATAGATGCAGTTGGATTACTGTCTATGTATAATGTTGTAATCCCAATCAAATCTCATAGGAGTCAAGATGTCTAGTATATGCATTGTATGCTTTCTCAAATCTGTTAATTGCCCCGCTATAATTTGTTCACCCAACATGCTATTTATCTGAAGGAGAAAGACCTCTAGTGAACTATGGACCCCAGTCCATTCTTTTACCATTGATATACCATCTACTGTTTATCGTTTACTGTTTACTTTCTGCAAGCAATTACTATCTTCCACACTATACGTTTAATCCTTTGTTTTCAGCAAAACCGGTGAGATTGACAACCTCACTATAAGTTGGGGCCAAGTTCTATGGTTGTGTTGTGCAGGATTCCAAGTTGTTAGCAACACCTTGGAGTTGTTTCCTTGCTTCTACTGGTTCGATAACCTTGGTTTCATAACTGAGGGAAACTTGCTGCTGTGCTCATCATACCTTCCTCTTGGGGTTCCCAACGAGTTCGAGATATCTTGAGCCATCACCGCTACCAACTATCATCTCTAGTCGGAAAGTCACTGAGATACGGCTACGACTGAATGATTATTGGGTTGTGTCTGGCTTACTGTAAGCCTACGACATCACACATTTAAGAGAGTGGGACTAGGTGGATGTTGATCCGACTATCACAAGCTGGCAAGTTGGACTTATTCGGACAGGGACACGTGTCAATGGGTAGACCCACTTTGACTAGGGTTAGGGTTTAGGACCGAGAGACACAAGCGTTGTGTACCCTCACCTACTCGCCTATATAAAGGAAGGTGGGTAGCGGCGGACAGATAAGAATCTAGTGCTGCTTCCTAGGGTTTCGCTAGACTTGGAAATTCCACCTTCCTGTCCCGTGGCGGCAAGAACGAGACTAGCATCTCACTTGCTGTTGCTCCACCTTGTATGTGTGTGTGACAATAGAGGCACCACACCTGCGGTGCTCGTCAGCGGCATTAGGCGGCGGTGAAGTCAGAGGCGAGGAGGAGCACGGAGCCAGCGACTAGGTGGTCCCAGGATCGAGAAGTTCGCCAGAGCCGTACCAGACAAGGGGAACATACGGCACCACCGCGACACGCTTCCTGAGCTTCCGCACCTGCACGTCGAGAGGTATAGACTATTTCCTTTGACCTTAGCCAGATCTTGGGGTGGCTTGTCGGAGACCTCGCCGGAGCAAAAAAGTTTTTGTTTTTGGCCTGGCTCTGAACGTAGCCCTACAGTGGTATCAGATCATGGGCTCTAGGTTTTTGTCCTAGTTCTTACGCTAGTAGGAAAGATTGGATCTTTCTTGCTGTTTTCATTTTGCCTTTTTTATCTGTTTTGATCTAGGGCAGTGGGCAGATCTGGTTTCTCTTGGCCAAAAAGTTGGTCAAAACTAGTCTAGATCTAAGTGGGAAGTCACGTGGTTGACGTCCATGATCAACCACTAAAGTTGCTTTTCTTGTTGGACAAGAATAGAATAGCTGTACCCTGTCAAAAGTTATAGCTAAGAGTTAGCTAGTGTGAGTCAAAAAGGTTCTAACATGCAACTTTTATTTTCTTCTTTTTCGCTCAAAGAAGATCTAGTCGGATTATCCCGCCATTTGTTGCAACACTACAAGTCAGGCATTTTTGGTTAATGGGCTCATATTGTTAGGGCACTTGGCATCTAGACAGAGCTATCACAATAGTTGTGGGCTTCGGGGTAAGGAGGGTTGTCGGACAATCCAACAGGATTCAGATAGAGATCTGATTGGCAAGGTGTTGCCTACTCGGAAGGTTCTCAGGCTAGCAGTGATGCAAAGGCTCAGACTAACCGGGATCCTGAATCATTGTTGACTGTTGGAGGTATATCAGTCTCAGTGGGAGTGTGCATGATTAAAGAGTTTAATCGGCCTTCTCCTGCTACAGATACATTGTCTTAAGTGTTTTGCATCTTTCGTTTGTAGATGGCACCAACTAGCACCGTTCAGATTTCTAGTTTTGCATTACGTATGATCCTTGAGAAGGACAAGCTGCATGGAACAAACTTTACCAACTGGTATTGTAACTTGAGAATCGTTCTCAAGCAAGAAAAGAAGGAACATGTCCTAGACAAATTGATTCCAGACGAGCCAGGCACTCATGAGCCTAACGCTATAAGGACCGCCTTTCGCTGGGCTCAGGTTGAGTCGACAGAAGTCAGCTATCTCATGAATGCTCACATGGAGCCAGAACTGCAATAATAGTTCGAGAATGTTGAGGCGTACGATATGATCGTTGCCCTAAAGAGCATGTTTGAGACACATGCTAGGACGGATAGGTAGAATTGATGGGGTTTGTTGCATGGAAAACAAAAAAAATCCTACGATTGCAACCACCAAGATCATATCTAGGAGATACATGTAACAATTTCAGATGGACTCACCCTCAAAGACCGTAACATGGTATAATGTTCCCGCAAACAAACTTAGTTGTTGTAGAGTGTACACAACCGTCCTCAAGGATGCAATGATAGTACCACAAGTGCAGCACCTCCGTAATCGGTCACATGTACGATGTGCTGACGACTTCCATTCCTCGCTCCAGCGTAGAAGCGGAAGTAGTGGATCCCCGGGAGCTCCGCCAACACTATGAAATGGTGGTGATGGTGGTGTATAAGATCTTGATCAGGGCTTCGCCTAAGCGCCATACTTGTGATAATGGACAAAGCTAGAGGGAGAGGAAGATGCCAACCAAAGGGCATATGAGAGGAATGGTGAATGGTGTGTGAGAGAGAGGAGAGGAGGGGGCCTTTTATAGGTGGGGGCAGCCCATGGGGGCATGGCGCATAGCCATGAGGCTGCCCCCACCTATTCCCCAATTATGTGGGGGGACTCTCCACTCACATAAAAACACTCTCCACTTTCTCCCATTTATTCTCCACTCAAAAATCAAGAGTCTCTTCATTAAAACCACTTTTAATTCACTTGATTTAATCTCACTCATTTAAAACACTTCATTTAATGAACACATTAGAAATTCAATCCCCGATGATATTCCGATACACCAAAACTATTCCGGCAGATTTATCAGAACAATTCCTACGATGTCCATTATCTTCTTCGGTGTTCCATATCCACTCAAATGCACTACCCTTAAGTGTGTCTCCCTACGGGTCGCAAACTGTGTGGACATGATCGATACATTCTCTGATCAATAATCATTAGCGGGAACTGGAGATCCATAATGACTCCCACCAGTTCATGTGATGACTTAGTGATCATGTGACCTTTTATTCGCAGTAATCAATTCCTTTTGTCTCACAATATTTTACTTGTCTAGGATTCGATCATTCGGTATCATTCATACCTAGTTCGATCCTGTTACTAACAAGTACTCTTTTCTCATTCCCATGATATAACATTCTTAGTGATCATTATCACTTGCTTGTAAGCTATGTCAATGTGATATCACCGAGAGGGCCCTGGGTATATCTCTCCGTCTTCAAGATGGAGAAATCCCATTCTCGATCCCAGAGCCTCAACTAACACTTTCCAAGTATCTGATGACACCTTTATAACCACCTAGTTACAAAGTGATGTTTGATGTAATCAAAGTACTCTTCCTGAGTCAATGATTGACGTGATCTCATGGTCTAAGGATTTGGGTTACTTTGAATGATGTTATAGTAGTGTAAACATAATGGCATGATCATGTTACTATACTTCGGGAGTATGTTCATCACATCATTCAATCAATGTTGTCAGCTTGTTATTAACAACATCCAATGTCATGATCAGGAAACCTTGAGCATCCGTTAATCAACAAGCTAGTGTAATGAGAGGCATTACTAGGAACCTTTCTTTGTTTATTAAACACACGTGTATTAACGTTTTCAGTTAACACAATTATAGCATGACAAATAAACATTTATCATAAACATGGAATATAATATAATAACCACTTTATTATTGCCTCTCGGGTATATTCCTTTTAGTCTCCCACTTGCACTAGAGTCAATAATCTAGTTTGAAAAAACTTGCGCATTCAACACCTATGTCTTTCTGGTGTTGTATATACGCGTTTGCTAGTGGCAAACATAATCTCCGGATCTGACACTTTTAGGTCATGTCTTTGCGTCTCTACGCATCACTCATTCTAAAATGAGATGGCATTATATAACTTTGGTCCTTTGGTGAGACCTTAGTTCCTCGGGGTTTAAAACGTGTTGATGCTATTGTCGTACAATAGATCTTCAAATTACTAGCCCATGGAAAACCACACCTAGTTCCTTTGTTGCTACTATAGTAGTCTTATACTTAGCCTTTTGTTGTAGTATCCATCACAATGTCCTTAACCTTTTGGAACTTATCCAAAACCATCATGGAACTTTCTTCTATCAAATTGTGCCACCTTAACCTATAGCCTAAATTGAGATAAACTTAATTTGTATCTTGTGACAATACTAGTACCAATGTAACACTTTACAATAAACTATCTTTATAGTGTCAATGTAACATTTTACAATGAACTATCTGTATAGTGTCAATGTAACACTTTAGAATGAACTATGTGTCACTTCTACATATAGAATATATATTCTTTGTTCTTCCAAAGATCATAAGAATATCCTTACTATCATCCAATGATCATCTTATGAGTCACCCTGGTATATGCTCATAACATTTAGAGCATATGACATATCTAGATATGTACATATCATGGTATGATTGATTAAGATATTCATGTGATTTTACTCACCAAGTGTCAAAACACTTGAATCCCATTTATCAATATATTCATGTGATTTTACTCACTAAGTGTCAAAACACTTGAATCTCATTTATCAAGGGATTCATGTGATTTTACTCACCAAGTGTCAAAACACTTGAATCTTGATTCACTCACCAAGTATCCATAAACTTGAATCTTGATTCAACCTTTTCCATGTGGCAAGAACCTTTCTTGTTGTTTCCATGTTGAACTCATTCAATTTCATCTATGTACATTTGGCATAACCATATTAACGTCTCAATCTATCCAAATAGACTGTGATGCCAAATATTCTGGTTTTGCCCAAATCTTTCATTTAAATCTAATTTTAATGAAATCCTTAACTTGTGTCAATAAAAGATACATTATTTCCAATCAAAAATATGTCTTATATACACAATGTATTAGAAATATGTCTCAGCGCTTGCACTTAATTTCTTGCAAATGCGAGCATCTTCATCATCTCGGATGAAATTAACCATTTTAACATTTTCATCACGGTGATTGCTCAGTGCTCCCTGCAGTTTCGCTGGGCTTTACCCGCGTGGGCTTCTATAAGAGAATGAAAAGCTCTCTCTTTACAATAAAACGCGAACCGCGCGGAGCCCACCCAACTCCGCTATGATTACTTCAACCATTGAAGTTTGCATGTCTTTTTTAGCATCCTTTGATTTAACGAAACCCTTCGGACCGTGTCATGTACACATCCTTGGTAACCATTCTTTTAGAAGAACATAGTTGTGTTTGTTCAACTAGCATACACAACAATTGACATATGTAGTGGTTGCTACACTAATGCGTCCAGACTAAATATTGCTACGAAAGATCGAATCTTGTCATATTAAACTCCTTGAACATTGTCGTAAACTTTTTACCGACATGTTGACTATTTCATAGATGTGAAACATCCATGTCTGTTTCTTTATAGATCCAAATGTGACTGATAGGATTTATGCCTTTCAGAGGGTCTTCCAAGTATAGTAACTTGGTTTCTTGTGTATGGAAATATCAAGGATTTTATGGCTTCAAGCCATTTGACGGAGTCATAGCCCATCATCGCTTCTTTGCATGTAGTCAGTTCATCAATGTTAAACAATAATTATTGAATCTCAAATCTTAGTACTTGATTGTTTACCCGACCTACGTGGTTCAATAGGAACTTAGATCTCTGTGACCACGACCATTGAGGCCTAGGAGCTACGAGCATTATGGTTGCTTCCGGGACACTTTCCGGTGTTGTGCAACTCTGCACATATAGCTAAGGTTCAATGTCCTTATCAAAGTTCTATTTTCCTCCCACTTAACTTTTCGTGAAAAATTCCTTCTCAAGAAACTTGACGTTTTAAGTGACGAACACTTTTGTCTTTGGTGTTATGGAGGAATACGCAATAGTTATTTGGGATAACCTACAAAGATGTGCTTATCTGACTTTTGTTGTAAACATTTACTTATGCCTAGCATACCAGAATTTAAGAAATGACAAATTGGGTTTTATCCCAATCCATAACTTATATGTTGTCATTCCAACGGATTACGATGGAGCTCTTTTTAGTGTAAAAGAGGTAGTCACTAAAGATTAATCTTCAAAATATAATGGCAATTTTATAAATAACACCGTTGATCTTCGCATGTCAAACAAGGTTTGATTATATCTCTCGAATACCCCATATTCCTATGGTTTATCAGGAAACATAAATCCATGGAATGATTCCTTAAATCTTAGGTGTTTTTGTTAAACTTGCAACCCAAATATTTTCCTTTATGATCCAATCATAAATTCTTTATTTTCTTGTTACAATGATTTTCCACTTCATCTTGAAATCATTTGAACATTTTCAAATGTTTCATACTTCTTCCTGATTAAGTAAATATACATATATTCACTCAAATCTTTGGTTAAAGTATATGAAGTTTGAATGATCCACCACATACGGCTACACATAATGGACTATATGCATCAATATGCACAATGTCCAATAATTTAGTCGTTCGTTCCTATTTGGCCTATGAACGAAATTTAAATCATTTCCAGGAAATTCACGCAAGCGTCTATTTATTCAAAAATCAAAAAGATTCCAAATTTCCATCAACATGGAGTTTCTTCATGTTTTCTTTCCAATATGATTTAAACTGTAGTGTGATATGTCCTAAACATATCTGTAATTTTTGATGCTCCATGCTTGTTTTATATCAACTTTCTTATGTTTTGTTCACACTTTGAGGTATTTTCATACATTTTCTGGAACTAACCTATTAACAAGATGTCGTAGTGCAAGTTGCCTGTTTTCTGCTGTTTTTGGTTTCAGAAAAGCTAGTAAGGAAATATTCTCGGAATTGGACAAGACAAAAGCCAAAGTCAATATTTTACCAGAAGGAACACGGAGTCCAAAGGGCAGCCGAAGAGGAGAATATCATTTTGCGGCCCGAAAGTTGGGGTGTCCAGGCAACGCGGTACCCAAGTTCCCTAAAATCATCCGCGATGACTATAGTTGGTGTGCCAAATACTCAAAGGGTCTTTTCCGGCACGAATTCAACTTTACGTTTCAATACAAAAAATCAGGCTAACGGCCATCAAGTTGGGCCTCCTGTCAGTTCTTGCCGTTATGTTGCTCCTGTCGCTTAGGTGTCAATTAGGCTTGCAGCGTTGGCGCCTGCATCCATTACGCGTCTTCTTCTTCCCCGGAGCAGCAATATGTGGGGCGTCGCAGCCATGGCGTGGATCTGGGACATGGACGAACCTGCTCGGCCCAGCTCTCCTCCATGTAGGCTTGCAGCATTGGCGCCTGCATCCATTACGCGTCTTCTTCCCCGGAGCGGCAATCTGTGGTCATGGTCATGGCACAGAGCTGGGACGTGACGAAGCTGCTCGGCCCCGCTCTCCTCCCCATCCCGAGTCGGAGCTTTCCCTCACCGTGGACGCACCCATGTCACGGTCAGGGATGAGAATTGGTTCCCGGTGAGATATATCACCTTGTCGATCATGCTCGGTTCTGTTTTCCTCCCCTAGAATCCGAACTCGCTGTCGCCGTGGTTGCACCCGCACCAATTCTGCCACCTCTGCCAAGGTCTCTGTGGTAGCTCAAGTTCTGGGGCTCTCCAAGTTTTGCCATGTTGGGCCTGTAAGTGTTGTTGTATGTTAAACTAGCAAATCTCTTTTGTTCAAATCTCTTGGGCTGTACCAACTTCATTGTGTTTAATTATGAAAGACAAAATATAAAGGACTTCTCTCAATTTCTTGCATAGAAAAATGCACAGCTAATTTCATATTCTCGCAGGAACTGGTCCCACTTGTTGAACCGGTGGCACTGCCACGATCTCCACGTAACCACGGTGAGTTCTCGAACCGAAAGTTGCAGTTACCATGTTTCTTCCGCAGTCATTCCTCTTCCTCGGTCATTTCTCTACAGTTTTTCCTGGGCGCTTCTTCTTCCTCTGTTCTGGAACCGTCGGTTCATCTTCTTCTTCCTCTCGCAGGCAGTTCCTTGCAGGCATTTTGTTTCACCCATTTCCTTGCAGGCATGGATGATGGGAAACGCACAACAGAGACCCACTTGGTCCCTGCCCATGGCACCACGACTTTGACAGTGGTGTACACAAATGATGAAGCGACTGTGGAGACAACTCTCGCCAGGTTTGAGCAATTGCTTGAGAAAGAGAAGAACAAGTTTGTGGGGCTAGACTTGGAGTACACCCGTGCAAATAAGCGAAAAAATCCTCCATAAGAGATCGTTGTCGTGCAAATCGCCATACATGAGGAGGTCCTCGTTTACCACTTCTGCAGGTATGTGAAATTTAAATTTGAGATCACCACTTTTGCATCCCTTGTTCCCTTACATCCCTAGAACCATCTAAGTGCAGGAGTAAACCAACTAAGATGCGTTGTCTGGCTCTGGTCAAGTTCTTGTGTAGGAAAGGGATAACTTTCACTAGCGTGGATATCACAAATGACACAATTATGCTTTCTCGTGCGTTGATAAAAATCCTAGAGGGGCACCACATCGACATCCAAAATCTGTACAAGATCAAATCATACCCAGCGAAGGATGGCATGGGTGATCTGGCAGCGGAAATCATCCATAAATCCTATGAAAAACTAAAGAAATTGAAGCAACTCGATCACGACTACTGGGAGTGGAAGCCGATGAGCCAGGTGTGCCTCGAGTATGCAGCCAGAGACGCCTACATGGCGTACGAGTTGTACAGCAAGCTCATTACCATGAAAGATGGGATGGTTAAGGCAGGGTTTTTCGCGAGAGAGCTATTCCCTGGTTGCAAGCTAGCCCAGGAGAAGAAGCGCGAGGAGGACAGAAAGCGGTTTCAGGACGAGCAGGGATCTTGGGATGGTGGCGACATCAAGCGGTTGAAGGGGAAGCAAGTCAAGGACGACAACAAGTGGTGGTGATACATTATGTGTTTGAACTAGATTTTAGTTTCTAGTTTATTATGTGTGTGATACATTTAGTTACTTCAATACAAAATTTCGACTAATTTAACTTGTTGATGTATTTCTTGACAATTACAATATAATCGAGCACTAGAAATGTTTTGTAGTGTGCATGAGCATGATCAGTAAATATAATTGAACACTAGAAACTTTAAGGCACTCCATATAAAGGAGTAGATTAATATAGAAGGTTCACTAGAGACACCACGGATATATTGTCTTACATGCCACACACAGGTAATAATTAAATAGAACAAAATAAAAGCAGGGGCTGCAGCAGGAGGCTGGGACACGGAGACGCCTAGCAGGGCAGGGGTTTATCAGTAGGAGGCAGCGACAGCCTAGTCGATGGGATACAGGCCAGTCCTGACATACTCCCGGAGGAATTTGCCGTAGGCTACATGCCGCGCCAAGGTAATCGGCCTATGGCTTCTGCCTCCGCCTCTGCCAATGCCCTCCGCGTTCTAGATCATGCTGTTGAGGTCCACGTTGATTGCTCTGACACAGAATGGGCAAAACAGTCTCCCCCTACGGTGGAAACGGATTAGCCCACACCGTAACCGCCTCAGCACATAGCGACTCTTGTTGTCCCTGGATTCCTTGATATCGTCCACGTCATCATCATCCTCCTATTGATTTTTAAGAACATAACTTAGAACTCATACATATGATTGAATTGTATTACAACTCAAGAATTGACAACATGTATATGTAAGACAATATATCCGTGGATATCAAAGATAAAGCATCTCAGCAATAGTTTGATCGGTTCATATATCATTTCATCTCAACACAATGACAAATAATTGCATCAGAGTGAACGTAGATAAATCTAGGGGCCTCATAAGTTTCTCCAGGGATGGAGTAGGCGAACCAAGTAACAATTGCACAACATATAATGTTGTACATCACCCCAGGTTCACTAACTCATCCCTGAAAAAATCTGACACCAATGTGTCTGCCTCTCTTTTGGGACAAATTTAAATCATTGGCCACAATAAGAAATTGAAATGTAATCGTACAAAACATTATTCAGGGATATACATAGTCAGGTACAAAAACAAGCCTAAATATTGTAATTATAAATAAAAAAGCAAACAATTACTCTTCAGGTGCATGTTAAAAATACTTATGATCAAAACCATTCATATACATATGCATCATACCAATCATTAAAAGATCAGAAACAATTCAAGGATCATATATGTAGTTCCATATGAGAATAAATCTAGGGCCTCATAATTTGTTTCAGAGATGGAGTTGGCGAACCAAAGTACCAACAGCACAACCTATATTGTTTGTGTGCATCGCTGCTTCAGGTTCACCCGCCCATCCCTAAAACACGACACCGTCATATGTGTCTCCCCTTGAACTCTTTCGGGGCAAATTTCAATCATCGGCCTCGGTAACAAACTAAAATGTAATTCTTATACACTATGAATGCATGGAATAGATAATTCAAATATCATAGTTCTATGAATGTAGAATAAAGATTGCAGCCTCATAAGTTTCTACAGAGATGGCGTAAGCGAACCAAGTAACAATTGCACAGCTTATATTGATCTTGTACATGGCCCCAGTTTCGCTCACTCATCCCTAAAAAAATTTGACACCAATGTGTCTGCCTCTCTTTGGGGAAATTTGAATCATTGGCCACAATAAGAAATTGAAATGTAATCGTACAAAACATTATTCAGGGATATACAAATGCATCATACAACGCATTCATAGATCAGAAACAATACAAAGATTATATATTTAGGTTCCATATGAGAGAAAAAAATTAGGGCCTCATTTTTTTCAGCGATGGAGTCAAAGAACCAAAATACCAACATCACAACCTATATTCTTTATGTGCATTGCTGCCTCAGGGCCACTAATCATCCCTAAGAAAACGACACCAACTAGAAACTAGCAAACTCAACTAGATGGCAGATGAGCAGATTGGGGTTTTGTGACTAGACGGATTGGGGTTTTGTGACTAGATGGCAGATGCATCAATCAACCGATCGAATCATATATATACTACCCTACTTCAAGAGCAAAAGAATATGTACATGATTGAGCAAATCCTATGTATGGACAGTGAAAACTGTGGCTGCGACTAGAGAAGCTAGCAATGTAGTACCTCGGACTCCTCATCAGGGACCTTCTCCTCTAACTCATCATTCTCCACGATTGCGTCGAAGATTTCTTGAACGGTGATGGGGTCATCGATGTAGATCACCGGATTGCCTCCGACTGCCGCCTGCCCCCCATCTAGATCTACCGCTGGCACCACGACGTTGTCGGCCATGACATTGTCGGCCACCTGCTGCTCGGCGGCGACGGCTACTACCTGCTGCTCGGGGGCGATGGCTACCACCTGCTGCTCGGCGGCGACGGCTACCACCTGCTGCTGGGCGGCAACGGATACTGGCTGGACGAATGAGTTTGCACCCTCGACGGCGTGGCGACAAGCGACGTTCGTGCCTAGAGAAGAAGCCTCCGCCTGCTTGGCGACGACCGAGCCATCTGCTGTTGTGCCTTCAACTGGCTTCACCTCCAGATCGTCTCCACATGTATGCTTCATGGCGCACCAAGGGAAGGAGGTAGTGCAAACGAGGGAGCTTCGGCACACGCGGCAGGTGTAGATTGGGGTCTTGGGACTAGACAGACTGGGGGCTGGGGGGAATGACACGAGCTCATGGAAGAAGAAGGTCGAGGGGGCTTATAAACACCGAACCGTTCGTAGTCCTCGAGTGGACACGTGTGGTCGGCGGGGGGCTACCACGATCTCCACCCTTTTTTTGGGTTCCCTTTTTATTTTGAAACAGCCACGAGCTCCACTTTAGAGCTGCATTGAAAACACGCTCATGGCAGACCTCGATTCCACTGCATGCAAGTGGCACGGAACTAATTTCTAGCAACGTTAGATCTACTCGAGGGGGGCCCTGAATCGTGGAAGTTACTAGCGATAGGGCCCAGTTGGAAGTGAGATTGAGAGCGCTGCGTAAAAATGGGATATGTCTTATTAAAATCAAGTGGCAATAAATTGCAGCGTCCCGTCGACAACTGTGCACTCGATGACCCCGTTGCCCTGTGCATGAGTTGTAGTAGCAGTAGTAGGCTTTTCAAACTTGATTAAACTTGACATGACCGCTCGACGACTTTTTCCATGGATGGCATCGTGTTCCTTCCTGTAGAAGTCTCACGGAGGGAGACGTTCGTGTTGTCTCACGCTGTACTATGAAGGGCACGACATGTGCAACGATCATCGTTGGATCACACAGAATCAACGGTTGGTGCGCACGATCTGCGTGACAACTGTGACAACCAATCAGGGAGTAGTAGACAGGGTGAGCACAGGTTTGGGCTTCTATGAAAGATAGAGAGAGGGGGGCAAAACTAAGTAGTACCACATAAAACCAACGGCAAAACTGAGTAGTATAAAAATGGAAAGTGTCTTGTATAATGAAATACATCGTGGAATACATCAAATTACATGTCATTGCATGTATGTTCTTCTAAACAAACCACATAAGGATCAACCAGTGTCATTGCATGTCTGTTCTTCTAAACAAACCACATAAGGATCCACCAGTGTCATTGCATGTCTATTCTTTTCATGAACCACACCCAATGTCAGTGCATGTCTATTCTTCTAAACAAACCACATAAGGATCCACCAGTGTCATTGCATGTCAGTTCTTTTCATGAACCACACATAAAGATACACCAGTGTCATTGGATTTGTGTTCTTCTCATGAACCACACCTAGTGTCATTGCATGTGTGTTCTTTTCATGAACCACAGCTAGAGTCATTACATGTCTGTTCTTTTCATGAACCACACCCAGTGTCAGTGCATGTCTATTCTTTTCTTGAACCACACCCGGTGTCACTGTATGTTTGTTCTTTTCATGAACCACATAAGGATCCACCAGTGTCATTCCATGTCTGTTGTTTTCACGAACCACACCCAATGTCATTGCATGTGTGTTCTTTTCATGAACCACACCCAGTGTCATTGCATGTGTGTTCTTTTGATGAACCACAGCTAGAGTCATTGCATGTCTGTTCTTTTCATGAACCACACCTAGTGTCATTGCATGTTTGTTCTTTTCATGAACCAGACCCAGTGTCATTGCATGTGTGTTCTTTTCATGAACCACAGCTAGTGTCATTGCATGTCTGTTCTTTTCATGAACCACACCCAGTGTCATTGCATGTTAGTTCTTTTCATGAACCACATAAGGATCCACCAGTGTCATTGCATGTCCGTTCTTTTCATGAACCACACCCAGTGTCATTGCATGTGTGTTCTTTTCATGAACCACAGCTAGAATCATTGCATGTCTGTTCTTTTCATGAACCACACCCAGTGTCATTGCATGTCTGTTCTTTATGAACCACACCTAGTGTCACCGCATGTCAATTCTTTTCATGAACCACATAAGGATCCACCAGTGTCATTGCATGTCTGTTCTTTTCATGAACCACACCAGTGGCATTGCATGTGTGTTGTCTTCATGAACCACAGCTGGAGTCATTGCATGTCTGTTCTTTTCATGAACCACACCCAGTGTCATTGCGTGTCTTCTTTTCATGAACCACACCCGGTGTCACTGCATGTCTGTTCTTTTCATGAACCACATAAGGATCCACCAGTGTCTTTACATGTCTGTTCTTTTCATGAACCACACCCAGTGTCATTGCATGTGTGTTCTTTTCATGAACCACAGCTAGAGTCATTGCATGTCTATTCTTTTCATGAACCACACCCAGTGTTACTGCATGTCTGTTCTTTTCATGAACCACATAAGGATACACCAGTGTCATTGCATGTCTGTTCTTTTCATGAACCACACCCAGTGTCATTGCATGTCTTCTTTTCATGAACCACACCCGGTGTCACTGCATGTCTGTTCTTTTCATGAACCACATAAGGATCCACCAGTGTCTTTACATGTCTGTTCTTTTCATGAACCACACCAAGTGTCATTGCATGTGTGTTCTTTTCATGAACCACAGCTAGAGTCATTGCATGTCTGTTCTTTTCATGAACCACACCCAGTGTCAGTGCATGTCTGTTCTTTTCATGAACCACGCCCAGTGTCATTGCATGTCAGTTCTTTTCATGAAACACATAAGGATCCACCAGTGTCATTGGATGTGTGTTCTTATCATGAACCACACGTGGATCCACCGGTGTCATAGCATGTCTGTTCTTTTCATGAACCACACCCAGTGTCATTGCATGTGTGTTCTTTTCATGAACCACAACTATAGTCATTGCATGTCTATTCTTTTCATGAACCACAGCTAGAGTCATTGCATGTCTATTCTTTTCATGAACCACAGCTAGAGTCGTTGCATGTCTGTTCCTCTAGACAGACCACATAGGATCCACCAGTGTGATTGCATGTCTGTTCTTCTCACAAACCACACATAAGGATCCACCAGTGTCATTGCATGTGTGTTCTTTTCATGAACCACAGCTAGAGTCATTGCATGTCTGTTCTTTTCATGAACCACACCCAGTGTTAGTGCATGTCTGTTCTTTTCATGAACCACACCCGGTGTCACTTCATGTCTGTTCTTTTCATGAACCACATAAGGATCCACCAGTGTCATTGCATGTCTGTTCTTTTTATGAACCACACCCAGTGTCATTGCATGTCTATTCTTTTCATGAACCACACCCAGTGTCACTGCATGTCAGTTCTTTTCATGAACCACATAAGGATCCACTAGTGTCATTGGATGTGGGTCTTCTCATGAACCACATGTGGATCCACCGGTGTCATTGCATGTCTGTTCCTCTAAACAACCCACATAAGGATCCACCAGTGTCATTGCATGTCTGTTCTTTTCATGAACCACACCCAGTGTCATTGCATGTGTGTTCTTCTAAACAAACCACATAAGGATCCACCAGTGTCATTGCATGTCTATTCTTTTCATGAACCACACATAAGGATCCACTAGTGTCATTGCATGTCTGTTCTTTTCATAAAACACACCAGTGTCATTGCATGTGTGTTCTTTTCATGAACCACAGCTAGAGTCATTGCATGTATGTTCCTTTCATGAACCACACCCAGTGTCATTGCATGTGTGTTCTTTTCATGAACCACACCCGGTGTCACTTCATGTCTGTTCTTTTCATGAACCACATAAGGATCCACCAGTGTCTTTACATGTCTGTTCTTTTCATGAACCACACCCAGTGTCATTGCATGTGTGTTCTTTTCATGAACCACAGCTATAGTCATTGCATGTCTATTCTTTTCATGAACCACATCTAGAGTCATTGCATGTCTATTATTTTCATGAACCACAGCTAGAGTCATTGCATGTCTGTTCCTCTAGACAGACCACATAAGGATCCACCAGTGTGATTGCATGTCTGTTCTTCTCACAAACCACACATAAGGATCCACCAGTGTCATTGCATGTGTGTTCTTTTCTTGAACCACAGCTAGAGTCATTGTATGTCTGTTCTTTTCATGAACCACACCCAGTGTTAGTGCATGTCTGTTCTTTTCATGAACCACACCCGGTGTCACTGCATGTCTGTTCTTTTCATGAACCACATAAGGATCCACCAGTGTCATTACATGTCTGTTCTTTTTATGAACCGCGCCCAGTGTCATTGCATGTCTGTTCTTTTCATGAACCACACCCAGTGTCACTGCATGTTAGTTCTTTTCATGAACCACATAAGGATCCACCAGTGTCATTGGATGTGGGTCTTCTCATGAACCACATGTGGATCCACCGGTGTCATTGCATGTCTGTTCCTCTAAACAACCCACATAAGGATCCACCAGTGTCATTGCATGTCTGTTCTTTTCATGAACCACACCTAGTGTCATTGCATGTGTGTTCCTCTAAACAAACCACATAAGGATCCACCAGTGTCATTGCATGTCTATTCTTTTCATGAACCACACATAAGGATCCACCAGTGTCATTGCATGTCTGTTCTTTTCATGAACCACACCCAGTGTCATTGCATGTGTGTTCTTTTCATGAACCACAGCTAGAGTCATTGCATGTCTGTTCTTTTCATGAACCACACCCAGTGTCATTGCATGTGTGTTCTTTTCATGAACCACACCCGGTGTGACTGCATGTCAGTTGTTTTCATGAACCACATAAGGATCCACCAGGGTCATTGCATGTCTGTTCCTTTCATGAACCACACCCAGTGTCATTGCATGTGTGTTCTTCTCACAAACCACATAAGGATCCACTAGTGTCATTGCATGTCTGTTCTTTTCATGAACCACACATAAGGATCCACCAGTGTCATTGCATGTATGTTCTTTTCATGAACCACACCCACTGTCATTGCATGTGTGTTCTTTTGATGAACCACACCCAGTGTCATTGCATGTGTGTTCTTTTGATGAACCACAGCTAGAGTCATTGCATGTCTGTTCTTTTCATGAACCACACCTAGTGTCATTGCATGTTTGTTATTTTCATGAACCACACCCAGTGTCATTGCATGTGTGTACTTTTCATGAACCACAGCTAGAGTCATTGCATGTCTATTCTTCAGCTAGAGTCATTGCATGTATGTTCCTCTAGACAGACCACATAAGGATCCACCAGTGTGATTGCATGTCTGTTCTTCTCACAAACCACACATAAGGATCCACCAGTGTCATTGCATGTGTGTTCTTTTCATGAACCACACCTAGTGTCATTGCATGTGTGTTCTTTTCATAAACCACAGCTAGAGTCATTGCAAGTCTGTTCTTTTCATGAACCACACAAGTGTCATTACATGTCTATTCTTTTCATGAACCACACCCAGTGCACTGCATGTCTGTTCTTTTCATGAACCACACAAGGATCCACCAGTGCCATTGCATGTCTATTCTTTTCATGAACCACACCCAATGTCATTGCATGTCTGTTCTTTTCATGAACCACACCCAGTGTTATTACATGTGTGTTCTTTTCATGAACCACAGCTAGAGTCATTGGATGTCTGTTCTTTTCATGAACCATACCTAGTGTCATTGCATGTTTGTTCTTTTCATGAACCACACCAAGTGTCATTGCATGTGTGTTCTTTTCATGAACCATAGCTAGAGTCATTGCATGTCTGTTCTTTTCTTGAACCACAGCTAGAGTCATTGCATGTCGCTCCTCTAGACAGACCACATAAGGATCCACTAGTGTGATTGCATGTCTGTTCTTCTCACAAACCACACATAAGGATCCACCAGTGTCATTGCATGTGTGTTCTTTTCATGAACCACACCTAGTGTCATTGCATGTGTGTTCTTTTCATGAACCACAGCTAGAGTCATTGCATGTATGTTCTTTTCATGAACCACACAAGTGTCATTGCATGTCTGTTCTTTTCATGAACCACACCCAGTGTCACTGCATGTCTGTTCTTTTCATGAACCACATTAGGATCCACCAGTGTCATTGCATGCCTATTCTATTCATGAACCACACCCAGTGTCATTGCATGTCTGTTATTTGCATTAACTACACCCAGTGTCATTACATGTGTGTTCTTTTCATGAACCACAGCTAGGGTAATTGCATGTCTGTTCTTATCATGAACCATACCCAGTGTCACTGCATGTCAGCTCTTTTCATGAACCACATAAGGATCCACTAGTGTCATTGGATGTGGGTCTTCTCATGAACCACATGTGGATCCACCGGTGTCATTGCATGTCTGTTCCTCTAAACAACCCACATAAGGATCCACCAGTGTCATTGCATGTCTGTTCTTTTCATGAACCACACCCAGTGTCATTGCATGTGTGTTCTTCTAAACAAACCACATAAGGATCCACCAGTGTCATTGCATGTCTATTCTTTTCATGAACCACACATAAGGATCCACCAGTGTCATTGCATGTCTGTTCTTTTCATAAAACACACCAGTGTCATTGCATGTGTGTTCGTTTCATGAACCACAGCTAGAGTCATTGCATGTATGTTCCTTTCATGAACCACACCCAGTGTCATTGCATGTGTGTTCTTTTCATGAACCACAACCGGTGTCACTTCATGTCTGTTCTTTTCATGAACCACATAAGGATCCACCAGTGTCTTTACATGTCTGTTCTTTTCATGAACCACGCCCAGTGTCATTGCATGTGTGTTCTTTTCATGAACCACAGCTAGAGTCATTGCATGTCTGTTCTTTTCATGAACCACACCTAGTGTCAGTGCATGTCTGTTCTTTTCATGAACCACGCCCAGTGTCACTGCATGTCAGTTCTATGCATGAAACACACAAGGATCCACCAGTGTCATTGGATGTGTGTTCTTATCATGAACCACACGTGGATCCACCGGTGTCATAGCATGTCTGTTCTTTTCATGAACCACACCCAGTGTCATTGCATGTGTGTTCTTTTCATGAACCACAGCTATAGTCATTGCATGTCTATTCTTTTCATGAACCACATCTAGAGTCATTGCATGTCTATTCTTTTCATGAACCACAGCTAGAGTCGTTGCATGTCTGATCCTCTAGACAGACCACATAAGGATCCACCAGTTTGATTGCATGTCTGTTCTTCTCACAAACCACACATAAGGATCCACCAGTGTCATTGCATGTGTGTTCTTTTCATGAACCACAGCTAGAGTCATTGTATGTCTGTTCTTTTCATGAACCACACCCAGTGTTAGTGCATGTCTGTTCTTTTCATGAACCACACCCGGTGTCACTGCATGTCTGTTCTTTTCATGAACCACATAAGGATCCACCAGTGTCATTACATGTATTTTCTTTTTATGAACCACACCCAGTGTCATTGCATGTCTGTTCTTTTCATGAACCACACCCAGTGTCACTGCATGTCAGTTCTTTTCATGAACCACATAAGGATCCACCAGTGTCATTGGATGTGGGTCTTCTTATGAACCACATGTGGATCCACCGGTGTCATTGCATGTCTGTTCCTCTAAACAACCCACATAAGGATCCACCAGTGTCATTGCATGTCTGTTCTTTTCATGAACCACACCTAGTGTCATTGCATGTGTGTTCCTCTAAACAAACCACATAAGGATCCACCAGTGTCATTGCATGTCTATTCTTTTCATGAACCACACATAAGGATCCACCAGTGTCATTGCATGTCTGTTCTTTTCATGAACCACACCCAGTGTCATTGCATGTGTGTTCTTTTCATGAACCACAGCTAGAGTCATGGCATGTCTGTTCTTTTCATGAACCACACCCAGTGTCATTGCATGTGTGTTCTTTTCATGAACCACACCCGGTGTCACTGCATGTCAGTTCTTTTCATGAACCACATAAGGATCCACCAGGGTCATTGCATGTCTGTTCCTTTCATGAACCACACCCAGTGTCATTGCATGTGTGTTCTTCTCACAAACCACATAAGGATCCACTAGTGTCATTGCATGTCTGTTCTTTTCATGAACCACACATAAGGATCCACCAGTGTCATTGCATGTATGTTCTTTTCATGAACCACACCCACTGTCATTGCATGTGTGTTCTTTTCATGAACCACACCCAGTGTCATTGCATGTGTGTTCTTTTGATGAACCACAGCTAGAGTCATTGCATGTCTGTTCTTTTCATGAACCACACCTAGTGTCATTGCATGTTTGTTATTTTCATGAACCACACCCAGTGTCATTGCATGTGTGTACTTTTCATGAACCACAGCTAGAGTCATTGCATGTCTGTTCTTTTCATGAACCACAGCTAGAGTCATTGCATGTACGTTCCTCTAGACAGACCACATAAGGATCCACCAGTGTGATTGCATGTCTGTTCTTCTCACAAACCACACCCAAGGATCCACCAGTGTCATTGCACGTGTGTTCTTTTCATGAACCACACCTAGTGTCATTGCATGTGTGTTCTTTTCATGAACCACAGCTAGAGTCATTGCATGTATGTTCTTTTCATGAACCACACAAGTGTCATTGCATGTCTGTTCTTTTCATGAACCACACCCAGTGTCACTGTATGTCTGTTCTTTTCATGAACCACATAAGGATCCACCAGTATCATTGCATGCCTATTCTATTCATGAAACACACCCAGTGTCATTGCAGTCTGTTATTTGCATGAACTACACCCAGTGTCATTACATGTGTGTTCTTTTCATGAACCACAGCTAGGGTCATTGCATGTCTGTTCTTATCATGAACCATACCTAGTGTCATTGCATGTTTGTTCTTTTCATGAACCACACCCAGTGTCATTGCATGTGTGTTCTTTTCATGAACCACAGCTAGAGTCATTTCATGTCTGTTCTTTTCATGAACCACATCTAGAGTCATTTCATGTCTGTTCTTTTCATGAACCACAGCTAGAGTCATTCCATGTTTGTTCCTCTAGACAGACCACATATGGATCCACCAGTGTGATTGCATGTCTGTTCTTCTCACAAACCACACATAAGGATCCACCAGTGTCACTGCATGTGTGTTCTTTTCATGAACCACACCCAGTGTCATTACATGTGTGTTCTTTTCATGAACCACGGCTAGAGTCATTGCATGTCTGTTCTTTTCATGAACCAGACCTAGTGTTCGTGCATGTATGTTCTTTTCATGAACCACAACCGGTGTCACTGCATGTTTGTTCTTTTCATGAACCACGTAAGGATCCACCAGTGTCATTGCATGTCTGTTCTTTTCATGAACCACACCCAGTGTCATTGTATGTCTGTTCTTTTCATGAACCACACGCAGTGTCATTGCATGTCTGTTCTTTTCATGAACCACACCCAGTGTCACTACATGTCAGTTCTTTTCATGAAACACATAAGGATCCACCAGTGTCATTGGATGTGTGTTCTTTTCATGAACCACATGTGGATCCACCGGTGTCATTGCATGTCTGTTCCTCGAAACAACCCACATAAGGATCCACCAGTGTCATTGCATGTCTGTTCTTTTCATGAACCACACCAGGTGTCATTGCATGTGTGTTCTTCTAAACAAACGACATAAGGATCCACCAGTGTCATTGCATGTCTATTCTTTTCATGAACCACACATAAGGATCCACCAGTGCCATTGCATGTCTGTTCTTTTCATAAAACACACCAGTGTCATTGCATGTGTGTTGTTTTCACGAACCATACCCAGTGTCATTGCATGTCTGTTCTTTTCATGAACCACACCCGGTGTCGCTGCATGTCAGTTGTTTTCATGAACCACATAAGGATCCACCAGTGTCATTGCATGTCTGTTCTTTTCATGAACCGCACCCAGTATCATTGCATGTGTGTTCTTCTCACAAACCACATAAGGATCCACTAGTGTCATTGCATGTATGTTCTTTTCATGTACCACACATAAGGATTCACCAGTGTCATTCCATGTATGTTCTTTTCATGAACCACACCCAGTGTCATTGCATGTGTATTCTTTTCATGAACCACAGCCAGTGACATTGCATGTGTGTTCTTTTGATGAACCACAAGTAGAGTCATTGCATGTCTGTTCTTTTCATGAACCATACCTAGTGTCATTGCATGTTTGTTCTTTTCATGAACCACACCTAGTGTCATTGCATGTGTGTTCTTTTCATGAACCACAGCTAGAGTCATTGCATGTCTATTCTTTTCATGAACCACAGCTAGAGTCATTGCATGTCTGTTCCTCTAGACAGACCACATAAGGATCCACCAGTGTGATTGCATGTCTGTTCTTCTCACAAACCACACATAAGGATCCACCAGTGTCATTGCATGTGTGTTATTTTCATGAACCACACCCAGTGTCACTGCATCTGTGTTCTTTTCATGAACCAGAGCTAGAGTCATTGCATGTCTATTCTTTTCATGAACCACACAAGTGTCATTGCATGTCTGTTCTTTTCATGAACCTCACCCAGTGTTACTGCATGTCTGTTCTTTTCATGAACCACATAAGGATCCACCAGTGTCATTGCATGTCTATTCTTTTCATGAACCACACCCAGTGTCATTGCATGTCTATTCTTTTCATGAACCACACCCAGTGTCATTGCATGCGTGTTCTTTTCATGAACCACACCTAGAGTCATTGCATGTGTGTTCTTTTCATGAACCATACCTAGTGTCATTGCATGTTTGTTCTTTTCATGAACAACACCCAGTGTCATTGCATGTGTGTTCTTTTCATGAACCATAGCTAGACTCATTGCATGTCTATTCTTTTCATGAACCACAGCTAGAGTCATTGCATATCTGTTCCTCTAGACAAACCACATAAGGATCCACCAGTGTTATTGCATGTCTGTTCTTCTCACAAACCACACATGAGGATCCATAGTGTTATTGCATGTGTGTTCTTTTCATGAACCACACCCAGTGTCATTGCATGTGTCTTCTTTTCATGAATCACAGCTAGAGTCATTGCATGTTTGTTCTTTTCATGAACCACACAAGTGTCATTGCATGTCTGTTCTTTTCATGAAGCACACCCAGTGTCACTGCATGTCTGTTCTTTTCATGATCCACATAAGGATCCACCAGTGTCATTGCATGTATATTCTATTCATGAACCACACCCAGTGTCATTGCATGTGTGTTATTTTCATGAACCACACCCAGTGTCATTGCATGTGTGTTCTTTTCATAAACCACAGCTAGAGTCATTGCATGTATGTTCTTTTCATGAACCATACCTAGTGTCATTGCATGTTTGTTCTTTTCATGAACCACACCTAGTGTCATTACATGTGTGTTCTTTTCATGAACCACAGCTGGAGTCATTGCATGTCTGTTCTTTTCATGAACCACAACTAGAGTCATTGCATTTCTGTTCCTCTAGACAGACCACATAAGGATGCACTAGTGTGATTGCATGTCTGTTCTTCTCACAAACCACCCATAAGGATCCACCAGTGTCATTGCATGTGTGTTCTTTTCATGAACCACACCCAGTGTCATTGCATGTGTGTTATTTTCATGAACCACAGCTAGAGTCATTACATGTCTGTTCTTTTCATGAACCACACCCAGTTTCATTGCATGTCTGTTCTTTTCATGAACCACACCTAGTGTCACTTCATGTGTGTTCTTTTCATGAACCACACCCAGTGTCATTGTGATGGATCTGAGTATGGGTCCCAGAAAAATGCTGGAGAAATGATGATGTAGAGCTCGTTGGGAACCCCAAGAGGAAGGTATGATGAGCACAACAGCAAGTTTCCCTCAGTTATGAAACCAAGGTTTAATCGAACCAGTAGGAGCAAGGAAACACCCCAAAGGTGTTACTAGCTGAGCTTTGGCAGGGCGCACTACCGGTGCTAGTACCATCATGGAGACATGCACAACAGAACCACAGAACTTTGTCCCCAATTTGCGATGAGGTTGTCAATCTCACCGTGTTTTGCGGAAAACAAAGGATTAAACGTATCGAATGGAAAGAAGTAAAAGTTTGCAGAATGTAAAAGACAAGGAATGGGATCCATAGTTCACTAGAGGTGGCTCTCCTTAAGATAGATAACATGCTGGGTGAAAAAATTACAGCGGGGCAATTGACAAACATCGAGAAAGCAATACATGCATATACTAATCATCTTGACTCCTTTGAGACTTGATTGGGTATTACAACATTATACATAGACTGCCATCCAACTGCATCTATGACTAATAATCCACCTTCAGGTTATCATCCGAACCCCCTCCAGTATTAAGTTGCAAGCAACAGATTATGGCTTTACGAACTGCGTTAAAGTAAACAATACGACTGTTCTATGATTAAAGGATTGTTGTTTTCTCCCTAGTAGCAACAGCACATCTAGTACCTTAGAGATTTCTGTCACTTCCCCAGATTACCAGAGGCATGAACCCACTATCGAGCATAAATACTAACTCTTGGAGTTGCTAGCATCTACTTGGCCAAGATTGCTACTAACAACGGAAAGCATGCAAGATCACAAATAACAAAGACATGATAGAATCAATAATCAATCTGAAATAGCATCTCAATATCCATCGGATCTCCGCAAACACAACATGTAAGAATTACAAATAGATGATCTTGATCATGAACGGAGCTCACAAGATCTAGATATGAAAGCACAAAGGAGGAGAACCAGCCATCTAGCTACTACATGGATCTGTAGTCCAAGGATGAACTACTTACGCATCACACTGGAGGCTTGCATGGTGATGAAGAAGGCCTCTAGGGTGAATTCCCCTCTCCGGCAGGGTGCCGGGAAGAGCTTCAGATGCCTCCCGATCTAGGGATGGAGATGACGGCGGCTATAGACTCTTTCGTGGATTTTTGATCGGGTACTTAAAGTTTTCGTCCTGAGGGCATCTTATAGGCGGAAGGGGAGGCCGAGGTGGTGCCAAGGGCCACCACACCACCTCCCTGCGCGGGCCCAGCCTGGCCGCGCGGCCAGGTGGTGTGGCCGGCCTCTGGCCCCTCTCCGTCTCGTATTCTAGCATCTGATGACTTCAAGAAAAATAGGCCCTTTGGCTTTTGTCCCGTCCAATTCCGAGAATATTCATTTTCTGACTTTCCTGGAACCAAAAACAGCAGAAAACAGGCAGCTGGCACTGTGGCTCTTGTTAATAGGCTAGTCCAAGAAATCATATGAAATGTACTCCAAAGTTGGAACAAAACACAAGAAAGTGGATGAAACCAAGCATGGAACATCAAATATTATAGATACATTTGCAATGTATCAACATCCCCAAGCTTAACTCCTGCTCGTCCTCGAGTAGGTAAGTGATAAAAATATATAATAATTTTTGAGGTGACATGCACTATCAAAGACTTGATCAAAGTATTTGTAAAACATTCAAAGCTGGGATCATAGTACTTCAATCATAACATGAAAGACAAAGTTCTAGCAATAAGCCAAAAAAGCTATGATGCAACATGAAAAGGTATAAACAAAAGATTCATGAATAACAATGCTTTGCAAGACGTTTGTTTGTTTCACATAAAGAAAACATAGCATAATAGTATTCAGCTTGTCCCTCAATAGAGTAGCAAATGTAAATGCATAGGAGACCTTCAAAGTTCATAAGAGTGACTAGATACAAATAGTTTAAAATGAGAAATATCAAGTTATGCATCAATCAACTAGTCTTAGGACAATGCACATAGAACTAAGAATGGCCACTATGCTCTCAAAGTAGGTGCATAAAGGTAGAAGGTCGAGACTCAACATAATGGTGGAAGAAAGGCCTTTTTTTAAAGGAAGTAGGGATTCAAGTATCATAAAGAGCTTCCAAAAATTATGGTACTTATAGCTTTCAAATCTCATTGCGCCTATCATAAGCATCTTGAAGTGGTTAAGGTTAAAGTGAACAAACTATGGTGTACATGCTTGACGAAGTATAAGTTAGAAATCTCATGTCCCTAGTATACGAGGGACGCTCCTCATGCTACTCAAGTTTAGTCACCGGTAAGTTCGTGTCATCGTAAGTACATGTGTATCATTGAGAACCGCCAACGGGGTACCCCTTGCCCGATGATACGGAAGAATCCCCATATCAAAATGACAAGGCAAGCAGACAACGAGCATCTCAACAATCTTCTTATTTACCATGGGAATATGGTGCTTTTTTCTCTCTTTCCTCTTTTCATAATCTCTTTTTTTCTCTTTTCTCTTTTTTTCTCAATATAGGACTCTTTTTTTATAAGAAGAATGCTTCATAGACAGCTCATTATGGTTACGCTGCAGGTTTCCACCATGTCAGCATGGATTAGACCAGCGGCCCAGGCGTTTCTCTAACACATATACATAACTCCATGGACTTACAAGCTCCCCTTTCATTTCACACCGACGACATCCATATACAAAAGAGCATGATATCAACTAGGTACAAGTACCAAGTGCAATGTTGAAAGCGTTCCCCATGAAAGCATGGTTTTGCTAATTCCCAACAAATAAGTGCAAGCATATACAACATAGACTACACAATGGTTCAAGTTTATTAAGGGCAAGAAAAGTAAAGTGTGCCATCAAGTTCGTGAGAGCTTTAATCACTAGTTTTCTCATAACAAGTTTAATTTGGAAGGTAAACAAAAGTATGAATATACTTGGAATAGCATAAGCTAGTAGGTAGGTATGGTGGACTCTTTGGAATAACTTGGTTTAGGGAGTTGGATGCATGAGTGGAACTCATACTTGGTTGTGGAGGCTAGCAAAAGACTAGGAGCGACAAACTAAGAGAGCAATAATGGCCATAATCATGCAGAGCGACAAAACATCATTGATCGAAGCATAAAGTGATCTTACAAGTTTAAAACTAAGGATCATAAAGGCTATGGTGACTTGAGATAGTCATAACATGGTGTGAGCATGCGCCAAGTCAACCCAAATAAAGCATCAAAGGAGAATACCACTATACTATGCTTTAATATGCTAAAACAACGCATGATTCATCCAAGGCACATTAAGCAATCTCAATTGTTTAAAACAAGTCATGCTACAGCAAAGAATACTAAGCATAAAGCCAAAACAATATCAAGCATGGCATGACAAAGCATAGGCCACAGTCAAAACGAGCTCTTTTTACCACATAAGCACGAACTTTCCTACTCTTTCCAACCAAACCAAACTATTTGCAAACCAATG